>CM035429.1:95247818-95847818 GCA_020310875.1 Ceratopteris richardii
GGCCACAAAGCCTAAACCTATAATGTTCTAGCATAATATCTAACTAACATTTTATTTTTTGAGTGCATAAACAACTTTAAGGGAGAGAAACCTCTAATGCATCTCGTGTAGCCCAAGTTATCCAAGTATGATTAGATCGCATCAACAACATAATATATGGTGTGCTAAAAGATTCAAGGGGTAGTCACTGACACACTAAAGTTCATTAGTTATAAACAAGAAGGGAGGATTGAAAGGGGGCTTAGCTGCGAGATCTTTAAAGACTTAAGGTCTAGCTGAGTGCTTGGAAGTAGGAGAAATGTGATATTATCTAATACAAATATACTATTAATTGTAATTCATATGTTGAAACTTAGTTTAGATGCATTGGAAGTGTGAATAAGAGAAATATATTTGTAGAAGCGGATGATAGTATCTCGTTTGAGATAAACTAGTCTTATGTTCACAAGAGTAAAGGACCGCGATGAGTCTTAAATAGAACAAGCTTCGTGTATTAAAGAAAAAGGATTAGACGTTATCATCCTTGATTGATGTATATATTTATATTTTGAAGTTTTAACTAGACTAATGAGTTGATCGATCTCATGCTAGAAAGAAAAAAATATTTCCCATACAAATGTTTAAATTCAAAAAACTCTTTCAAGACCTGGAAATAAAATATTACATGACCTCATTTAGAATAACCCTTCCATAACTAGTTAAAACTAGTTCTTTAATAAGTTAAAATTTTGATATCTTTCACCACCATCTAAATTTTAAAGATTTGGATTCATCTAGCAAGAAAATAAGGATTTATTCTTTAACAAGCATATTGCAGAATGGTAATCTGATTCATAGGAAGCAGGAACCTAACTTTTCTAGCATAGAATATTGATAGCATTTTCTCATGATGTTTTCTAATGTCTGATAAACCATTTACTTGGTACGTATAGCTGAGTAGGAACGCAAATGATTTTTTATTAATATGCAAAAATGAGTCGCTCTACTTTATCTTGATAGGATCAGTTTGAGTAAAAAGAAACGCCAACTATCTAAGTGATCTCTTCTTCAATTCTAATTTGTAGACGAAGGGTTTCCGTTGTATAAATCATGGGTTAGACCCTCCAAAAAGAATCTATGTTTCTTGGGTTTAACCCATGAGGTTTTATTTCATAGAAGTCTCAATTGAAGGGTTTGTTACCTTAGGAATAATTAACCTAAAGGAGAAAAAACCTTAGTCTTGGGAGAAGCTTCTCCCAAGTGACACCTTGACTCGTACATGAAAGAAAGACTTCAATTGAAATAGAAGCCATGTGATTCTCTTTGGAAAGTATCCACATGTAAGACACTTGGAAGGACACATGGATAAAAATTAAGACATGTAACCCTTGGACCTTTGGTATATATATGGGTGGAGTTGGATGGGTGGATACGTACTCACTCACTCTCTGGTGGATGCTATACTCTAGAAAGAAGTTTTCACAACAATTGTAATCAGAGCCAAGTTCTTTTTCAAGTACTTCTAGTGTTTCTTGATTCCTGTGCAGGCCATCTTCTTGAAGCTATGGTAGGTAAAGACTCAGTTAATCAACGACTAGAGAATCTTCCAGCCGATGGACGAAGGATGCTCACTGCCCACGCACACATTTAAGGGACATGGATGCCGTCGACTCAAATTGGTCTTCATTTATTTGTGCCACTCATTAATTGCAGGCTTGCAACCTCGATTAGAGTGGACTGTGGAGCGCCGATTCCTGCGTCTGAGCGTCGATTCCTTGCAGCCTTAGATGCTCAAGGTACAAGCATTTATTGAAAAGAAGGACCCCCCCCAGCCAACCGACGGCCAGGGAGATCCCCCAGCCAACCGATGACCAGAGAAGGAGCCCTCTCTCAATCAATTGATGGCTCGAGAGACCCCTCAGCTGACGGACGACAAAGGAGGGAATCTCTGGCCAATGGACGACCGATTGCTGTGCAGAAGAAGTCAATTCTGAAGCCAATTTGAATTCAAATTTTTTATTGTGAAAGTTTGAAGTTTATTTTGGTGCACATATGGGATAAAAAGACCCCCCCCAACGGAGGCCATTTGCTGATCGACATTTGGGGAGCTTCAACAAATGCCACGAGTTTTATCGATTGAATCTCCAAAGAAGATCACGCGAATTGAAGTTTCGATGAATCATCCAAGGCGGCCCAAGCCGACCTACAACTAGAAGCTGATATCAAAGATATAAGCGGAGAAGTACTGGATTTAATTTTCATTTATTTTCCTTCATTATTAGAAATGGCATTTTCTTATTTCTAGTTGATTCCAAAGTATTCACTGAATTATGGGGGATTCCTACGCAAGTAACATGTTATTAGACATACCTAGGCAAGAAGAGGATTATGCACCACAGGAAGGGGGTAGATAATTAGATTACACTCTAGGTCTTCCAGAGATAGGCCAAGAAGAAAGGCTGGAAATGTTGGAGATAGACGTCTGCGGAAGCACGCGAACAACACAAGGAGGAAGAAGAAGCTTGGAGCACAAACACACAATACTGAATGTATTACTAGAGAATGTACAAAGATCAGTAGCCCATTAGGGCAATAGGCGTATATACAAGCCGGGGGAAGAAAACCTCCTAAAGAGGGAAAAAAGTGCCCCGACGGTCCTAGAGTGTTCACACACATCACTACCTAAATATATCAACAAATCCCCCCTGGGAGTGATGCGGTGAACAAGGAGCTGGCACTCATGTATAAGGAAGTGCCAAGCTATGTGGAAATCACTCCACAAAAGAAAGTAAGCCCAAAGCTTTGCGGAAAGCTTCAAACTTCTCCCTAGGCAGAGCCTTCTTGAAAAGGTATGCAATGTTCTCCTGCGTGGGCACATATGCCAAGCTGATCTCCCCAGCAGAGAACCTCCCCCTGACATAGTGATAATGCACCTCAATGTGCTTAGTGCGAGCATGGAACACAGGGTTCCACACAACTGCCAATGCGCTCTGACTGTCAGTGAAGATGGTGGTGGCAGAAGTCTGGCCAACACCCAAATCAGCCATAAGGCGTCTGAGCCACACACACGCAACAGTCGCTGTGAAAGCTGCCCTATACTCAGCCTCACAACTGGAAGTGGCCACAGTAGGCTGCTTCTTGCTCAACCAAGATATACATGAGCTACCAAGCATTAAGCAAAAACCACTGGTGGACACACGAGTGTCATAGCAACCAACCCAATCTGAGTCAGAAAAAGCATGCAAATCTGGCGGTAGTGATCCCCCCTTGGGATAAAACAACCCAAGTAGCTGAGTACCACTCAAGTAGCGAAAGATGCGCTTAACCGCCTTCCAATGCGTGACTCCTGGGCAATGCATAAACCTGCTCATCTGTGAGACAACAAACTGAATATATGGCCGAGTAATGCATAAGTAAATCAAGCATCCAACAGCCTGCTCATAGAGAATAGCATCAAATGCATCTCCAGCATCATGAAGACTCAATCGTAAACCTGTCTCCATAGGAGTGGCAATAGGCTTACAATCTTCAAGGCCAAAACGCTGCAATAATGTGTCAATATATTTCGTTTGACACAAAGCCATTCCACCATCAACGTGCATAAACTGAATGCCAAAATAGTGATGCAAATGCCCCAAATCAGACATCTCAAATGAGGCATGCAAATCAGCCTTAAAATCAGCAATATGTGTCTCAATAGGACCAGTGAGCAGCATGTCATCAACATAGACAACAATGATCAGAAGCACATCATTAGCACGCTTAACATATAAGGTGCTTTCAGTTGGACTATTCTCAAAACCATGTGCAATCAGATAGGCATGTATCTTCTCATACCAAGCACGTGGTGCTTGCTTTAAACCATATAATGCCTTCTTTAACCTGCACAGTTGGTTTTCATGCCCTTTCTGCACAAAGCCACGGGGCTGAAAAACATACACTTCTTCATGCAAGTCACCATTCAGAAATGCTGTTTTGATGTCCAACTGATGTACATTCCAACCATGATGGGCTGCAAGTGCACAAATGCTCCGAATAGTATTCATACGGCATGTAGGTGCAAAGGTCTCATCAAAATCAATGCCTCTTTCCTGTGCATAACCCTTTGCACCAAGCCTAGCCTTATACCTGTCAACTGTACCATCAGGTTTACGCTTCAGCTTGTATACCCACTTAGTGCCAATGGCCTTCTTGCCAGGAGGCAAGTCACATAAAGACCATGTATCATTCTTCATTATAGCATCATATTCAGATTGCATAGCAGCCATCCAATTTTCTGAATTTTGTGCTTCATCAAAAGAAACAGGCTCATTCTCATCACAGAGACTAGATGCAGCCATAGCATAGCAATCTGATGCAAAGGAGGCACTATGAGAGCCTGAACGAGTACGATATGACAAAGGTGCATCTAATTTGCTGTCAGGCAAAGTCTGCACCAGCCATTTTGGCATAGTTTTTGCCTGCTCAATATCAGCTCTCTCATCAACAAGTGCATCATGTAAATCTGCATCAAAAATGGAATGATCTGCATCATCATATGAAACTTGCAAAGGCTGAGAAGTTGCCTCATTAGGACCAGCACTAGACTGTCCACCTGTAAAAAGAGGCATCAAAGTATCATACGTGTCTTTGGAGCTAACAAATGTCTCCTTAGTACATGAAAGCAATGGCTGAATAGCATCTTCCACAAAGACAACATCACGGCTAACGAGAATGCGTTTAGTCTCTGGATGATACAGACGATAGCCTTTACTTTCAGAACTGTACCCAACAAAAATACATTTTACTGCCTTATCATCCAATTTTTTGCGATGTTGTTCAGGAACTAATGCATATGCCAAACAACCAAAAACACGCAGATGAGCAACAGATGGCTTGCGGTCATGCCAAGCCTCATATGGAGTGATAGACTGCAACGCTTTAGTGGGACACCTGTTCAGTACATATGCTGCACACATGACAGCCTCAAGCCAGAAACTATGTGGTAAAGCCTAACTTTTGACCATGCACCTCGTCATCTCCATGAGTGACCTGTTCTTTCTTTCAGCAAATCCATTCTGTTGAGGTGTATACGGCACTGTACACTGGTGTTTTATCCCATGTTCAGCCAGAAATGCATTAAAATCTGAAGACATATATTCCCCCCCCTCGATCAGAACGGAGGGTGCCCATTTTACATGCTGACAGATTTTCAGCCAAAACCAAAAACTGTTTGAAGCACATGAACACTTCGAACTTTGCTTTGAGTGGATATACCCATGCATGCCTAGAAAATCATCAATGAAAGTCACAAAGTAAAGGTAATTTCCAAAAGAGGGTGTCTGCATAGGACCACAGACATCACTATGTACAAGCTGCAATTTCTGCATAGCCCAAACTGAACCATCTTTTGGAAAGGAAGAACACTGTATTTTGCCCAAAATACAGCCTTCACAAACATGTTTTCCAGGTGCCTCAAGTTTGGGCAAAGAGGACACCATTTCGGATTTCTGCAGGCGTAGCAAACTAGCAAAATTCAGATGACCAAAGCGTGCATGCCAAAGCTTTGCATCTGACATAGCCTAAGAATCATGAACTGCACATGCCGAATCATTCACAGATCTTTCATAGTCTATGAGCTTATACAGCCCACGACATAAAATGCCAGAAGCAATAATCACATCGCCATTTGAGAGATCATGGACTATACACCTGTCATCAACGAATTTCACAACCAATCCAATCTTGGCTAATGCAGAAACTGATAACAGGTTCTTTTTTATCCCTGGCACAAATAAAGCATCTGACAAAGTGAAAGAACTACCATCAGCAGTAGTCAGAATGATCTTACCAACTCCCATAACAGGGTAAGAGGAGTTATTGGCACATGTGACAATATTCCCTGTAGGGGCAGGCTCGAGTGAAGAGAAGAAACTGCGCTACGAGGTAATATGTTTGGTCGCCCCACTGTCAAAGTACCAAACATCTGATTCTACTACAGACATGCACTGATCATGAGAAGATGGGTCAAAACTGCAGACAGTAGTAAACGCCCATTCTTCTTCCTGCACAAGATTTGCAGACTCTGTTTTTGGTGTAGAGGCCTCTGCAACAACCATTCCAACCTCTTTCTTCTTTGCCTCTTTAGCAGCCAGTTTTGGACAGTTCTTTATGATATGATCATTTCCTTTACAGTACTTGCAAAACAATTTCTGCTTTTCTGATTTCTTCTCATCTTTATCCTGGTTCTTCGATTGTGCAGCATTTGCAGATTTCCGCTTACTAGTAGAAGAGCTCCATTTTCCTTTGCCCTTCTGACTAGCCAGGAAAGCTTGATCTGCAACACGCATAATGGACCTGTTCTGCCTGGACTGATCTTCCTGCAACAGAACAGAGACTAATTCCTCAAATGACAAGGCATTTGGATTGCCTTTCATCATCAACCGAAGAGTAGAGGCAAAACTCTGATATGAATCAGGAAGACCATTCAGAACGGTCTGCACAAGTGAGCTATCTGGTATAACCTCATCAACAGAAATCAATTGTTCCTTCAGGTCTTTGATCTTTGTGAGAAAACTGTCCATAGAATCACCTTCATTCATGTTCTCACTCTCCAATTGTTTTCGGAGGTAAGCAACACGAGCCTCATTCCTAGCCTGGTACAAAGTGGTAAGTGTATCCCAAGCATCCTTTGCTGTTCTGCAAGAGCGAATGTGAGGAATAATGGTGCGTTTGACAGACAAAGCTATCAATGCATGTGCCTGGGCATCTCTGCCATCCCAGCGAATCTGCTCTGCAGTAGGTGCAACAGAAACAGCAGCACGAACAGGAATCTGCGGAATATCATCTTCGACACCATCTTCATCAGCTCCAGCACCTGTATTTGCAATACCTGTCGTTACAGGTGTAACAAGATGTCTTTCAACACCTTGCACAATGTTCCATAATCCTTTTGCAACCAGTACATGTCGCATCATATAAGCCCATAATGGGTAGTTGGTACCATCCAACTTATCCTCAACAGCCAACATACGGAATACATCACTACTTTCAGCCATGGCCGGTGACTAAAATACCTTGATGCATAAAATTGACTGTATCTCAAAAAGTTGAACGGAACGCCCAGACGAGTTTTGCTAGACCTGTAGCAGACTTCGAGACGATTAAACTGACGAACAGAAACTGCTATATACCTTTGGCACAAAAGGACGAAATAGCCTGCATAAGCACTGTGATAGTGCATTCGGAGGCCGAAACGAGCTCAGATCGCGATTTCGGCACCACAAAGCGAAGCAGTTTTGATCTCGGAAACACCCTGAGTATGCTCACCAAATTTCCTGCGAATCTGAGACTGCAAACGGAGGAGTGTTGACGGCGCCCTAGAAGAAGCGACGACCTGCTCTGATACCAATTGTTGGAGATAGACGTCTGCGGAAGCACGCGAACAGCACAAGGAAGAAGAAGAAGCTTGGAGCACAAACACACAATACTGAATGTATTACTAGAGAATGTACAAAGATAAGTAGCCCATTAGGGCAATAGGCATATATACAAGCCGGGGAAAAAAAACCTCCTAAAGAGGGAAAAAAGTGCCCCGGTGGTCCTAGAGTGTTCACACCCATCACTACCTAAATATATCAACAGGAAATAAATATTTATAAAGAGTTGAATGGATTGGATGAAAAAATGAACGATATCCAAGCGGATATGTACATTGTCAAAGAAATCCGAAATGTAATGGGTAGCCTTCGTACTTCAATTAATGAAGTTAAAGGGAAGATGGAACAAATTCTTAATACGCTTTGTCCATCTTTACCCTTACCTTCCCAAATGGGTTCCTTGTTCATTCGACCAAGGAACCCATCATCTAGTAAAGGAACTCATGCCCCTTTACCATTGCATAGTAACGTATCTTTAAAAAATAAGAATGATGAAGTAAATCCTCCTCATATTGCCATTAAGTCTAGAAGCCTTTCTTTTGCAAAAGACTTAAAACCACCTCAATTTTCAGGGGAAGATAAAGACCGAAACAAAGATGCAGTCTTGACATTTTTGGAAAAATGGCAAGACTTGCATCAGTTAAAAAACACCCTTGAAGCTTATCAAGTCTTAGAAACAAGTTTATCACTTGGATCTAAGGCTTATAAGTGGTGGATGAGCTTAAAGGAGGCTCAAAGAATCCCAGAAACTTGGAATCAATTTGAAGAATTCTTCAAAAAAGAATTCTTACCAGAAAACGAGGATGAACGAAACTGGGAAGAATGAGACAAAGTACTACAGAGAGGAAGTCCCCTCTCTTTATATATTTCTCCTTATCGAGAAATAGTACTTAAATTGCAAAACCTATATGATTTTCATAAGGTAAGAGGTTTTATCTACGGTCTCGACAAGCAAGTCAAACATGAAGTTAAGAGAAATGCTCCAAAAAGTTTAGAAGATGCTATTAAGTTAGCACAGATCTATGAAGATCATGCTAAAACTGGAACACAACCACTTGATCTTGTCGGTGACAATAAAAAATTTAAACCAGGTAAAAGAAATCTAGGCACGTTCAAAAAATATGATTTTAAAACCCCTAGACCTTCACGACCTAGGCTTGACCCGGAGGTTTGGGGAAAAAGCAAAAAATGAGAATCTTTGCTTTAAGTGCCTTAACTCAGGACATCTTAGTAAGAATTGCATGACTAAGGGACAACAAAAAGCCACCCGTGAGATAAGAGGGAAAGAAAAGACAGGAATACACTTAATCCAAACATTAAATCTTGAAAATAGTAAGTTTGGAAAAAAGTGGAAGTCCTTCATGAAGACTACAAGCATCACTGTTGTTTGTCTCATTCAATGTGGGTCCAAAACTAGTTTGGACCTCATGACTTGGTCAAACTTCATGCTTGCATAAGTGGTGAAAAGGCCAGAGTCATGATAGACGACTCGGCCACCCACAATTTCCTAAACTACTCACTGGTGAAGAGACTAAAGTTGCCCCAGCAAAAGTCACCTCATCAGTATGTTGTGTCTATGATGTAGGGTCAAGACAAGAAAGTCTGGGATACTATGATTTGTAACCTTGAAATAGAATTTCAAGGTTATCTTTATAAATTAGACTTCTAGATCATGCACATGGAAAGAACTGGTATGGTTTTGGGTAGGGAATGGCTTTGGGGCTTGGGAAAAACACTTAAAAGAAGCTATCAGCTGAATACTTTGGAATTTGAGAGAAATGGAATCCGTTATCTTATTCAAGGAGAGCATGATGTGCCTAGTACTCCTTTGATTTCTAGCATGGAGTTGAAAAAACTTGTAAATACCCAAAAAGCGGAAGTTTTCATGATACTTGCAACTGATGTAAACAATATACATAATATAAATCCAGTTTCTTATATCTGCTCTCCCTTATTTGAACATGAAAAGTTTAAGTTTAAGTATTTAGTAAATAATTATCGAGATGTTTTTCCAAAAGAACTTCCCCATGGCTTACCTCCTTCTCATGGGCAAGTTGACCATGCTATCGACTTGCTCCCGGGAACTAAGCCTATATGTAAACCCCCTTATAGACTCCCTTTTTCCCAGCAAGCTGAAGTAGAAAAACAGTTAAATGAATACCTAGTTAGGGGATTCATTCAGCCTAGTCTTTCACCCTGGGCAACATCCATTCTTTTAGTCAAGAAAAAAGATGGATTAATGAGTCTATGCATTGATTATAGAGCCTTGAATAAAGTTACCATCAAGAATAAATATCCAATGCCCCGAATTGATGATTTATTTGATCAATTAAAAGGAGCTAAGATATTTTCAAAACTTGATCTCTATCAAGGATATCATCAAATTAGAATTAAATATGATGATGTTCCTAAAACAGCTTTCAGAACTAAATATGGGCATTTTGAGTTTTTATTCATGCCTTTTGGACTAACAAATGCCTAGCCATGTTCATGACACTAATGAACACTATATTAAGCCCTTATTTGGAAAACTTTGTAGTTGATTTTCTTGATGATATTCTTGTCTATAGTCAAGATGCAGCCTCTCATTTAGAACATTTGGAAAAAGTTTTCCAAGTTCTTACAGAAAATAAATTATTTGGAAAAGAAGATAAATATGAATTCTTCTCAACGGAAATTAGATATCTTGGACATATTATATCTGAAAAAGGGATTCAAGTGGATCGTGATAAGGTCCAAGTTATTCTCAACTGGCCTCACCCTAAAACTATTACAGAACTTCAAAGCTTTTTAGGGTTAGTGGGATACTATAGAAAATTTATACCTAACTTTGCAAAAATCTCAACCCCTTTATTTGAAAAATTAAAGGGTAAACCCAAAAGCCTCAGTTGGGAGAAAGAACAGGCTGAAAGTATGGAAAGACTTACAAGAGCCTTAGCTTCGGCCCCGGTTCTACAGATAGTAGATCGAAATGAGCCCTTCGTAGTTGAAACAGATGTTAGTGATCTAGCAATAGGAGCTGTTTTGAATCAAAATGGTCGACCAATTGCTTTTGAAAGCCAAAAGTTAAATCCAGCTCAAAGAAATTATTCTACCTATGAAAAAGAGCTTTATGCAATTGTGCATGCTCTAAAAAAATGGAGACATTACTTGTTTGGCGCCAAAGTAACTATACTTTTTGATCAAGCAAGTATTAAATGTTTTGCAAACCAATCCGAATTATCAGGTAGAAAAGCTAGATGGGCCGAATTACTCCAAGAATTTGACTACGAACTCAGATATAGAAAGGGAAAATTTAATATTGTAGCAGATGCATTAAGCAGAATGCCCATGTTAAATTGTTTGAGTTTCATACAAATTTCTAATGAGTTAGTAACACTCATGAAGGGCAAGTATCAAGAGGATACTAGTTTTAATGAATCTTGGAAGAAGGTTTCAACTCTAAACACAAACTTATCAAATGAAGATAAGTTTAAACATTATAGTATCCAAGATGAATATTTGTTATGCAAAGGAAAGATTTATGTCCCTTGTGATTTCAAACTTAGAAAAAAAGTTTTGTTTGAATATCATGATGCCCCAAGTGCTGGACATCCTGGAATCAACAAAACTTATGAATTAATAAAAAGGCAGTTTTACTGGCCTAGTATACATAAAGATGTACATAATTATGTACTTAGATGCACCAAGTGCCAAGTTAACAAAGCTGAAACGCTTAAGATAGGGGGTTTGTTGCATCCCTTAGAAATTTCAAATGGAAAATGGGAAAGTATTTACATGGATTTCATTAGAGGCTTGCCACGTATCCCTAGAGGCCATGATGTTGTTTGGGTCATAGTTGATCGATTGACCAAAATGGCTCGTTTCATACCTACTCGAACTACAGTAAAAACTCTAGAATTAGCTAAATTATTCATATAACAACTATATAGACTCTATGGATTACCTCAAGACATCATGTTTGATATAGATAGAAAATTCACTAGTCATTTCTGGAGAGTTGTATTCAGTAGATTAGAAACTAAGCTAAACTTGAGTACTGTTGAACATCCTCAAACGGATGGTCAAACTGAAAGAGTCAATTGAATACTTGAAGATATGTTACGAGCATACATATCTTCTACCCAAACTAACTGGGAAGACTATCTATTGATAGTAGAATTTGCTTATAATAGTGCAAAGCATTTTGCAACGGAATATAGTCCTTTTATGTTAATGTATGGGTTTCAACCTAGAGCACCTTATGCAGTTGGACTTCAAAACGAAAAAGTCCAAGCAGCAAAATATTTCCTAGAAGATATGAACTTTAAGCTAAAACTAGCCAAGGAAAACCTGAGGAAAGCCCAGGATAGAGCTAAATCTTTTAGCGACCCTAAAAGGCGAGATATTTCCTTTCAGGTTGATGAATTAGTATATCTTAAAGTTCCTGAGAAATCTGAAACATTGAAAATAGGACCTTGCCCTAAACTCTCTCCGAGGTTCTGTGGCCCTTTTAAGGTTCTTAAAAGAATAGGGACTTTGGCTTATGAGTTAGAACTCCCAAAAGATTGTTTACTTCATCCAGTATTCCATGTAAGTAGATTAAAAAGAAAAGTGGCTGAACAAGACAATCTTGTAACTTTGGATACAATCATTCAACCAATCTACCTTCTTAAGATCCCTCATGAACCAGAAAGAATACTACACACTTGAGATAAAAAAACGAGAAATCATCTATATAAAGAGTGCCTAGTTAAATGGAGGGATGGAACTGAAGAAAGTGTTACTTGGGAATGAGTACATTCCATAAACAAAAGATTTCCCTCTTTTTTAACTTCTTTTTAAAAACGAGGAAAATATTTTTTTAGAGTGAGTCCATGATCAAACAAAATGAATCATGGTGCACGGGGGAATACTCCACATAATATACCAAAGCACATTTTCGAGGACGAAAATGTTAAAGGGGGGAAGAATGTTGTATAAATCATGGGTTAGATCCTCCAAATAGGAACCTATGTTTCTTGCTTTTAACCCTCACTACAACATATGACGGGCATACCGACTGTCATAGTCGGTGTCGGTATAGCCCTCGAAAAATCTCACTACGAGATACCGACGTTCAAGTGACCGTCGGTATGACCGTTTTAAACGGATCCTCGGTGTGGCCCACAGACGCCGATATAAGCATCGGTATAGGCATCGGTATATGCGTCGATATAAGCGTCGGTAACTTACTAGCAACTACCGACGCGTATACCGACGTCCATACCTGGGCCTATACCGACGGCGAATTTTTAAACATACTGCGAACCCGAGAGCAAACTTCACATTTTCTGCGCGTGTTTGAGTACTGTCGGTCTACTGTCGAACTTGCGCACGCGAACCTGCATTGTCTTGTGCACACACACACGGATCTCTCTCTCTACACACACACACTCTCTCTCCGCTTAGCTCTCACATCTTGGTAAGTGTTGCGCGTACTGTTAGCATTTGTGTTTCTCTATGCTTTAGGGTTTCTAATTTCTCTTTTTGTTGATTTTGCAGAAGTTCGTTGGCATCGATTGTTTGGAATTGGATGAGAGATGACCTACATTACGCTTTGACGACAACGATTCAAAGAGAGACATACTTGTAAGTGATTCTTTTATTCGCTATTGATAGAGAGAGAAGGAGAGAGAGGGAGAGAGAGGGAGAGAGAGAGAGAGAGAGAGAGAGAGAAAGAGAGAGAGAGAGAGAGAGAGAGAGAGAAAGAAAGAGAGAGAGAAGAGAAAGGAAGATACACATTAATTTACACATGCATATATACACACATACATGTACACACATGCATGCTTACATACACACACCTATACACACATGCATGCTTACATACACACACCTATACACACATGCATGCTTACATACACACACACATATACACATATGCATGCATACACACACACATAAATTTACACACATGCATACATACACACACATACATACACACATACATACACACACATATATACACATATGCATACATACACATACACACACACACATATACACACATACATACACACATATACACACATGCATGCATACATACACACACATATACCGGCATGCATGCATACACACATATATACACACATGCATACATACACACATATACACACATGCATGTATACATACACACACATGTATACGCATGCATACACATACACATACATACACATACATGCATACATACACACATGTACACACACATGTACACACACATGCACACACATGCATGCCTACATACACACACATACACATACACACACATGTATACACATGTATACATACACACACACACACATGTACACATGCATACATACACACACATATATACACACATGCATACATACACACATATAATCCTAATTTTATTTTGAAGTTTTTGTTTTACATCAAATATAAAAAAATATGATTAGGGTTTTAGGGTTAAATATTTAAGATTAGAGTTTTAGGATTTTAAATAGTATTAGGGTTTTAGGGTTAAATATTTAAGATTAGGGTTTTAGGGTTTTAGGTCTAGATATTTAAGACTAAGGTTTTAGGGTTTAGTATTTCAGATTTAAGTCTAAGTCTTTCTGATTAGGGTTTTAGGATTTTAATACGTAGATAACATATATACACAAACACACATATACATATAATACATACATACATGTAGATACACATGCATACAAAAATATACATATTTTAGATTTAAATCTTTAAGATTAGGGTTTTAGGGTTATAACACCTACATAACATATATGCACACATACACATACACATATAATACATATATACATGTATATACACATGTATACAAAAATATACATATTTTAGGTCTAGATATTTAAGATTAGGGTTTTAGGGTTTAGTATTTCATATTTAAGTCTAAGTCTTTCTGATTAGGGTTTTAGGATTTTAATACGTAGATAACATATATACACAAACACACATATACATATAATACATACATACATGTAGATACACATGCATACAAAAATATACATATTTTAGATTTAAATCTTTAAGATTAGGGTTTTAGGGTTATAACACCTATGCACACATACACATACACATGTAATACATATATACATGTATATACACATGTATATAGAAATATACATATTTTAGGTCTAGATATTTAAGATTAGTGTTTTAGGGTTTAGTATTTCATATTTAAGTCTAAGTCTTTTTTATTAGGGTTTTAGGATTTTAATACGTAGATAACATATATACACAAGCACACATATACATATAATACATACATACATGTAGACACACATGCATACAAAAATATACATATTTTAGATTTAAATCTTTAAGATTAGGGTTTTAGGGTTATAACACCTACATAACATATATGCACACATACACATACACATGTAATACATATATACATGTATATACACATGTATACAGAAATATACATATTTTAGGTCTAGATATTTAAGATTAGGGTTTTAGGGTTTAGTATTTCATATTTAAGTCTAAGTCTTTCTGATTAGGGTTTTAGGATTTTAATACGTAGATAACATATATACACAAGCACACATATACATATAATACATACATACATGTAGATACACATGCATACAAAAATATACATATTTTAGATTTAAATCAGTAAGATTAAGGTTTTAGGGTTATAACACCTACATAAGATATATGCACACATACACATGAACATGTAATACATATATACATGTAATACATATATACATGTATATACACATGTATACAGAAATATACATATTTTAGGTCTACATATTTAAGATTAGGGTTTTAGGGTTTAGTATTTCAGATTTAAGTCTAAGTCTTTCTGATTAGGGTTTTAGGATTTTAATACGTAGATTACATATATACACAAACACACATATACATATAATACATACATACATGTAGATACACATGCATACAAAAATATACATATTTTAGATTTAAATCTTTAAGATTAGGGTTTTAGGTTTATAACACCTACATAAGATATATGCACACATACACATGCACATGTAATACATATATACATGTATATACACATGTATATAGAAATATACATATTTTAGGTCTACATATTTAAGATTAGGGTTTTAGGGTTTAGTATTTCAGATCTAGAATTTTAAGATTAGGGTTTTAATTAAATATATATAATTAAATATATAAAATTAAATATATAAAAATAGGATTATGTAAGGAAAAAAAATATGAATATATAAATAAATATATATATAAAATAAGATAATTATATACATAAATAAATATAAAAAGAACTAGTGTTGTAAATAATTTAATTAAATATTTATAATTAAACATATAAAAAAAATATATAAAAATAGGATTACATAAGGAAAAAAATCTGAATATATAAATAAATATATATATATATATAATAAGATAATTATATACATAAATAAATATAAAAAGAACTAGTGTTTTAAATAATTTAATTAAATATTTATAATTAAATATATAAAATTAAATATATAGAAATAGGATTACGTAAGGAAAAACAATCTGAATATATAAATATATATATATATATATATATATATATATATATATATATATATATATATATATATATATATATATATATATATATATATATAATAAGATAATTATATACATAAATAAATATAAAAAGAACTAGTGTTTTAAATAATTTAATTAAATATTTATAATTAAATATATAAAAATAGGATTACATAAGAAAAAAAACTGAATATATAAATAAATATATATATAAAATAAGATAATTATATGCATAAATAAATATAAAAAGAACTAGTGTTTTAAAATATTTAATTAAATATATATAATTAAATATAATTAAATAAAGAAAAAATCTGAATATATAAATAAATATATAAATACACAAACACACATACTTATATACCTATCTATATTCACATATATATACATATACACATATATATACACATGCATACATATATATACATGTTTTAGTTCTAGGTCATTTGGATTAGGGTTTTAGGGTTTTAACACGTACATAACATATATACACACATACACATACACATATAATACATATATACATGTATATACACATGTGTATAGAAATATACATAATTTAGGTCCAAATCTTTAAAAATAGGGTTTTAGGGTTTAGATGTACATATAACTTAATTAAGAGAAAAAAAATCTGAATAAGTAAATAAATATATATATAAAATAGGATCAATCAAGAAAAAATCCGAATATATAGATAAAATAGGATAGCTATATAGATTAGGGTTTTAAAACTAGGATTTTAAGTTTTTTTAGGTATTTAAGTATTTAGGTCTTTAAGAGTTAGATTTTTAGGTTTAATAAAAAAAGAAATGTTCTAAAATGTCCATATTGTAGCAGATGGCTTCTTTGGATCCTGAAGAGAGAATGGCATGTCCTTGCACACAGTGCAAGTATCAAATTTATCGGAAACGACGGATTTGTACTGCACATGTTAGAGAGTATGGATCCTTTGATAGGAGTCGGCTGGAAAACCTACGCTATCATTCGCATGGTCCCCCAGGTGAGCAGATGGATCTAAACGACATTGCACCGGTAACATCTCATGGACAAAAGAGAGCAAAAAAGCACTTAGACGTAGAAGCAAGCACTAATAATATTACACAGAATGAACATATGGAAGAGATGCTTGAAGCATTTTATGAGATGGACGAAGATCATGATGGTGAAGAAGGTGTCGACGAGAGTTTCATGGACACAACAGAAATTCCACAATCAGAAGTTGATGAAGAATATGAAAACATGCGAAGATTAGCTCGTTTACCACTTTACAATGGAGCAAAGATATCTGTACTACGTGCTTCACTCGCGATGCTCAATCTGCAATCCATTTATGGATGGTCAGATAGTAGTGTCACTGAATTGTTCAGGTAAGTGGAGAACAAATTGGCTTTCATTGTTGTATCACAATAACTTCATTCACTAATATCATTTTAATTGCTTATTGCAGGCTTCTTAAAGATCAAATTTTGCCACAGGGCAATGACATGCCTCCAACACATGGAGATGCGAAAAAACTTTTACAGTCCATTGGAATGGATTATACGAAAATTCATGCTTGTCTGAATGATTGCATTCTCTTTCGGAATGAGTATGAGCATCTCCACGTATGTCCAAAGTGTGGAGCAAATAGATTTAGAGAAGACGTTATAGGCGAAGCAATCCCCGCAAAGTTTCTTCGCCACTTTCCTATCATTCCACGAATTAAGAACATGTTTAGATGCAAATCTATAGCTGAGTTAATGTCATGGCATACAAAGAGCAGGTCTACAGATAATGTAATGCGAGTGCCAGCTGACTCTGATGCTTGGAAGCACATAGATAGTAAGTGGCCAGAGTTTGCTAGTGAGCCTCGGTCCATACGTCTAGGCCTAGCTATGGATGGAGTGAATCCATTTGGATTACACAGTTCTTCATGGAGCACATTGTTGAGAGTGATGGATGGATGCACTCAGGAAATCAGTTGGTGCTGCAAAACCTGCTTCACACCTGCCCTCTTTTCTCTTCAGATATGCTTAGTACACTTGCTTAGCTTCCAAATGACACAAAGAAACCATATATGTACTTTGGAAATGGTTTAGGTAATGATCAACCCAAAACAGATAACTTTGTACTTCAAAAATCAAGCAAAACTTTCTATTCCTCTAGTGATACCTGCTCAGACTTTTACTCAGTGTGTCCAGCACACTTAAAATTGGAACAATTCCTTTTGGGAGTATTAAAGTACCTTAGTAAGCTACCAATCACAAGTGGAACACTTCAATTGATAAACTATGCACTGAGAAATAAGTTTAGCAAAATTATAATCACCCCCGACTTTTCAGGAACTCTGCAGACTGAGACCAGTGTGCACTTCGAATCGATTTTCTCCCAATTGGCTGAATGGAATCCTTTGAAATTTTGTATGCTTGTAGTAGACTTTGAGCTGGTTCCAATGAGCTATAGAACACTTGATTTGGTTCAGTAGATCCAGAGAAATGCTTCTTTGAAGATGACAGACTTGAAGTAGAACACTCAGACAAAACAGAGATGATGAATGTATACTTCTATTGATAAATGTGTTTGTACAATCTCATTAGCTTGCCAAGCACAGCTAAATGAGGTATTTTGGTGTTGACAATAGAGTAGCCTTCACACACAATGAGTTACAAGGAAAATATGCCTCGGGGAGTGAGCTAGAATGAGTGTGTAACCCGCGACTTTTTACTACATCTTTTATAGGAGTTTGATCTTCAT
The DNA here is from genome assembly GCA_020310875.1 of Ceratopteris richardii. Classification (NCBI taxonomy): domain Eukaryota; kingdom Viridiplantae; phylum Streptophyta; class Polypodiopsida; order Polypodiales; family Pteridaceae; genus Ceratopteris; species Ceratopteris richardii. The sequence continues at coordinate 95,266,481 of CM035429.1, forward strand.
TTGAATTTGAAATTCAAACTTAGGCTCCCTTGAATCTCTCCTCTAAAAGTAGGGAGATATTCTCTCTATCTCAACAATCAAATTTCCACGACTCTAGAAGTAGGTAGATGACTTAAAGTGATTACAAACAAATGATAAGTCACTTAGACTTTTACAAGTGGTAAAAGAGTATGAACACATAAGCATATGTTCCCATGAGTCTTCCTTTAGGTGAAGCCTAGATAATCCTTTGTCCATGCTAATCTTCCATAAGTCCAAGGGTCCAAGCCAATGTGTGTAGGCTTGTTTTGCACCAACACACATGACCTCTATGTTTGGTCAATTATAATATCCCACCATGGTTGGCCACAAAGAAAGGTCATTTATTATTAGCTCTTACTGTACCAGGTAAGTATAAGGTAAAAAACATGGATGTATATCTTGCATCACTTGTAGAAGAACTGCGCATTTTATGGGATGGGATCACTGTGCGTGAAATGTCTCAACCTATAAGAAGACGAGACGTGCGAGTGCAAGGCATACTTATGTGGACAATGCATGATTGGCCTGGTTATGGTGAATGTTCAGGTTTATCGATTTCGGGTTACCATGCTTGTCCTTTATGCGGACTACGACTCGAAGCACGCTATTCCAAAGCACTACGTAAAACTGTCTATGAAGGACATCATAGATATTTGCCTAATGGGCATGTTTTATGTGAAGGACAAATTGGTCGACAAGTGCAACACCAAATGAAAGCTAGCGATTGGAAACAACTGTGGGATTTGGAAAATCCAGTTGCTGGCATGAAACAGTTGTCCATTTTTCATGAACTCCCTTATTGGAGTGAATTGGTGATCAATCATTTGGTAGACCCGATGCATATTTTCAAGAATGTGGGAGAGAAGCTTTGGAAAACTTTGATCGGAAAGAAAGAAAGCAAAGCACAAAGGGATGACCTAGAAGAACGAGGTTGTATGCAAGATTTGTGGGCAATTACTAAGCCCAACGGAACAGTATCGTTACCAAGAGCTCCTTGGGTGCTTCGCAGGATGGTAGAGCAACAAGTGAAGAAAACAATTTCAGAGTTTCCTACACCCAGCGGGTGAAGATATCTCTGAAGAAGAAGAAGAACTCGCAAAAGGATGTGATTGGGAGTATATCAAATACGGTGCACTATGGTCTCATGGACGACACTTTCGAATTGCACGAATCGATCAAAACCGGTCTACTTTTGATAGTGGAGTGATGGTGAATTTTTTGCAAAAAAGTAGAGCGAGTGCAAGAGATGATAATGCTCTAGAAGGCGAGTTAGATTATTGTGGTGTGATTCAAGACATCTTGAAACTATCTTTCAGAAAGTTTGATTACTTTGTTTTTGACGTGAAATGGTTCAAAGTAGTCACCTCTAGAAGAAACGCAACTGTGAGACGAGATAAGAGCGGTTTGCTTCAAGTCGACTCCACAAGATTATGGACAGATGAAAGGGATACATTTGTACTTCCCGAACACTGTGAGCAAGTTGTTTTTATACCAGATTCAAAAGACCCAGAGTGGCTATTTGTTTTACAAGTGGCTCCACGTAGTAGACAAATTTTTGAAAATGCAGATGTAGAAGAAAGTCCATCTCTAGTGGACTTAGAGATTCATTCGATAGTCGAGGAGGAAGAGATCATTGTTCGAGAAGAAGAGGTCATTGAAGAAGAGGTCATTGAAGAAGAGGTCATTGTTTGAGAAGACGAAGCAATCGACGATGATCAGGAGGAAACCAGCATAGCAAGCGATTTAGAAGCCATCAATTTAGAGATAGATATTCTCGGTGCATCGGATCTTCAAGAGGATGCTAGAATAGAGGACTTTTGAATAAAAGACTTATACGTACTAATTTTTGGTTTTTTTTTTGTTTATTCCCTATATTATTTTTCTTATTGCATGCCAATTATTTGAGTTCTTTTATTACAGAGCACGATGGGAGACAGTCCTCCAGTCACTCCACAGTCCATGATAGAGGAGCAATTTTTGGAGTTCATCTCTCAGGTTCCTCCTGCATATATGGCCCCTGCATCACAATATTGGATCGCTCGTGGTAGCACTCTTCCCGGCCTCACTCCTGGCGGCCTTACTCCTGCAGGCCTCACTCCCACTAGCCTCACTCCCACCGGTGTCACTCCCGCCAGTGTCACTCCTGCCGGTGTCACTCCTGAGGGTGGTGCTACTCCCATAGGAGGTATGTCTCCTAGCTTTGTGACTCCACCACGACCATCTTTGTAGCCATCTCCTACTGGATCTACTAGTAGACATGTGCGTTCGACACCTCAGCACGATACAGGGTCTGGCCTGTCTCGTAGATCGAGGTCACGCTCTAGAGCAGGAGGTTATAGGAGTGGATCTACAGGTAGGTCTGGAGGCGGTTGTTGTGGAGGCAGTGTGACGAACGTTGTGTCGCCCGCTTCTACTCCTAGGACGAGTACCTCAGATGTAGGTATGCCACACAGTACACCACGCAGTACACCACGCAGTACACCACGCAGTACACCACGTACACCTTGGGGTGCTCATGACCATGATGACTCCAAGGTGTATAGTATCCGAGATGGAGCTTTGGTGATGGATGTGGCTGGCAAAGCAATGCGTGCACACATACGATAGCTTTGCTCCATCCAGTTTGGACACTCCATCATGCGGAAATGGAGTGAACAAGATAAAGATCGGAAGAATTATATCACACAGACGATTTACCAAGAGTTTCGACCAGCCGATTGACAATCGATTGTCAGTTCAGAGTGGATTCTGCATACGGCACGTAAGGTCATGTCGCATCGACGATCCGAGGCTCGTGATGCATTCAGAGAAGGCTTACCAAAGCCTGTGTGGTTAGATGCTAAGGAGTGGGACATGATTCGTGATGAGCAGCAGTAGACTCCTGATCGATATCGCCAGCAGTGAAATGCCGCAGACACACGTCTAGACACGATTGGACCGTCACATTTGGGCAGCGGCGGATATGACACGATGCATCATGAGTTTGTAAGTACCATTTCATTTATAGAATTTATTTGTGTTAAATTTCTCATATATATTTCTCTAATCTTTTTATATTTGTTTCAGGAGCTGGCAATGGGTTGTCCTCCAACACGATCGGAGGAGTCTTATGGATATAGTCATGGGTTGACTGCACTATTGCAAGACTTGGAGGGACACGGTGCGGTAGTTTCATGGGAGCATTTGCGATGAGGTAATCAATTTATAAACTTGGTTTTTACTTGTTTGTAATTTTCATGTGAATTTATCTCATTCCATTATTGTTCTTTGTTGCAAGACTGTTGATATGGAACGTTCTTTGCATGTGTATGGCAGTGGAAGACCAATATTTTGTATTTGATTTCCATATGGCAATACATTGCTTTGCCACATTTTGTAAAAGCGTCATATATGACAGTGGTTTGCCACACTCTTGTACATGCTTCATTATTGAAATATATAACTTCTTTTGTACATGGTTCATTGTTCATTCTGATTATCGATCTCTTTTGTGTACAATAATACTCTGTTTCATAAAATCATATTTCGGTTGTCATTAGAGTACACATCACATGTACTCGGTTTTTTTTGGGCAGAGTGTATTGTCTTTTGTTCAGCAACATCATGGTAATGTTAATGTAGCAAAAGACAAAACATTCTGCCCAAAAAAAATTTTGCAGGTATGGTCGTCGGTATAAGCGACGGTACTCCCAGTAGTGTCATCGGAATAACCGTCGGTACACCCAAGAGGCGATGCAGCAGAAACCAATTACCGACGCATATACCGACGTTTATACCAACGCATATACTGACGCATATACCGACGGTTTTACCGATGTCTAGACCGACGCCTATACCGGCTCTTTGGTACCGACGCGGAAACCGACTATTACACCGGCGTCGCGGCAAATAAAGCCGCGTTCATTTTCCTCGGTAAAAACCTCGGTATACCATCGATCTGTTGTAGTGCCGTGAGGTTTTATTTCATAGAAGTCTCAATTGAAGGGTTTGTTACCTTAGGAATAATTAACATAAGTTAAAAAAAAAACCTTATTCTTGGGAGAAGCTTCTCTCAAGTGACACCTTAACTTGTACGTGAAAGAAAGACTTCCATTGAAATAGAAGCCATGTGATTCTCTTTGGAAAGTATCCACATGTAGGACGCTTGGAAGAACACATGGATAAAAATTAAGACATGCAACTCTTGGACCTTTGGTATATATATGGGTGGAGTTGGATGGGTGGATACGTAGTCACTCACTCTTTGGTGGATGCTATACTTTAGAAAGAAGTTTTCACAAGAGTTTCCTAAACTGATTTTTTCAGCTCTATTGGTGTGATAAGTATCATGAGGGATTATCGCATCGAGATCTTGTTTGCACTCAAGTAGAGGATGCCATACAAAATATAAATTCTTTGATTTTAAGAGAGAAGGAAATCTTCCGTCTCAGTGTTTCGTCAATGGGAATGTTCCTTTTGAAAATCGAGAAAGCTTGCCGAGGCATTGTAGGAAAAGGAAACTTGTCATTTGCTGAATATGGGTTTTCCCGAGGATTGGCGATCTTCCTTTTCTAGAGCACTAGACACCCTTATGCGACTTCATGTGGCTCCTCCAAAGCACAGTTGACAATGAAAGATTAATAGAATAGACAAGAGGTTGTAAAAGTAAATGCGTCATGAATCCAAATAAATGATGGAGTTCTTGCTATGTGAACTTGTTCGTGAAAGCTCTAACCTAAAGATGGGGAAGGTACTGTGATGATAACTTGTAGCATTTCTTGTCCTGGAATGTGCGATTCAGAATTTCGAGCGTTGCAGCCTTGCAGGAACGGCTCAAAAGCTTACAGAAAATGGATGATAAAAGGTTGAATGTGCCTAGCAAAGACTTCCATAACGTTTAGTAAGTAAGCACAAATGTGTACTCAAGTTGCTAACTAGCAAGAATCCTCAAGTGCCTTACGTCCTTGATCTAATGCCGTAGCTTTCTGAAAAACAAGTGCTCTTAGGAAAATTGATAACTTTATATGGAAATTTGACGAGAGAAGCTTTACCGGGAGTTCATACTCATAGAAATTCAAGCTTTGGAAAGAACAACATACCTCCTTTACTCGAGAGCACGTGGCTCATATTTGTGAACGAAATCAAAATTTCGAAAAAGCGACACACGTTTAGAAACTGTCAGAGATTCTAATTTATAAACAATCAGAAACAGATAATTTTAATCTCACATTCGAAGATATGCAACCTTTTGTGGAAGCAGTAATTCTGGCATCATATTCCGCTTCTAATACAAACTAAAATTTGAAAACATAATCTTGATTTTCGTGTCTCATGTGATTACTTTCATCTAAAGAAATCCAGTCTTCCATCCATAAATCAAGTCACTAGTACACAGATTTTATAATATTAAGTCAGAACATTACTACACATTCCAAAGAAATTAAGTTGTTGGCCTCATGCACAATTCCAAGTTGTTGGCATCAATCAGTCGCAAGAATTCGACAATGCTATTTGTCCCATGTCTTCCTCTAAGACTTTGCTCTAGCTATCCTCGCGACAGGATTATTCAAACATGATGGCAATACCTTAGCACATTAAAGGCAAGCTAAATATATCAGGAAATCTAAAAATAATTTCCCACCGAAATATGGCATCTTATGGATCCAAAAGAGTATCAGCATGACTATGAAAATGAGAGAGAGAGAGAGAGAGAGAGAGAGAGAGAGAGAGCAATGCGAGTTAGAATGACATAAACGGATTTCAACGTGAAAGCATCTGAAGAATCAAAGATCATGTACCTTGAAGGAAAAAATTATCTCTATTTCGTCTTATTTGCTGTTTTCTAATAACTGCTTCTAGATTATATTGGAGATTCATGATACGAGAACTACCATGTCTCACCGTGGAAAACTTAGCCACCTTTTGCCCGTTATCTGGTGAGACAAAACTCTTTGGAATATGTAAAGACAGAGTCGCTTTCACAGTTGCTGAATCTCCTTGCAAAATGGCTAAAATAACTGCATGTTCCTTTAATTCACTTCCGAAAGCATAAGCTTCCTTATTTGCTGGATAGCAGAAAACATTTTCCGCCGGGGTCCAACAGCGAGAACACCTATTTCCCTAAGATCGTCAAAGGTTAGAAAAGGTAAGACTTCTGGTTCAACCTCATGATATTCAAAGAGTTTAACGTACTTTCCTAGGCCAAGGTTCTGAAGCCATTCTGATACACAGGAAAAGGGAAGAGACCTGTGTGACTGCTGCATCTGGGCTCCAGTTCGTTCAATTATGTTTTCCCCTAGATTAGAGCCGTTGTTATTGCATGATTGGCGACTTTTCAGTAATATCAATTTTCCCCTCGGCTGAAAAACCGATGGACTGACAGGAGCTGAAGCAATCCCTTCAGTATCATTCATCACCTCTGATGTTCTTTCGCTTGATCTTTGAACATTTTGACCAGTTGTTTGATACGTAACCTGCCTTCGTGCTTGCAGGCGTTTTAGTAAAATGCTGTTGCGGTGAGAATTTGACACTGCTGCGGTGTCTTGGCCACTTGCATCGGGCGTACTAGTTTCATCATCATCTAAAGAAGCTTCCAGGCGTGCGAAATATTGTAATGTTTCATCTTTACCCGTATTCCGTCCTCTATCAGACATCAGGCATTGTGGCTTAGGGGAAGCGTCGACTGAACTGATTAAGTTTGATGCACTGGGTTTCCGTGCACGACCTCTTTTTTTACCGGTGAATTTTGGGAACTGCAGGGTCTGGGGTTTCATGGTGATTCCCCTAGTTGGTGAATGTGGTTCTTCTGAAGTGTTTGCATTGCGCGAACATTTTTCAAGGTCATCTTCAGCAGAATCCCGACGATGCGAGGAAGAATTATTAAAATTTAACTTCATATGTTCAGCATTGGAAAGTGAAAGGCGTTCGATTGGATATGAGTAACTCTCCACTGCTTGAATCAATGACGCTGTTTTATTTTTGTTTGGAAGGTGGTCTCCAAGCTTTCTGAGATGAGTACGGGGACGGCGCTGTTGCTTTGCAGTGAACGGGATTGCTGCTACGTCAGGCGCCCCTTCAAAGGCAATGTTTTCAGATTTACCATTCTCATCGGGCGCTGGAATGTTATTGTCGCTCCACATTGCGGGTAAAACAGTCTCCTTTGTAGCGAATAACGTCTTTCGAATTTGGAGCAATGCTATATCTCCAGCAACACCAAGTTATGCGTTTCAAGTCTGCACAGGGAAACGCTTATCAATCTTAACTCCGGGAAGCCGTAGCACGTCAACAACAACTAACAAAGAATTACAGAAGGACATATCATACAAGAACGCACATCTCGAGGGGAAAAAGAAAGGAAAACTTCATACCCTTGCTAATAAGTTCATGTCGCACGGCAAATAAGGAGACTGCAGCTTGTGCTGAAACAACTCTATACGCGCCCTATGAGTCCGACATCCCGCCACACTTCCTTCGACTTCCTGCTGTTTCTTCATCCTTAAACTTTGATACGAACGGAAAATTTGAAAACAAATTCACAGTAGAGTTCAAGAGAAGGAACAACAGGCATGTAAAAAAGTAAAGACTCATATGAATACAGCGAGGAACCCGAAACGGGACCCGTAACAACTACGCAAATGATAGAGCATTTCCTATTAGGTGACATCCGCTGAAGGAGTTTTTCGACTTTATTTTCCCTTCTACATTTAAAATATTTAGAGAATAACAAAACACATGGAGAAGAAACCTTCAAAGACATACTGATGAACGCACAGAATGCATTGACGTACAGTAACTGAGGTCTCCACGGGGTTGGCTTCTCAGCGAGCTCCTACTCAACAATTAGAAAACGAGAGGCATTCCAAACTGACACATTATGCGTCTGAGTATTTACAAGCTTGCGCCATATTCTTCTCCTTTCAACAAAAGAAGTTTATTTCGGCAGGCCAACCAGCTGGTTTTCTATGCTTCGCATGAAGCCTTCAATATAACTAACAGGATTAAAATGTGAGTACCATATCATACTAAAATATGCGTACCATATCATAAGATGTGCATCTCCATGGGGTTTCATCTTTGAAGCAGCGATGGGAGAGGGCCTTATTAGGCTGAACACCCAAGCTGTAGTATTGAAAGGGTATACAACATTCAAAGCGATGGGAGTGGGTCTTGGTAGGCTGAAAAACCAAGCTGTAGTATAGCAGTTAATATCGTGGGTAAAGCCATTAACATGTTTCTTATGCTTGCCGTCATATATTTGCCCTCGTGTTAGAGATCAAGAAATAAAGAGTTGCTTGAGCTTTAGGGGTATCCCTAAGACCAAGTGGGACATTTTCAGTTCCTGAAAGGCAAAGGGGGGCTTGGGAATCCTCAACATGACCTACTTAGCAAACGAACTTTCCACTAATTGGATGATCAAAGCTTGGTCAGACATGGATGATTCTTGCGACCAATTTATTTCCAAAAATATACAAAGCGTGTGCGTCATGGTATTCTGAGATGGAAAAAACCTTGATCTTATTAATTTGGAATCTTCCCCTATGAAAATTTCCCAAAATGCTTCAAATTCGTGTCCTCACTATGGAAAGATTGAATGCGGATGAAGCCTCTCTTCCACCTTTTCTTTGTGTGGAGGTAGGAGATAGCCATAAGGCAAAATAACTCGATTTGTTTCCCCGTTATGAGAATCAACGCCACGGAACAACGGGAAATTCCAAAGAGTTTATTTTAAGACATCTCATAATTGTAAGGATCTCTAGAACTCTCATAGGAATGTTTGAGTCGGAGAAGAGGAGACTAATCTCGGTCTCATATTGGATTTTGATAATAAGTGCTTGCTAACCAGAGACATCATCTTACACTAGAGAAGAGAAGAGATAATATTGATCTAATGTATGAAGAATCCCACTTGAGAGGGTTAAGGTGACATGATGGCAATAAAACACATAAAATGCCAAGAATTAGCAAGAATGGATCGCAATCTCATATTGAATCTGAATGGCATACTAGGTATACTCGAATTAGATGAAAGATGAACTTTTAGGGTATTTAAAACACATTATTTGAAAGAAAGAAATTTGTAGTGCCTTGCAAAAGTTTCTTGAAGACGATTTGGACCACTTCTACAACCCACAAGTTGGCCAAGATCATGTAGTGGTGCAAGTATAGTTTTGGATTATGAAAGAAATCAGGCACTTATTACCTCATGCTCAAAGTGTGCAAAGATACGTTACATTTTTCATAGGCTCCTTTAGCCATGTGCTTGAAACTTGGAGAAACATGCAAAAAGATCACCATAGAGATTGGCCTTATAATACCTAAGGAGAAAGATTAAAAACCATAAAATAAAGCCACTATTTTGCTATGTGTTCGAAGTTATATGTGCAAAAGTGGTGGATTGAATTTCTAAACGATTGTTTTTTGAAATTTAAAACTTTAGGTATCGGAATATTTTATACAAGATCATTTTCATACATACTTTTATATATGAGGGAAGAGTCTTGCCATTAAATCCCACAAAAGAAAAAGCTAGGAAGTTAGTTGATTTTCCATTCTTCTTTTATTTTCAAAATTGATTTAAAGTGATGCACAACATGAACACTATAAAAAGCCATTCCTTCACTTTGTAGAGAATTTTTTTCCATTGAGTGAAGTGAACTTCTTCTTCTTCCAAAATTTATGCACATGATTTCAACCCAAATTTGGGTTTTTTTTGCATGTTCTTGTCCTTATGAAGCTTGATTTTTCTTCCGATTGTATCATCTATACTTGACCATCTACTTCATGATCATTTATTTTTTAATTTTTTAACTCTATAATGCAAGTTATGTGGCTACACTTAATCATGAGTTTCCAATTCCGTTTTTCTTTGTTTGTAGAATTGCATTGCAATCTTGCTTACATAGTTTCTATCTTTTGTCTTTCCCTTGTTTTGAGCTATAATATGCATGATTTGCTAGATTAATGAGGGGACGTTTTGAAATTTTAGTGATTAAGTATATAATTGAAATCACCTTCTTTATTTCATGGACATTAGGTGTCATTGTCCATTCTCTATTGTCTATGAAGTGATTGTCCATCACTTGTTTTCTATCGAGATACTTATGATTACACTTTTTTTAATTTCTTTCACTTGAATTTGAAGGTTTGGAGCTTTCCAATAAGCAATTCCACCCCATCTTCATACTATAATGGGCTACAAATAGATGAGTTGTACTCAATTGGAGCTTTCCAATAAGCAATTCCACCCCATCTTCATACTATACTGGGCTATAAATAGATGAGTTGTACTCTTTTCAAATTGATGTTTTAAAGGTGTATGCTACCACTACAATGCATATACCTTTTGGCAACATTGCTCTACGAGACACCCATGTCTAGGTACCTTACATGATGATTTGTGAAGTGTGCAGGTTGAATAAGGCATTATACGATTTGAAGCAAGCACCATATGCTTGGTATGAAAAGATACATGCCTACCTGATTGCACATGGTTTGAAGAATAGTCCAACAGAGAGCACCTTATATGTTAAGCGTGCTTATGATGTGCTTCTGATCATTGTTGTGTATGTTGATGAAATCTTGCTTATTAGTCCTCATGAGAAGCATATTGCTCATTTTAACGCTGATTTTCATGCCTCATTTGAGATGTCAGATTTGGGGCATTTGCATCGTTATTTGTGCATTCAATTCATGCAAGTTGATGACGGAATAGCTTTGTGTCAAACAAAATATATTGACACATTATTATCGCATTTTGGCCTTGAAGATTGCAAACCTATTGCCACTCCTATGGAGATTGGTTTATGATTGCATCTTCATGATTCAGGAGATGCATTTGATGCTGTTCTCTATCAGCAGTCTGTTAGATGCTTGATTTACTTATGCATTATTCAGTTAGATATTCAGTTTGTTGTCTCATAGATGAGCAGCTTTATGCATTTCTGAGGTGTCAAGCATTGGCAGGTGGTTAAGCGCATCTTTTGCTACTTGAGCAGTACTCGAATACGTGGATCGTTTTATCCTAAGGGGGGATCACTATCACCAGATTTACATGCTTTTTGTGACTCTGACTTGGCTCGTTGCTATGACACTCGTGTGTCCACTAGTCGCTTTTTCTTCATTCTTGGTAGCTCATGTATATCTTGGTTGAGCAAGAAGCAGCCTACTGTGGCCACTTCTAGTTGTGAGGCTTAGTATAGGGCAACTTTTATAGCGACTATTGAGTGTGTGTGGCTCAGATGCCTTATGGCTAATTTGGGTGTTGGTCAGTCTTCTTTCACCACCATCTTCACTGACACTCAGAGTGCATTGGCAATTGCAAGGAACCATGTGCTCCATGCTCACACTAAGCACATTGAGTTGCACTATCATAATGTTAGGCAAAGGTTCTCTGCTCGAGAGAGCTCGAGAGAGCAATTTGGCATATGTGCCCACACTGGAGAACATTGCAGACCTTTTTGTAAAGGCTCTACTTAAGAAGAAGTTTGAAGCTTTCCGCAAAGCTTTGGGCTTACTTCCTTTTGTGGATTAATTCCACATAGCTTGGCACTTCCTTATACATGAGTGCCAACTCCTTGTTCACTGCATCACTCCCATGGGGATTTGTTGATATATTTAGGTAGTGATGTGTGTGATCACACTATAACCATTGGGGCACTTTTTCCCTCTTTAGGAGGTTTTTTTCCCTTGGCTTGTATATACACCTATAACCCTAACGGGTCTTTTATATTTGTACATTCTAGTGATAATACATTCAGTATTGTGTGTTGTGCTCCAAGCTTCTTCTTCTTCCCTATGTTGTTCGCATGCTTTCGCATACCACAAACTCCAATATTTTTGTGAGGGTGTAAATAATATTTTTATTATAGTTCCTAGGACGCATATTTTCCTTTTGATAGTAGATATCTCATATGAGTTTATGAGGAGTGCATCAATTAATAATGATGTGCCATTCAAGCACCCACAGATTTGCAAGATGGTAATGGATTTTGCTGAATTGACCCTATCACCATTGTGGCGGATCATTTTTTTCCACAACAGGGACCAATCCTTCTACCTTAACAGCATTGAAGTCAAGGTTTCATGTTGTAGAGTTCCTTTTATGGTATTTTCTTGGATCTTCATTTTGTTGTTGTTTTTGGCCTTTGTGTTCACATGTATAATTTTACTTACAATAATGTTCCCAAGGTTAAGAAAAATGTCAATCACACCCCATGCCATAGGTTCATCCATGCAACCAATAATTATGTAGAAAGAGCTTCTCTACGGGAGAGATCAACTTGGCATATGTGCCCATCTAGTGGTAATACATTCAGCATTGTGTGTTGTGCTTCAAGCTTCTTCTTATTGCTTGTGTTCTTCACGTGCTTCTGTAGACGTCTAACAACAGTTATCTTGGTCCATTCTAAAAGAGCAAAAGAGGAAGAAATCTCATGAAAAGAGGGACCCTAAATCCATTACCTTGTTCCTTGGGATTCAAGTTCAAATCATTTCTAAAATCTAGGACCCCTTCTAGGTGGATGACTCACCATATTCAAACTCGAATTTATGTATAAATACACCCCCTTCTAGTTGTGAGATGAGAGAGCCTATTCTTGAGATATTGAGCTGAATCTTTGAGCATACATTGTTCTCACCTCATGTATGATTAGTCCGCTAGAGTTCCATTGTATCATATGTGCACTATCTATACATATTATTACTCATATATCTTGATTTTGCATTCTCTATGTGATGCTATAGTAGCTTGAGGTACACAATCAACTTGTTTGGCTCATTTCTCTGTGTGTGAGTATTCAATAATTATATCTTCACTTGGATCACTTAGATAGGAGCATTTTGTATCTAGATATGAAGTTTAATTTTGATTAGACTAGTAGAAATGGAGCTACGACTGCTTGAAGGTCATTGTGTCTACACTTCATCTTGTTCTTGAAAACTTGGGGTAAACCCCCATACTTGCTAGACTCATTTTTGCCTATGTGGTACAGCTAAATTCATCAAATAATTTTTTCTATGACCCTTCACTTTCCAAAATACAAGGTGTCTTCAAATCAAGTGAAGTGCTTATCTATCTGTTTTGGTGTAGTCATTTAAGGATGACATTCCAAAGAACCTAATGATTCTTTATGCATAGTTTTGAAGCTAAGGAAGCACATTAGGCATCCCTAAAGTTACATTGGCTAGTGTAGAGCACGTTTTTGCAAAGACCCACTCATCTCTGTCTATATACCATCACGTATTCACCAGAAAGTGGGGCCCATCAGTTAAAAATCCTAGAAAAGCTATAAATAGAAGCTCTGTCTCCTCATTTTTCACTTCTGCAACTAAGAAGAGAGTGATAGGGCACTTTATTGTGTGCTTGCAAGCTATGGCTTCCACTCTCGTAACTCCAAAGAGTGTGTTAGCAGCCGGTGTGTACAACCACAATTTCTTGTAAATTTACTTTGTAATGGGAAAGGGATTATTTAAAGAGATTTCAATAATTTTTGGAGTTTGTAATTTTTGGTGTTGTACTATAAATTCCAAAGTATGGAACGGTGTGAAGGTTATAAAGAAGAACAAAAGTAGTTCATTCTGATACGTGTGTTGCGGAGAGTAGAGTTCGGAAGAAGTCAATATGGAGCGGTAGATTCCGAAAAAGTCTATCAGATGATGCTTTGTATTGTTGATGTGCAATTATGCTGCTATTCTAGAATGATGTATATGCAATCTTACTAATCAAAGGATTACTTTCTATTGCCAATGACTTTTATATCTGAAGTTTGTCTGTATGTACAAAGTCTCTGAGTATTATTCAGTGTTGCTATTTTGAAGTTTATGTGATGCAGTTAATAAGGAATGTAAACACATGTTTGTGAGTGCAATTTTAGTCATAAATCCCTGTTCTCATACCCATTCCTTTGGACACTTAGTGCTTTAATTCATTGAAGTATAGTACCGTGTAAACATTTGGTGACCATGATGGGATGGGGTCGATGATGAAACACATTATCAGATAGATTGATGCCGTTACGGAGTGGGAAGGAATACCTCAAATGGAACCATAATTTTGATTATCTGGACAAATTTATCAAGCAAACATTGGAAACAATACACCTTGAAGATAATTCCATTGACAAAGAACTTAGTATTTCGGAAGAGTTGCTGTAATGGGTGGAAAATGGAGTGCTATCTCTGAAAATCTTGCAAGATTGGATCTTCGAGTACAAGAGTGAAAAGTTAGCCAAGGCTTCATGGCGAGTGGAATCCACCAGAACCGACCAGCAGTGCCAACAGGAAGAAGAAGAATGCCCTGCAGAACTAGGCCAAAGAAATGGCAACAAAACCCCATCGGAATTAGCCTTAGCGATAGTTCTTCTCACCCGACTCGGTGTCTTGGAAGAGTTTGATGATATTATGGCATGCAAAAAGCTACTCCCATGATTAAATTACACGCACTTTTGTGGCAGAATAGATGAGTATCTGGATGTGCATGTTCATACATTCAAAAACCAATATGTTTGCAATCATCGAGGTTTATAGGATGACGACCATAAATCTCAAGTGTTCCAAGTGACTTTGGTAGGAGATGGAGTTAAGTGGCTCATCAAGTACCCCCAAACCATTTATCCACTTACAAAGAGTTAAAAGAAGATTTCCTAGAATGCTTTCAGACTGCCAAAAGCATTTCGGAGCTATATGCTAATCTGCAGCACATGATGTAGACAGGAACTGTAGAACAATATGCCTCAGACTTCATATCTATGATGCGGCAATTTCCTATAGATAAGTGTCCTTTAGAAGAGATGCTACAAGAATTCTTTGTAGATGGACTCAAATGAGTTATTAAAGAAAATATCTACATGTACACATTAGAGCAAACTAGAACTCTAGATCAGATAATCAATCTCACAACACGAGTAGATCAGATAATACAACTGGCTAATTTGGGGTGTGAGAAGATTAGCCCAATCTCGAAGAAAGGTTCTACTCCGGTACAACAATTATATTGCCTACGATGTCGGAATGCGGGTCACATCACTGCTGATTGTGCCTTGAACTAGGTATATTGTGCAATTTGCAATAAGAGTCATCATAGCATAGAAGAATGCAGGTTTAATGCAAAAAACACATTAGTGGCTTCAAACAAGTAGATGATCCCTCATGGAAGGGAAATCTGATGGGATACAAGCCACCTGTCCATTTCGAATAATGGCAGGGTAGCCAAGATGTTAGAGTATCTAGACCACTGTGGTACTTAGGTCCACAACAATTTCTAGAACAACAGAGAGGGTTCTGTAACAAATTTCAAAAATTTGGCAGAGATTGGCGGTTTACACAACCATGTCCAAGCAATTTAGGAAATAAACCGATAAAGTGTTAGTTTTGTTTGCAATGTGGACATAGAATATGGGAATGTGAAGAAGCTAAAGAATACGATCAACAGAAACAGGAGGCTAAGCTCAAGGCACCTATGGCTAATGTGGTGACCTTAGAGTATTTGGAACCCTCAGCATTGGTGATCACTATGTTGTAGCATGAATATCAGAGTGGGTAGATATCAGATCATCCAATACTAACAGAGCAAAAGAAAATATTAAAAAAAGTAGTACAGTGGGCAAAGGAGTACCCACCATATTATATAGTGGACCCTAAGCTCATTCTAGCAGAACCTTACAATAAAGAATGACAGTAAAATTGGTAAGAAAAATTTTATACCCACGTAGGATGTTGATGAAGCAGGAATAGAAAAGGAGAATTCCGAACATCTAGATGCATCTGGAGTTCCAAAATTTCAGCAATCATCACCCAATGATCAAGAGATTGCGAGTAGAGTTCAGAACCAGCAGTCCTTATTAGAACGGAAACAGAGAGATCTTTATCCTAGAGCATCTGAGCACGGTACTTCTTGTGAGTTACTATAAGATTCACATATTAAATTATTACTAGGAGCCTCATTGGAACGCGTTCTGGCTTTCCGAAAGCAATTGCCAAAGCACTTATAGGAAGTCGTCTCTTGGTCTGAAACCTTTGGTTTCTATGGTAAACGATGTCTTGGATAGAATAGCCGACTATGGAGTTCCCACAATTACGGTCTAGTATAAAAACAAAGCCATCCCTAAGGTCTTGATTGATGGCGGTTTGAGTATTAATATTGCTTCCACAACTACATGTAAACAGATGGGTTGGACCAATATTGAGCCAACCCCATTTTTTGTCTGCATGGTGAGCTAGTCATGAGTATAGCCGGTGGGGCTGATTAAAGATATCCCCATCAAAATTTTTGAGGTGATGTTTAATATTACATTTTTGGTAGTAGAACTCAAAGGACAGAATCTAGATTACAATTCACTACTCGGACAACCCTGGTTATGGAACGCTAAGGTCCGACAGAAGGACGAAAAGACTATCACTTTCAAGAAAGGGCATACTTAACTTTTGATCCCATTAGAAGAACAACAATACTATCTTCCAGAGCATAAACTCATATTGGTGGAACCTCCTCACATGCTACATGGACTAGAGGAAGATGAAGAGGGATAACTTCTAGAAGCCAATAGAGATCTTTTATCCTTCAGGGTTGTGGATGTAGACCCAGTCATTAGTCTAGCCTGTCATAGCATGGAAGCTAGTGTCTGCACCAAACCCATGAAACCAAAAGAAGGGGATATTGTAGATACAATAATGAAATATCCCATTGAGCTGGGAAGAATTCGTGTTGAAGAAGATTCCTTAGAATTCATGAATCTCAATAGTATGAAAGACCCAAAACCTGTCATTATTTGTTCAGAGCTGACTCTGGAATTCTAGATGGCACTGATTGCTCTCCTAAAATAGTATAAAGATGTTTTTGCATGGACATATGTTGATATGAAGGGTCTTGATCCAAAGCTATATCATCATCGAATTCTACTTAGACCAGACGCTACCCTAGTCATGCAACAACGATACAGAATGAATCCAAACTTTGTGGAGCAGGTGAAGTATGAGTTAGATAGGTTAATCAAAGTTGGATATATTGTACCCATAAAGAATCCAGAATGGGTCTCTCCAATCATCATCGTATCGAAGAAGAAAAAGCAATTTTGAATATGCATGGATTATACAAAATTGAATGCAGCAACAATAGCAGACCCTTTTCCACTACCATGTCTAGATAGTATGTTGGATGAGGTCTCAAGTTGTGGAATGTATTCATTCTTTCCCCGATGGTTTTAGTGGATACAATCAAGTTAGAATGGTAGAGGAAGATATACCTAAAATGACATTCATTACAAACTGGGGAGTATTCACCTATAATCTCAAGTGGTTTGGGTTAAGAAATGCGCCAAGCACGTTTCAGTGCTACATGCAACAAATCTTTGCTCTGTACCTTACATCTGTTATGAAATTTTTTGTGGATGACTTCTTTGTTTTTAGTACTAGATGGCCGGACATCTAGAACACTTATGTGCATGCTTTGATTCCTGCAGAAAGGTACATCTCTACCTTAATCCTAAAAAATCCAACTTTGCAATCAAATGCAAAAAAATATTGGGACATATTGTTTCGGAGAAGGGCATAGCAGTGGACCCCAATAAGGTTAGGATTATACTGGAAACCCTAGCACCCCAAAACCTAAAAGAAGTCTGACAATTCCTAGGACATGTACAGTGGTATGGCCGACATCTGCAAGGATTGGCACATATTGCCATACCATTAAATAAGTTAGTGCATGCCAGACTGATGGAGTTTGTGTGAATGGAGGAAGCACAAGTTGCCTTCGAGTGACTACGAAAGAGGCTAGCCAGTGTGCTAGTTTTGAAAGCTCTAGATGGGAAACAACCTTTTCATGTGTTTGTGGATGTTTTAGATAAAGCTATTGGGATTGTACTTATGTAGAAGGAGGGCCACAACTAGTATAGACCTATTTATTATGCTAATCAACAACAAACATCTATCAAGAAGAATTTCTCGACCATAGAATGTGAATGTCTCGACCTTATCTACTCCATAAAGAAATTTCACCATTATTTACTGGGTTGGTCATTTACTTTCCATGTGGATCATAATGCCCTACTACATTTGGTGAAACAACAAAATTTGGTAGGATGGCTAGCCAGGTGGGTGCTCTTGCTACAAGAATTTAAACATGACATTATGCATCACCCAAGCACCAACCACTTTATTGCTGATGTTTTGTCTTGCATCGATCATGGAGAGCCACGAGAGGGCGTCGATGATGCTCTTCTGGATGTGAAGGTCTTTACGTTGGCAGAAATCAAAAATGATCCTAAGACTTCCCCTAATTGGTATGAAGAGATGTTAAGCTTTCTAGAAAATGGAATTGCTCGATCTCATTTGTGGTCCACAGCTAGAAAGAAACTAGGTCTCCAAAGTCTCAGGTTTACTATTATTATAGGATAGTTGTACCACAAGGATCCGATCGGAATCTGGTTGCACTGTGTACCTCCACATGAGGTGGCAGTGGTCATCTTGGAAGCTCATGCAAGTGAGGCTAGTGGACATTTTAGCATCTAATAACAGTCCGAAAAATCCAACCATCTAGATTGTGGTGGCCTACCATGTATGCAAATGTTCAGAACATAGTGTAGAATTATGACCCGTGTCAACAAACTGGTGAACCTTGAGATAGTCATCACTTCTTGATGCAGCCCATTCTTCTACTGGAGCCCTTTCAGCTTGGACTTTATTGGTCTAATTAAACCACCAGTAGTGAGAACAGGAGCCCTTTATATTTTGACTTGCACAAACTATTGTACTAGATGGGTAGAAGCTTGGGCAACCAAACAAGATACAACACAAATAGTAGCTAGGAAAATTTAGACTGAAATCCTTCCACAATACAGTCTTCCATAGGGATTAGTGTTAGACAGGGGAACTCATTTTGTGAATCAATTAATTTCAGAATTAACCTCTGAGTATCATATTAAACACAAATTTAGTCTTCCCTATTATCCACATGCAAATAAATTTGCAAAAAGTACCAACAAGGTCCTACTCCACATGCTACAGAAGATGCTGCTGGAATCTACAGATCAGTGGGAAAGTATCCTTCCCACTGTCATCTAGGCCTATAGGACTTCCTATAAAGTTTTCGTTGGCACCACACCTTTCAAATTGCTTTATGAATAGGAGGTGATCCTTCCATTTGAATTTGTGATACCAAACCTCCAAATTGCGGTCTAGGAACATTTTTCTCTCATTGCATGAGGTGCAAAATCGTCAGAAGAATTGGCATGATTGGAATCTACAACTGAAGATTTTTTGACTTGGTGATCTTGTGTTGTACTTTCATTAAGATGAAGAGGAAAATGGGCAAGTTAAAATTACGATATAGGTCTAAACTATGGCCCAGTCAGACTTCTAGAGGGTAAATTCAAGTAAAAATAACATAATAATTACAATATAGGTCTAAACTTTTTTATTTATGTATATACTTATTTACATAAATAAAAAATTTCTCTTTGAAATTTAGAAAAAAACCTAGCTTTTCTTGAAAAAAACACGATCGTGCAATAGTCAGCAATAATCAGCGGAGTAACTACTATGCATGCAAATCATACATGTAATCAACAATGATGATGGTCATAATGTTTCGAATCTAATAGCAAAATTCTTATTTTGAGAGTCGTGATGAGTATAGAATCACTCAAGTTAAGATACCATTCAAGGAAATAATGATGTAGACCAAGCACTCTCAACATAGAAACGTAGTCCATAAAAGCCATAAAAACCATAAAAGCCATAAAAACCATAAAAGCCATAAAAGGTTGAGGACATTGCCAAATTCAGCTTATTTGGCTAAGTTGCAAATAGAGTGGCATAAGGATATATCAATTAGTAGATGGAACAAAAACATAGATATGGCAGTCACATTCTTCGATTGCCACCCTCTAAACATACCAGAGATGCTTTTGTAGGAACAAAAGGATTGGTTCGAGTGCAGAGGATTGCTGTAGTGCACATTTTTGGATTGGATGAGCATTCGTCCCCATCCACAAACGAAGGATATCGCTAAAGAGATTGCACGATAGATAGATGGTAATGATGTCAATATCTAGGAGATAATTAGCCTACAGATAGGGTAGGATACTTTTCAGCTATCACCAACTTTAATTGCAGAAAGACTCCATGTGTCTAGCATGGGAATCATAGCTAGTAGAGAGCCTGTGGATGCAACAAAAATATGCGAGTTGTTAGGAAAACCCTACTTTGGCAAATATCGGTTTGTGCAACTTTTAGACGATAATCCACTTAAGCTGGGATTTCTTTTAATGACAATGATTATAAACTTGTAGGCAGAACACTACGGAGTATCCCAGTAGTTGTTTGCATTGATGAAGAAACTAACTAAAATGCCAGTGAACTTGGCACAAATCATTTTTTGAAAGTTAAAGAAGGAGCTGAGAAGATTGTTCTAGAGGTCCAAAAGAGCCATTAACGTAGTGCTAGAATCCAAAGTGGGAGTCACATTTACTTTTTTATTTACTAAAAGCCCAGTATTCTTACCTTGAGAATACACAGCACGCACGATGAAGGTTTTCCTTCAAATTTTAAAGAAGAGGGCTGCAGAGGAGAAGCCAATAGAAGGGACTTCCCAAAACTAGATAGTAAATGTAAGAGATTGAAGAGGAGCAGTCCCAAAGCAATAGGTGGAGGAGAATTAGCGGAAAGAAGCTAAGAGGAAATTTGTGTAGGAAGAAGCTGAGAGGAAGGAAAGAGAGGAAGAGGTAGCACGAAGAGAGGAAGAGGCAGCATGGAAGAGATAAGAAGAAGATATAGAGAAACAACATGGTGCTGAAGAAGAAAGGCAAAGGAATTCTAACATCAATGAAGAATGCCACCGACAATAGCATGAACAAGGAGACCAATCAGGGGAGACATCTCACAAACTATGGTGTTACATACATTTTCTTCCTATGGATTAAATGATTAATGGAAACAAAATGGTGGTAAAGTAAAGCTACCCTCAGTTAGGTGCGGTGATTTTATCTATCCCTAGATGTATAATAATGAAACAATTCATCCAAAACTTCTTGGAGACCTAGTTAGAGGAATTCAGTGGAGTGCAGTTAGGTTGGAGGAGTTTCAAAAGAAGAATAATGCCATAATTCACGTAAAGGATAAGTGGGAAGTCGAGAAAGCGAGAATGATGGAAGAGCTAAGTAGACTTAGGGCAGAAGTGGAAAAAGCTACAATGGATAACGCAGACAGAGAACATGCGATTCATGAAGAAATAATGGATTAACTAAATGATTCCCTGACAAAGAATAATATGCTAAAGTTCATAGTCAAAGAGAAGTCAAAAATCATAGCTCATCTTCAGGCTGAAATAGGACATACCCAAAAGGCACAGTAAAGCTAAAAAGGACCAATAAGGATCTTGCGACTAAGTTGCAAAAAGAAGAGCAAAAGGTTCACTGGTTGAAGATCAAGGTCAAGGAGCAGAGTGGAGAAATTAAATGACAAGGTGTCTCTATTCATAAATCTTGATTCTCATACCCATTCCTTTGGACACTTGGTGTTGTAATTCATTGAAGTATAGTACCATCTAGGGTGAAATCATGTTAATGTGAACACTTTTTAGGAGTATTTACCGCTTTTAAGCCTGTCACTTTTTAGCTATTTCAAAAGCTTTTTAAATAGCAAAAAAATAAATTCATAAAATATCAATTTGCTAGATGTACGATCACTACTCATGTGGCGGCCTGCTGGGTATCATGGCTAGAACATCGATAGTAAATGTCATTATTCATCACGTACTCCACAAGGTGGTGAGTCTATGGAGTCTGCTCCAGTGGAGCATAGAAGGTCCACATGACTTCGTCAATCGCGAGAGAAAGCTGCCATCAACGAAGCTGTTCCATCAGACGATGAAGGTGAAATGCAATCTCTGGGAACAAGTATGAGTATGTATGGGGTCTAGCATCCATGCATGCAACATTTAGGTGCTTGCATGGCTAGGAGTAATTTCTATGGTTCTAATGTAAGAGCCACTATTTTTGGCAGAAGAGAGGCATCGTCCGTTAAGAGTCCATCATTGAAGCGGAAGCAATGGACCATGTAAGCTCCAAATCTGATATCAATCGCTCAGTCTAATGCTGTGTAATTTAATAGGCTAGTTTTATAGCCAATTAAATGGCAAGTAGCACTTGGTTCTCCAAGAAGCAGACAGTAGTTGCATTGTCATCAGCAAAAGCTGAATTTGTGGCCTTAGCTATCATGGCAAAAGAAGGCCTTTGGATCCAAATGATCATGCAAGAGCTCTTACCGATGACAGAGAAAACAAAACATGTTGATTTAAAGTTTCATTTTATACATGATCTTGTAGAGCAGCAAAAAACTTCATCTCGCATATGTATCAACTCACCTAATGTAGGTTGATATGCTAACAAAACCTGTGGGAGCAGATAAGTTCATCCTCTGTAGGAAACATCTTGGAATCCTTGAAATCAAGTAACATCTGTGTCACATTCCTGTACTCCAGTTATAGGGGACTGTTGAAGCGGCTTAACTACGATTATGTGGATGTGCCACGTATGAACCATGTGGCCAAATGCCATGTCCCGGACATAATGGCTTAGCTGCGACTCACTCATGTGTCGCATGATGTAACGATTCGCATGTATGTAACTACTATATTGAATCATTAATACATACAGAAGTTGTTGCGTGTATCTCTGCATTATCTGCGGGCCTATGTACGACCCTTCTTTTCTACATCCACGAACCACAAAGATATAGGGACTCTACACTTAATCTTTAGTGCTATGAATGGAGTAATGGGCATGCATTTATGAAACAATTTTCCTTGTTGATTCAGGTGGATATATCTAGCATATCCAAAAGAGTTAGACCACAGCATATTCTACCAGAAAAAAGAGGATTTCCACACCGTTTACGGCCTGTCTATCGCTGGTATAGATCTAGGTGCTAATCACAAAAATTGATTAGTGAGGCAGACTGGTTCTCTATCTTCAAGGTAACTCGACTCAAGGGGAAGATGAAAGTTAACTATGTGAGGCAAGAGTTATGTGATGCATTGCTGGTGTTACATCAGAAAGTCGACTAGAAGGTACCAAAAAACCACGAATTGTCTGTACAATTTGCTAGAGCCTTTGCATTTGAAAACTGTACCACTGCTCAAACATCAAAAAATCAAGCTATGTACCAAGTGGCATGGGTTGTAGCTGCAGAAGCTTCTATTGAAAGATGCAAGGAGATGGGTACATTGCAGTCAAAGATGCAAAGGTTTTACAACTGTTTCAATAAGAAGATGTTGAGTTATATGCTTGACAAGGTATGAAAGTTGCTGCCATAAGGCGAGTGGAGGGTACTAAGGTTATACGTACTTTAGAATTGTTAATTGATAGTGAACAAAATAAGTTGGATAGGGTCAAGCTTGATTTGGATCAAGCCAAGCTATCAAAGGCTACTGAGTCGAAGGTGACTACAGCAGTCATTGAGATGAGAAAAAAGTTACGGGTATCCATAGATGAATTCAAATGTGATGTGGGAATGTCTCCGGAGAGGAGAATTCAGTTGGAGATGCAAATTCAGATATATACTCTTGATCTACTAAGCTAGATGAGAATGATAAGGTGCCTAAATTGCAAGTTATATTTAGCTTTATTGACATTGGTTGGAACATTTTTCTAAGGTTCAATACTGATCATTTGGATTGTTACATACACAGGCTGAATATCAGTTGCATGAGAATTGGCTGAAGAGTGCAAATCGACATCTACCCTTTGTAAAGAACATGTTAAGCATGATGGATTCAAATGAATTGTAACCATTATTGCCATTACCTCCCCCAAAGTTACCATCAGCCCTCTTACTCAGTGTTTCATGCATGTGCATAGCATGTGGATTGAATACTGAGGAGAGGGTGAGTTTTATAGTGCACCTTATGCCATGCAACCATGCATATCACTATATTTGTTTTGCAGCACATTCTCATGTGTCAATCAACTGTTTAGGACCTGAATGTAGTGTTGAAATACCAGAACATGTGCGACAAAGAATCTCTTGATTCTTTGATGGTGGATTCAACTTTCACAAAGGTAAGCTTGTCGTGTTGATTAATATTAATAATATTACTTTTTATCCATGGATGTGGCTTCTTGGTTAGTTGTTTGTAACTAGATATTACTAATTAGGTTGCCACTTATTACCTATTACTAACAACTTCTTAGTATCTATTACTAATTAGCTTGTTACTAGTTAGCTATTACTAGGTTACTAAGTTATTACTAATTATCTTGTTAACAATTAGCTATTACTAAGTAGCTGGTTCCTAGTTAGCCATTAATAATTAGCTATTACTATTTAGCTTGTTACCAGTTAGTCATTACTAAGTAGCTAGTCCTTGGTTAATTGTTTCTAATTAGCTATTACTAATTAGCTTGTTACGAGTTAGCTATTACAAAGTAGCTGGTTCTTAGTTAGTTGTTAGTAATCAGGTATTACTACTAAGCTAGTCACTAATTATCTATTACTAATAAGCTAGTTACTAATTAGCTATTGCTAAGTATATGGTTATGGTTAGTTGTTTGTAACTAATTAGCGTGTTACTAGTTAGCTATTACTAAGTTTGTAACTCTGGATTACTTGTTAGTAATTAGCTATTAATAATTAAATTGTTACCAATTAGCTATTACTAAGTAGTTGGTCGTTAGTTAGCAGTTAAAAATAGTTATTAATATATTAGTTTGTCACCAATTAGCTATTAATAATTAGCTATTACTAAGTAGCTATTACTAAGTAACTATCATTAAGTGGCTATTACTAAGTAGCTATTACTAAGTAGCTATAACTAAGTAGCTAATTCGTCATAATTATTATTAACTATCTATTACTAAGTAGCTATTACTAAGTAGTTGATTCTTAGTTAGATTATTAGTAAGTTATTATTAATTAGCTTGTTACTAATCACCTATTACTAATTAGCTATTACGAATTAGATATTATGAATTAATATTTAGTTTATTAGTAATCAACTATTACTAATTAGCTATTATGAATTAGTTATTACTAATTTGCTATTATTGATTAGCTATTATTGATTAGCTTGTTATTTATCTATTATTGATTAGCAATTATTGATTAGCTATTATTGATTAGCTATTATTGATTAGCTCTTATGAATTAGCTATTATGAATTAGCTATTACGCATTAGCTATTAGAAATTAGCTATTACTAATTAGCTATTACTAACTATCTATTACTAATTAGCTATTACTAATAAGGTATTATTAATTCACTATTACGAATTAGCCATTACTAATTAGCCTATTACTAAGTAGCTATTACAAAGTAACTAGTTCTTGGTTAGTTGTTTGTAATTAGCTATTACTAATTAGCTTGTTACTAATTAGCTATTGCTAAGTAGCTGATTGTTCGATAGTTGTTAGTATTTAGCTATTACTAATTAGCTTATTACTTATTCGTGATTATTAATTAGCTATTACTAATTAGCTATTACTGATTAGCTATTACTGATTAGCTATTACGAATTAGCTATTATGAATTAGCTATTACCAATTAGCTATTATTGATTAGCTATTACTGATTAGCTATTATTGGTTAGCTATTATGGATTAGCTATTACGAATTAGCTATTACGAATTAGCTATTACGAATTAGCTATTACAAACTAGCTATTAATAAGTAGCTATTACTAATTAGCTATTAGTGATTAGCTATTATTGATCAGCTATTAATAAGTAGCTATTACTAATTAGCTATTATTGATTAGTGATTAATGATTACGAATTAGCTATTACGAATTAGCTATTACAAACTAGCTATTAATAAGTAGCTATTACTAATTAGCTATTAGTGATTAGCTATTATTGATCAGCTATTAATAAGTAGCTATTACTAATTAGCTATTATTGATTAGTGATTAATGATTAGCTGTTACAAAATAGCTATTACGAATTAGCTATGGTGAATTAGCTATTATGAACTAGCTATTATTAATTAGCTATTACTAATTAGCTATTATTAATTCGCTATTATGAATTAGCCATTAGTAATTAGCTTGTTACTAAGTAGCTATTACGAAGTAACTAGTTCTTGGTTAGTTGTTTGTGATTAGCTATTACTAATTAGCTTGTTACTAATTAGCTATTACTAAGTAGTTGATTAATCGATAGTTGTTAGTAGTTAGGTATTATTAATTAGCTTGTTACTAATTCACGATTACTAAGGATCTAGTTTTTTGTTAGTTGTTTGCAATAAGTCATCCATCAACTATCTCTTTCTTACTCTTTAACCCTCTAGTGGAACACTAATCTAGCTGGTTTCATTGTGCTAAGCAGTTGCTCATACCTCAATAGGAACAATTACCAACAATGTTGATGCTGCATACGATAGGGAGCTTGGGACAAGTGAGAATGTTGGACGTACACCATTTGCTGAAAGTAAGACTTATGCCCAATCTTCATCATCGAAAGAGAAAGAAATTATTCCATCCTTCCTCCAAACATCGTCTGCAATGGATGCTAGTGTGGATCCTTGTCCAATTGACAACATGCATGATGTAGAGTCCACACACATTGACTTTCGTAGTGGTCTAGACGGAATGATTGAGAATGTTCTTGATCCAATTAGCAGCTCAGATATTCATCTAGCTAGTCACAACTCTATAGTTGATAATGATCCCATTGTTTGTTCAAACAAAGGTCATTTGCAGAATCCAATTTTTGATCCTCCTCAAAAATTGAGATGTTCTTCAAATGAATGCTACAAATGGAACCTCCTCGAAGAAAAACTATTGTAACCTAGCCTTAGTTTCTAACATGTGTGGATCCGCAACAAAGGTTGTAGGTGTTCATGTACAAGAGGATGCCACTCTAGCACAGTTTATGGAAAATGCAAAAACAAATATGCAAGTACTTATGAAATGATAGAAGAAGCCAAGCCATTTGCACCCAATTACAAGGCGACAGACTACTCACTCACACTTGAATGAAGGTGTTGTACATGATATAGAGGATCTTTTGACAGGATAGTACCAGTGTTCACCCTCTTACATCATTGTCCTTTGCAATGGCTATCCGCACGTGTGGCATCATCCAAATCTATTAGCTATCATCACAGTTTGTGATCAACCTATTTTGTATCGATGTTATTAAAATATTTTGTTGTCTCTGCCTCATATTATATACCATGTACATATTTGATAGCTCAATTGTGTCATTGATTGTAATGATGTAAACAATTCTTCTTTTGGTATTATATGGGCAAAATGGCGTTTGTCCATAACTTAAGCACCAATTTGGAAATAATTTGAAGTCTTAATGTCATTATAAACATTAGGAACGCATTTGTATGAATTTTACAATCATTCCTCTCATGATGCCTTTTCACAATGATATCATTTGGATAGTAGTAAATAGCTTCAAAGTGAGGAAAAAGATTTCACTATTTAGTTCTACTGTTCACCTTCTTATAGCACCTCTTTGTACTGGTCATTATCCACACATGAAATTGTCCAAATCAATTAGGTCTCATAGGATTTTGTATTTAGCCTATTTTCTAACGATGTTATTGATTGTATTTATCCTATTCTATACAATTTTTGATAGACTAACAATGTCATTGATTGTAAGTTGTAATAATGTTTGGCTTATAGGTCAGATAAAGAACAAAGTTCCATCCACAACTGCCGCAAAAGACAGTCTTACATCCTCAGCAAGTCAATGTCAAGCCGCAATAGAAGTTGAGCACAAAGATGCCCAAAAAGAAAAAAAAACTAAATAAAGTATCAGTTTCAACTCAAAATGATCCTATTTGAACTCAAACATGTCCTATTTCAACTCAAACTGATCCGCAATAGCAGTTGAGCAGAAAGTATCAGTTTCAACTTAAACTAATCTTGTACTATTGTTTACACCAAAAGGCAATCAAGAGCCTAAACAAATACTAGGCAAGTCAAGAAAATGAAAGTGGTTGGATCATATGATAATGGAACCGGAATTTATTGAGATAGAAAGGGACCCTGCAAAGATTCAATGTGGCCTCATAGAGGAGGAGATACAAGAATTGAAACCTATTCACAAGGATTTACAACCTAGGGCTCTGATTCTGGAAGTTGAAGTATTTATGAATATCCGAAGTAAGCAGTCTTTTCCTGACAGTATTTTCTTCAATGGTGCCTTGAACATTTCAATGTCTGGATTTGGAGTGCCTATGATCTAGATGAGGTCAACAAATGTATTGATACAATCTTCCCAGAGTTAAGGAGGAAATTTATGGATATTTGGGGGAGGGATCAGTGTTTTTGGAATTTTTCAATCCATTTCAAGAAACTCGCTCATTTCTGGGACAAGAATGTGGATTATGGGCCTCACAATACATTGATAATTGATACTACTGCTTACAGGTTATTTTAGAACATTAGAAGATGTTGTCTAATGTTACCAAAGATGACAATCACTGAAAGACTTAACTATCTGTCAAGAACTCTTTGTGATCAACTTTGGAAATGGTTAATAGCCCCAATCGTATTGAGTATGCAGATATTATTTCCAGATTAATTCCTCTTCATGAAGAGAGTTGATCATGGAATACATCGAGACCATAATCGAGATTACAAACATAATCAAGATTACAGGCAAGAACACTGAGTAATGCCAACTCTATGGTGGCTATGAATGGTTCTATTTCTGAACTCTTCAATCTTTATAGATCTATGAGACAGGGTTGTCCTCTTGCTCCTCTTTTGTTTGCTATTTCTAGTGATGCTCTGGGATGGTGTGTCAAAGATAAAACTGAACAAGGAACTATTAGAGGTATTTCTATGCCTGGATGAAAGTTAAAGAGGGTTATACCTTAAATCTAGCGTTTGCTTCTAATCTCTGGTTTTTGTCATAGGTCTCTTATGGACTAGACGGGTGAATGTTGAAGAAGCTTCTCCTTTGCCTGTTAAGATGAATAGTGCAGGAAAAAAGGCTTTAACTCATGGAATAGCCTTATGTTTGGGCAGGATATTGTGGATTCTTTCTTCATCAATGACATTGCTGATTTATCTCTTGGTTGTAAACAGGTGCTTATGGATCAGAGGGATCTACTCCTGAAAGCCACGGAGAAGTGCAACCACTACAAATATTATGGAGAGCACACATGCAGAGCATAAATATTATGGAACATCTGGGTTTGAAGAAATAAAAGATGCTTTGGAGATGGTAGTAGGAATCAAATTTACAACTGTTGGAAAGAAATGATACCCAAGGTTCTTGTTGTTGCTGGCCTTCCATGCACCAGACCTCCACCTTCTCCAAGCTTGCACTTGTGCACACCTTGCACTCAAGCATTCCAATAGGGGGAGGGATGGACACCTTCTATCGACATGCACACAGCTTCAATGGGACGTTGGGATCTTTTTTTGTATGATTGACACTTCTCTGCACACTTCTTAGTCAATCTTCATGCAGACCTTGCACTTCACTTCTCTGCATCGCACACACTCTGTATGTTCTTAGTCTCTCTCTTGCTAGTCTAGACTATGCTCACCTTGCTTAATCCTCAAGAATAATGCCTTGCCTTGATTTTAGTGTCGGTTCACGTATTCTCCTAATTGCCAGAGTATCTTGGTGCTCACTTTGATGTCCCAAGATTGTCCCTGTTTTGTACTGTAGTGACTTTAGACTAAAACAAAAAATTTAATTGGAGGCCATGCTTTCACTTCTGTGTACGCTGCCATGTCACATACCTTCAAATTTTGGCTTTTAATTCTTCAAATGTGCACCTAAGAGAGGGTTCACCTAAACCTTCCAAATACTTTTAAAAACACTTAAAACCTCAGAGAATTATAGAAATACCTCTGCAACCTTCAACCAACTTTCTGCAATAATTTTACCCTTTGTGAACAATTAATTGTGCACTACCTGTGCACCTTGACACCCGACTTTTAACGCTTTGACTTCACCCATGTTGACCTTTGACCTTGAACATGTTGCCTTTGACCAATTTGACTTGATGTTTTGACTTTGACTACAGTTGACTTTCACTATAGTTCACTTCTTTTATGGGCTCAATAGTTGCCCACCAGCTAATGGGCTCTCCGTCTCGGAGAGCTACAGCCAAAACTCTAAGCAGATATGACACCATGATTCTTATGCTGCAAAATCTTCAAAAGGACACTTGAGCAGCTACCAAGTCCACAAGAAGCAATAGAGAAGAGACACCAGAGAAGAACCAAAAGTGGAAATGTTGCACAGAAAAAACAAAGGATGGTGAATGGAGGGTAGGAAGGAGGGGGAAGGAAGGGCTAAGGGGGCTGAGATTGATAGGTTAGGGAGGGGTAAGGATGGGGCTTAGAAGAAGGGTAAAGGGAGGGTGAGGGATTGGGATTATGGGCTTCGGAGAGCATCGAAATGAGAAAACAAGAAAGCTACAGAGGGTGCATATGGAAAATTATGAAACATATGGTAAAATAAAGTGAGAATAGACCATGTGAACCATGTGTGTAAAGAAAAACACATGATAAATGTGTTCAAAACATGTGGGTTTTGACAAAAAAATAAGTGAAAAGTTGGGATTTTGGAAAAACTAAGCCAAAAAATGAGTCCAGAGTGCCAAGATACATGAAAATGAACCCAAATTTGAAAAACGTGGCCATCCAAGGTGCAATCTAGAGCCAAAAGCATTGGACCATAAATAAAAAATTAAAATAAAATAAGTTAAAAATAAATAAAAAATAATAAAAAGAAAATAAATAAAATACAAAATAAGAAAAAATAAAGATAAAAAAATTTTAAAAAATGAAGGGGGGGCAGGGGGTGTGGGAGGGGGAGGGGGAGGGGGAGAGAGAGAGAGACAGAGAGAGAGAGAGAAAGAGGATGGGGAAAGGGTTTTTTTTTTGTTTTTCTGGAGGGGGAAGAGTTTTTTCGAAATTTTCCCTCTCTTTTTTCTCAAAAAAATCCATGGGGCCCATCTTTTTTGTTTTTGAAAATATCCAAAAATTGGATAAAAATACAAATAAAATCCAAAAAAATACGAAACAAATCCAAAAAATCAAAAACATTCTCAAAAAATTCCTTATAGGTCTAGGAAAAATTTCACACTCAAAACCATAGAGAGCTTCCTTTATTACTCTAATTTAGCAAGAAAATGTCATTGGAAAAGGATGAAAAAATGCTTAAAAATTTCTAAAAATGTTGAAAATTTCCCAAAAATTGTAATTATGCAAAGGGTTATGAAATGGTTGCTAAATTTTCTAAAAACTTAAGGAACAAGCATGAAAATGGATAAAAATTACTAAACCTTAAGCAAAAAAATGGAATGAGAAGGCAATGTACAACCTGGGTAGATTTTGCAAGTTCGAGGTGATCCATAAATCTTTAGTTGTTCTGATGATAGGCCTTGAGCCATGATATGATTACTCAGAGGAACCCCTCCATAATTTCCAATTGTACTGCACTTCATTTGTTTTGCCTTCTTTTGGGGCGTGCTGACCATGTGATAGGGCCACCCTAGATCCTTCATTAAATTATTATCTCCTCCATACTGCATCTTTTGTATCTTTGATTTAGCTACTTTATAAGTTAATATGCAAAATTTCATTTTTACTATTCCAGCTTCTTCATCCAATGGAACCCTCTGTTTCCAAAGACTTGTAGGTACTCCTTCCACATCCTTGTAAAGCCCTGCACTTGGTATCATAAAAATTGACATAACAGATGATATCCATACCAGTATCCATAACAAACTAGCCCTTGATATGGGATTTGAAGTAGCTTCATCACTACTGCACTTAAGGGCTTTTCTTTTCTTCTCTCTTCTATGGCCTTTGACTGAGACTGTCTCATTCGAATCAGTAACCTGAATGATATCCTCTCTTTCTTCATATGCTTCCTCTCTACTTGAGTTTGGAAACATTCCATAGCAGGAAGATGGGTCTTCTGCGTGGAGCCAAGCCAACATGTTTTCCTCTTCATGTAAATTTGCTTCTTCAAATAGATCTACTTCTAGATTGTCCAATAATTCCTCTCCCATACAAATACCAATTGTCTGCATCATGCTGGTATGTCTTTGGTTGTTTGGACCTTCTTCTAAAAATATTTTTTGTAACTCTTTCCCCTTTGCTTTACCCACATTGTGTCCTTACCCCACTCATGTAGTACATTGTCATGCCTTAACCAAGGTCTCCCAATTAACAGAGGGAAACTTCCTTCTACCTGTTGTAGCCTTAAAACAACAAAATCCAAGTTAAAGATGGTACCTTCTATCTTGACTGGGACTCCAAGGACCACTCCCATAGGCCTTACTATGCTTTGGTCTGCCAGTGTTACAGTGAAGTTGGCAGGTCTTGAAGGGTGTAGTCCAATCTTTTTCATGGTATGTTTAGGCATCAAGTTAATGCCAGAACCACCATCTATAATGACTCCTTGGAACTCATGACCTTTGATAGAGAGTGTTAGCTGAGGGCTCTTATAATATGTGAGGGGTGCTTCCCCTACAATTTTATCTTTATGCATAACAACAGCCTTTGCCACTAAACTTGTTGTGGAAGCCTCATCAATTATCTACAAGAGTTTTGACCTGAATTTCCCATACATCTTTATTAAATAAAAAATACTAACCTCCTTTTTCATGGACTTGAGTATTCTTGAAGCTTCTGATTCCTTAAGAGCATGGGCTCTAATTGACTTATCAAACTCTTCATGAGCCCTGTTGTATGCATGTCCAATGGCATCATTCGTACCTATGAGATCTTCTTTTTGCCTTGTATCTGCACATGTGGTGGCTTTGTCTTCAGATGTCTCTTTGTCTTTGTTCAATCCATTAATCCTTGATTGCTGACCTATTTCTACTTGAGCCTTCCCTTTGCTTCTTGTCTGCACTGTAAAAGATTTAATTTCTTCTAAATGCACCACCCTTGTAGATGGTGATGGCACATTGACTTGATCCACCATTTCTTCTTTGTGCACAGAAATCATTTGAATGTGGGGCCCAGATGAAGATGCTTGGTTCTTAAGACAACAATTAGTATAGTGGTCTCTGGCCTTTGGGCAGTTCTTGCAAGGAGGGGCATTTTCTGGTAGAGTGCACCTACTTTGGTAATGCCCACATTCTCCACATCTGAAACAAATAATTGGCCTCCTTGGCCCATTTCCAAAGTTATCCCTATGTCTAGGGTTGTAATTGTTACCTTGATTAGGTGCATCCTCCATCACATTAGCTGGTGGTAGGGCTCCTCCTTGTGTCCAATATGTTGTTGCAGGCATTCCTCTTGATTGACATTCATGGGCCTCATGACCATCTTTCCTGCATAGCTGGCAAGTTACACTTAGCAAAGGACATTCACTTACTACATGGCCCTGCTTGTTGCACATGGTACACCATAGCCCACTTTTGATGCCACCCCCTTTGAGTTCTTGCAACTCCTATCAAAGCTGAGCCAGTTCTTCTACTTGGGCTTCCGGGCTTATTCCTTTTTAAGCTCTCAAGCTCTTTCCTTAGCTGAATTATTGGGACTTGAGGTTCTGTAGGATATGAAAAATTGAAAGAGCTTGCCCTATATTGCTATTTGATTTGTTCTAATCTTATAGCTTATTGATAAATTCTTCTATGGAGGCTATTGGCAACACTAGTTCCTTGATTTTACATTGTGTAGTCACTAGAAGTGGTTTAGCTAATCATTTCTTAATAAAGAAATCATGTGGAGGATCTGGCAACTTAGACATTAGTGCCTTGGCCCTAGTTACAAACTTTTGAAATGTTTCACCAGGACCTAGTCTCAAGTTTTCTAATTCCTCTATGATTATCTCTGTAGTGTTCCCATGCTAGAATTGAGTTTTGAATGCATCTTTCATTAAATCCCACATGGTGAAATGGTTTTCAGCAAACAGGCTGAACCATTTATCTGTTAGCCCTTCTAATGTGGCAAGAAAGAGGATCAAAAAGGCATCCTCCCTACCCATCAAACCTCTTGTTTTACATAATGCTAAGAATCTCCTAATGTGCTCGTCCAGATCTTCCTGAGCTAAGCCTTTGAAAGAGGGAAATTTTATATTTAATCTAGAAAGTAGAGTTTCCAAATCTACCTGACCTGCCATGATCTTTACTCATGGTGATGACGAAAGTGGACTGGAGGATCTTCTAACAGCCTTCCTTCTTGTTGCTTTGCAAGTGACCCTCAATGTTTGAGACTGGGTTGCGGTCATGAGCTATTCATAATCCTCTTAGACAAGGATAATTAATAAGAAGTTTTACCTCTTAACCCAATGAAGTAGTACCATCGGCACTTGAATAATGCTTCTCCACACTGCAATATTTCTTCTCCTATGCTCAAATCTCCTTGTTGTCCCACCATGCGTGCCAAATTTTGTTGGGGGATTCTTGTGTAGAAAGGGATTTGAGTGTTTGTAGGAGAAAAGGGAAAGATAAGAAGAAAGATACAGACACTGGAAGCCTCTGTCGATTGATTATAAGAAGGAAAATACAATGGTGATGCACAATACAATCCAATGCTTCCTGTGCAAAATCCCACAGAGTGCACAATCACAAAGTAAAAAATACCCAAGGTTCTTGTTGCTACCAGCCTTCTCTGCACCAGACCTCCACCTTCTCCAAGCTTGCACTTCTGCACACCTTGCACTCAAGCTTCCAATAGGGGGAGGGATGGACACCTTCTGTCGACACGAGCACAGCTTCAATGGGACCTTGGGATCTTTTGTTGTATGCTTGACACTTCTCTGCACACTTCTTAGTCAATCTTCATGCACACCTTGCACTTCACTTCTCTGAGTCGCACACACTCTGTATGTTCTTAGTCTCTCTCTTGCTAGTCTAGACTATGCTCACCTTGCTTAGTCCTCAAGAATAGTGCCTTGCCTTGATTTTACTATCGATTCATGTATGCTCCTAACTGCTAGAGTATCTTGGTGCTCACTTTGATGTCCCAAGATTGTCTCTAAAAGTGGGTAGCCAATGAATCCCTGTTTTGTCCTATAGTGACTTTAGACTAAAACAAAAAATTTAATTGGGGACCATGCTTTCATTCTGTGTACGTTGTCACTTCACATACCTTCACATTTTGGCTTTTAATTCTTCAAATGTGCACCTAAGAGAGGGTTCACCTGAACCTTCCAAATACTTTTAAAAACAGTTTAAACCTTAGATAATTATAGAAATACCTCTGCAACCTACAACCAACTTTCTGCAATTTTACCCTTTGTGAACAATTAATTGTGCACTACTTGTGCACCTTGACACCCGAGTTTTAACGCTTTGACTTCACCCGTGTTGACATTTTACCTTGAACATGTTGAATTTGATTGATTTGACTTTGATCTTTTGACTTTGACTACTATTAACTTTGACTATGGTTGACTTTGACCAATATGACTTTTATGGGCACAACAGTTTATACCTATTTATAGATCCATCATAGTTTTTCTTTACCTTCTATATCCATCTTGAACCTTTGGTCTTCATAGATGGAGCCTTGGGCACCGATTCCCAAGTTTGATTTTCTTGTAATGCATCAATTTATTCTTCCATGGCATGAATCCATTCAGACTTCTTCTTTGCTTCCTCATATGATGAGGTCCCCTCAGAGTTTGAACCTTGTGCTAGGTATATCGAATGTTCAATAACTAATGAAGTATCATAACCATACCTTTCTGGCTTCTTCTTCTCTCTAGTTAAGCTTCTAATTGTTTCTTGAGAGGATCCTACCACATCCCTCAACTCCTGCACTTTGTCTTTGCCTTTCGAATTCCAAGAGTTGAATTTTCTTCCTAGAGTCCTCTGATAATCTTTTGAATCACTTGATGCTTCAAATGTATGCTTATTCCTTTCAGATAAGGTTGGAAAGTCCTCCTCTAAGTCATATGGTAGTTTCATACTCTTGCAATCATCTTAATACCATGATGTTTTTAAAATCAAACACAAGATCCTTAGAATGAAATCTTTGTTGCTTGGATCGTATATCCTATAACCTTTTAGATTAAGGTCATAGCCAATGAAGACTCATTTGTTTGCCTTAGGTCCAATTTGCCTATAATATGTGAAGGTATGTGTGCATATGCAATGCACCTAAATATCCTGCAATGATGGAGGCTAGGCCTTCTTCCATTCCATGTCTTATATGGATTCATTCGATCCATATATTTTTATGGAAGTCTTTTCACAAAATATCTAATTATTGATGTTGTAGGAGATGGTGGATACTTTCCAAAGATGAGATGGTGCTGCAAACCCATGCTTCATGCCAACCAAACTAAGTTAAGGAGTGCAATGTAGACACCTTGATCTTCCCAAGAAGCACAAATAATCACCCAATCACTTTGAAGTATGATCCTCAAATGATTAGATCAAAACAGATGAGTAGGAGTTTCAACTATGAACCAAATTGCTATCTTGGTCACCACACCTGCTCAAAGAAATGAGCAATACTCCCTCTCTGCTAACAATTGAATAAAATGCTTTTGCGAATATCTAACTAACTAAAATAGCTAACATTTTCAAGTAATGCCACTTGAAATGATGGACCATGCACAAAGAATGATGCTTAGCAAGTTAGGGGCCACCCCCGACATTTTCGGGTTCCAATAGTATGCAGACTAGTGAGTAGTGTCTTGCATATATCTCGATATTGGATAAGGCAATGATAATGAACCTTTATCCCACGATCATAGACAGTGTATGGAACCTATAACAATGTAAATCACATCAAATGATTGAGTAAACACTCAGAACCAAGTCAGAGAATTTCACTGTCTTGTGTGGTACATGATAGAGAAGAGAGAGTAAGATATAATCAACATGTATATATTAATGCACATAGATTACAATGTCATTGGCAATGAAACATTCCACAATGTGAGCTCAATGATAGAGCTATGGTATGAGCTCAATATCAAAATAAGATCCTTCTGAATATCTCTTCCAATCAGGATCACTATCACACGACTTTTGAAGTCCTCTTTTTATACCTCTTTGTTGGAGCCAAGTTCAAATTTGAATTTGAACCTTCACCTAAAAGTCGTCCAAAGTTCTAGGACTTGATTTGCCATGAATTCGCACCAAATGTTTTGTGGAAATATTCCCCTAAGAACTCGTGATTCGAAGTGATTACTTCTATGCTTTACAAGGAATAAAAAATCAATCGTTTACAAGAGGTTATTCATGTGCTAATACATGAATGCACATAGCATCCTTTGGATAAGTGATCAAGCATTTAGGCTTGGAGTGATTTCACCAATAAATCCCCCTCAAGCCTAATATTCTTGGACTTCAATTCTCTTCAATCTCTTGCAATTCAATCATCCTCTTGAACCTCTTCAACTTAGTTCCATCCAAAGATTTGGTTAGCATATCTACATATTGCAAATTGGTTGATACATAGGACAATTGTATGTCCTTGCTAAGTAGCTTCTCTCTCACATAATGATAATGCACTTTGATGTGCTTAGTGTTGCATCATATACAAGATTAACAGCCAAATGAAGTGAGCTAGTGTTATCTCCAAGGATCATTGGAGTGTATGTATGTATGCCTAAATCTAGGTAGAGTAACCATAACCACATTGCTTCTTGTGTTGCATTTGCTAGGCCTCTATATTCAACTTCAGTTGATGACAATGCCACAATTGGTTGTTTCTTTGATGACCATGAAATCAACTTTGATCACGAAAAAGATAAGTAGCCAGAAGTGCTCCTCCTATCATCTTTTGAGCCAGCCCAATTTGCATCAGAATATAGCTTGATATCCAAGTCAGATGTGAATGGATAAAATAGCCCTTCATTTATGGTACCCTTCAAGTAATTTAGAATCCTTTTAGTAGCTTCCATATGAGGTTTTCTTGGTGTATGCATGAAATGACTCAATGTACTTACTCCATAGCATATGTCCACTCTTGTTAGGGTTGCATGTAATGAGACTCCCAATAGGACTTTGATAACCTGTAATGTCTTTAAGTAGTCCTCCTTCATGAGAACAAAGTTTGTGATTCAATTCCATAGGTGTACCTGCATTTTTTGAGTTTTCCATTTTGAAATTAACTAGCATATCATGTATATACTTCTCTGAATAATGAAAATACCAGAATTTCTGAATAATGAAAATACATAGGTAAATAAGCTCTGAATTAGTCTTCTTAATGAAAAATGAAGAATCTTCCTTGCTTACAACAAACCATTGATCTTGCAAATATGTGACATCCTAATGCCTAAGCCATGTAGACCTTTTCAGATGTCCATCCATTAAGGAATGCATTTTTAACATCTAATTGGTACAAGTTCCAATTCTTTGAGGCAGCAATACTTAGTAAAACTTTGATAGTTGGCATCTTTGCTACAGGTGAGAAGGTCTCCTGATAATCCACTCCATGTGTTTGAGCAAACCCCTTTGCTACTAGTCTTGCTTTGGACCTATTGATTGAACCATCTAAATTCTTCTTTTCTTTGTAAATCCACCTAGATCATATGAACTTCATGAATGATTTCTTGGGGACCAAATGCCAAGTGTTATTCTCTTGAAGTGCTTTAATTTCTTCCTGCATAGCTTCTCTCCATTCCTCTTTCTTATTGGCTTCTTCAAATGAAGAAGGATCCTCTCACATAGAATCTTTAGCCATGTATATAGAATGCTTGGTAACTAGTGATGTGTCGTAGGCATACCTTATAGCTTTCTTCCTTTCCCTTTGAGATCTCCTAAGTGCTTTATTGGATAAATTTGGAATGTCTTTCAATTGGTTGAATTTTGCTTTGCCCTTACTTCCAAGCTTTGAATTCTTCATTGTTGATTTGTTCTTCATCTTCTAAGTTGACATCCTCTGATGTATGTGGTTCTTCCTTGGTTAGACTTGGAATGTCATTTTCCAAATCATAGGGTAGCTTTATTTTCTTACAATCATCTTCAAACCAGGAGTTATTTTCATCAAACACCACATCCCTACTAGTTGTAAATCCTTTGTTAGTGGGATTATACAACGTATATCCTTTCTAATTTTGGTCATAGCCAATGGCTTTCAACCTTTGGATCAAGCTTTCCCCTAATTTGTCAAGGTATATGTGGATAAGCAATGCACCCAAAGATCTTACAATGATCTAGGGAAGGTCTCTTGCCATTCCATACCTCATAAGGTGTCATTCCATCCATAGACTT
This sequence comes from Ceratopteris richardii, assembly GCA_020310875.1. Classification (NCBI taxonomy): domain Eukaryota; kingdom Viridiplantae; phylum Streptophyta; class Polypodiopsida; order Polypodiales; family Pteridaceae; genus Ceratopteris; species Ceratopteris richardii. Next base: position 95,305,593 of record CM035429.1, read on the forward strand.
GGATGGAAGCCTATTAATTAGATAAGTGGCTATTGAAACAACCTCTGCCCATAAGTAATTAGGAAGTTTTTTTCCATTCAAATTTGATCTTGCAATCTCTACTTTTAGTCTATTTCTTTTCTCCCACCACTCCATTTGTTCTGGAGTGTACCTTGTTGTAATCTCTCTCTCTCTATGCCTCTCTCCTGTAAGAAGAATTCAAACTCATGTGAGAAGTACTCACCACCTCCATTAGATCTGCGCCTCTTCAAGCTTCTACATGTTTGATTCTCAACCAATGCCAAATACTTCTTGAAACAAGTGAAGACTTCATCTTTATGCTTCATAAATTAAAGTATTGTCCACCTATTGTAAACATCTATGAATGAAATATAATACATTGACCCTGAGATTGATGGCTCTCTGCTAGGTCCCCACACATCTGTGTGCACAAGCTCCAAGTAGTCTTCATACATGTGTCCCCTTTTGTTGAATGGTTGCCTATGTGATTTGCCAAATTGGCATGCTCCACATTTCTAAATCATGTGTTGCTTGGATACATTTGGGATGCCAAGCAGTCTCTGATCCCTGCATATTTGCTTCAATGTTCTTTCACTTATATGACCTAGTCTCTTATGCCATATCTCCAATTCAGATAGGGTTTGATCTTTGTAATTGAAGAGAGCAATATTCCTTGTAATTTCAACTTCAAATGTAAAAGGTCTACCGAATTTCTCACCTTCTACAATCCTTTTGAAGCCTTATTGAGGGTCCTCCACATATGCTCCATGCCTTGTGAATCTAACCTGTAAACCCTTCTCAACAATATGTCCAACACTGATTAGGATTTTTATTGTTGGCACATACAATACCTTACTTAGGAGGTTCATGTTACCATCAGGTGCTTTAACATTTCCAATCTTCTTTAGAGACTGCCTAGTGTCATCACCTATCTGGACTTCATACTTTCCTTTGGGTTCTTCAAGGTCAAACAACAATGATACATTGCCTGTTACATGATTGGAACAACCAGAATCAATATAGAATAGGTACTCATCATCTTTACCTTGCTTGACTATCATATTCATTCATAGTAGGGAATCCTCTTGATCATCTGTATAATTGTTGTAATCTCTTCTTCATCTGAAGCCTCATTGAAGGTTGTTGTTGTAGCGTTGGTTGTAATTGTGGTGATAGTTGTTTCCTCCATCATTGAACCTGCTTCTTGATTGTCCATAGCCTCCTCTATGGAAGCCTCTTCCTTTCTAATTCTTTGTGTTCGTGAAGCACTCATCTACGGTATGATTGGTCAAGCCACAAATGTTGCAAGGTGAAGAATTTTATGGTCTCCCATGCTTTGCTTTCCTCCTCTTCCCCTTCCTCTAGCACCTCTTCCTCTACTTGTGAAGTTCACTTGAGAGGTACTTGCCTCTTCTTCATTCCTTTTACCTTTGCCTTTATCTTTAGTCTTATTTTTATTTATGTAAAGGGCAGAAGATTGATTACCTCTAAAAGTATCTCCATTCTTGTTGAGCTTTGTCTCATGTGTGAAAAGTTTCCCCATCAATGTGTTGATGTCAGGTATCTACATATCCATATATAGGTCCATTGCTATGGTAAAGGACTCTCATTTGTCATCAGCCTTGATGCCATCTATGATCTACCTTACTATCTACTCCTCTTCTATTTCTTCTCCAATACACCCAAGTTGATCAACTACATTCTTCATCTTGGTCACATAGTCAAATACACTTTACTTTGGTTGCTTCTTCAAGGTTGTGAATTCCATCCAAACTTCTAGTTCTTCTTAGCCTTTGTATTTGATGAGAAGTATGAAGAAAGTACCTCCCAAGTCTCTTAGGAGTTCTTGCAATTCCTAATATGAGGTACTAAGAATTCAAATATTGAGTTAAGTATATAAGACCTCGCTAGGGCATCCTTTGCACACCATGCAACTAGTCTCTCTTTCTCTTCTCTTGTAGGTTGATGTTTGCTTTTGAATATTGGCATTTCATCATCTCCAGTGATGTATCCATAAAAGCTTCTTCCTTGAAGGTAAGCCTTCATCCTTAGGCAACATGTTGGATAGTTGCCCCTATCCAATTTTTCAATGAATGATGGAAATCCATCTCCCATTTTACCTTGATGTTGCTCTGATACCACTATTAGAGGAGATGGTGGATACTTTCTAGATGGTGCTACAAACTCTTGCTTTACAGAAGCCAAAAATGCATTGAGGGGTGCAAATTAGACACCTTGAGCTTCCCAGAAAGCACAAATAATCACCCAATTACTTTGGAGTATGATCCTCAAATCATTGGATCAAAACAGATGGCTAGGAGTTTCAACTATGAACCAAAACTTGCTATTTTGGTCACCACACTTGCTGAAAGAAATGAGCAATACTTCCTCTTTGCTAGCAATTGAATAAAATGCTTTTGTTCATATGTAATTAACTAGGATAGCTAACATTTGCAAGTAATTTCACTTGAAATGATGGACCATGCTCAAAGAATGATGCTTAGCAAGTTAGAGGTGATCCCCGACATTTTCGGGTTCCAAAAGTATGCAGACCAGTGAGCAGTGTTTTGCATATATCTTGGGATTGGATATAAAAATGATAATGAAAATTGGTAGCAAGTAAATAGAAATTATACGAAACCTATAACAACTTTAATCTCATCAAATAATCAAGTAGACATTGAGAATCAAGTCAGAGAAGTTCACTATTGTGAGTGGTCCATGACAAAGAAGAGAGAGTGAGATATAATCAACATGTATATATTAATGCACATAGATTACAATGTCATTGGCAATGAAACATTGCACAATGTGAGGGCAATGATATAGCTATGATATGAGCTCAATAGCAACATAAGATCCCTCTGAATATCTCTTCCAATGGGGCTCACTATCACGTGACTTCTAAAGTCCTCTTTTTATAGCTCTTTGTTGGAGCCAAGTTCAAATTTGAATTTGAACCTTCATCTAAAAGTGGTCCAAAGTTTTAGGAATTTATTTTCCATGAATTCTCACCAAATGGTTTGTGGAAAGATTCCCCTAAGAACTTGTGGTTGGAAGTGATTCCTTCTATGAACTTTTACGAGGAGTAAAAAATCAATCATTTACAAGGGGTCATTCATGTGCTAATACATGAATGCACATAGCATACTTTGGATAAGTGAGCAAGCATTTAGGCTTGGACTGATCTCACCAACAATTGATACATCCTCTACTCACAAGTAGTCGGGAAGTTTCTGTTCATTGAGCATTGATCTTCTAACCTCCACAATTTTCCTATTTCTTCTCTTTTCCACTCCTTTTTTCTCAAGAGTATTTCTGGTGGTGATCTCTCTTTTGATCCCTCTCTCTTGCAGACAAGAAAAAAATTCATGAGAGAAGTATTCTCCCCCTCCATCTGAACTTAGTGTCTTTAGCGTTTTACTTATTTGGTGCTCCATGTTTGGTGAATCTAACTTGCAATCCCTTGTCAAAAATTTGACCAACACTAATGAGGTTCTTGGTAATAGTAGGAACATAGATTACTCTTCCTAGTAAGTTCATATTACCATCTCAAGTCCTTACATTACCTATCCTCCCAAGTGGATGCCTTGAGTCATCTCCTATTTGGACTTCATGCCTATTCCTTGGGTCCTCCAAATCTGAGAGTAGAGCTACATTGCCTACCATATGATTTGAGCATCCAAAATATATGTAAAATACATGCCCATTTGCCTTACCTTCCTTCATAGTAATGTTCATGAGAAAAAGTGATTCTTCATGAGCTTGATCGTCTATATAGTTGTTGTAGTCTGTTCATTGGTTATGATGATAAGCAGATGGGTTATAGACTGTGGAGTCCATCCACAAAGCATTTCCTTGTGTCAAAGAATGTTACATTTGATGAGCAAGGTACTTGGTATGCAGATACAATTAATATTCATGAAGGTGATGAAGAAACATTGAACCAAAAGAAAGGTAAATTAAAGGTTCAAATATTTGATGAAGAAGAGAACAAGGAAGCACTAGTTGAAGTTGAAGAAATGCCAAGGTTTGATCCACAATGTGATGAACCAGAGACTTCAAGAAGCAGAGAACTCAAAAGATCATCAAAGCACAAATGGCAACCCACAAGATATAGCTATGATACTTCATTTTTTACTACTAAAGATTATGCTTATATGATGAAAGCAGAGGAAGACCCTTCTACATATGATGAGGCAAAAGGTAAGGAAAATTGGGAGAAAGCTATGCAGGATGAGTATGATGCATTGATGGAGAATGAGACATGGGATTTGGTTCCTAAACCAAATAATCAGAAGATCATTGGATGCAAATGGGTCTACAATACAAAGAGGAGGTATGCTGATGGAAGTGTGTCTAGATATAAAGCTAAACTTGTTATGAAAGGGTATGCTCAGACATATGGAGTAGATTATGACGAGACTTATAGTCTTGTGGCAAAGATGACAACTATAAGGACTCTCATAGCTATTGCTACATGTAAAGGTTGGAAGTTATGTCAATTAAATGTAAAGAATGATTTCCTAAATTGTCACATTTCAGATGATGTTTTCACGGAGCAACCAGAAGGTTTCAAGGATAGAAGGTATTCAAAGTATGTATGTAAGCTCAAGAGAGCTTTGTATGGTTTGAAGCAGGCCCCAAAGGCATGGAATTATAGACTTGTGAAGTTCTTGAAGGATCTTGGTTTCCAAGAGTCTAAGGCAGATAGTAGCTTGCTTATTAAAGCAAGTGATGATGAGTTCATTTACATTTACATATATGTTGATGACATAAATCTTACAAGTACATACGAGAAGGGCATACAAAGTCTTAAGAAGTAGATGGAGAAAGAGTTCAAAATAAGTGACTTGGGAGACTCTTCATATTTCTTGGGAATGGAGATTTCATATACTTAACATGGAGTATATGTGACTCAAGAAAGGTATTTGAAGAATTTGCTTATCAAGTTTAAAATGGAAGATTGCAAGGTAGCACCTACTCCAATGAAGGTGAATCATAAATTGAGCAGATATGGAGGAGAAAAAGTCAAGGACATGAAGTTGTATCAAAGTTTGGTTGGTAGCCTATCTATGCTACATTAACTAGGCCTGATTTGTCATATGCAGTTGGAGTTTTGTCTCAATTCATGCATTATCCTAGGAAAGAACATTGGATTCCAGGACAAAGGGTGCTAAGATACATTAAGGGTACACTCAAAGAAGGTTTGTATTATGGATTCACATCAAATACAAACATCAAGATATATAGTGATACAGATTGGGCACGTAATCCTGATGATAGGAGATCAACATATGGATATCTATGTTATGTGGGAGATAAGTTAATCACTTTGTGTTCTAAGAAGAAACATATAGTTGCTTTATCATCTACAAAAGCAGAGTATAAAGGTATGGCTGAAGCTGCAAAGGAGGTTATATGGTTGAAGACTCTCATGAAGAGTTTTGACATCATTCAGAGTACACCCATTATTCATGGAGATAGTATAAGTTCATTATATCTAGCTGCTAACCCTGTGTTTCATGTCAGGACTAAACATATTGAGATCCAGTATCATATCTTGAGAGAGAAGGTCATTGACAAAGAAATTGAAGCCATACATACTTCAATAAAAGATCAGATCGCAGACATGTGAACCAAAAGCTTGGATGGACCTATGTTACAAAGATTCAAAGACATGGCAGGTATAAAGAAAATGGAGAAAATCACAATTGATGATTGAAGAGGACCTGTTGGTGCAGGACAATCATCAATTGAGGATTAGGACAAGGTTTGAAGTCAAAGAATGAAGCAAAGATCAACATATGAAGCTTGAATTTTAGTGCATGATCACAAGATGAAGACTTGTATATACATGTATGCTAATCTTGTAATTAGTTCATAAAAATGTTGTGTCTATGATGACTTGGGATGTAAACATTTATATATACTGGATATAGATGTATTACAAGTAAGGATGTACTAAAAGTAAGAGAGATGATGAGTGACAAGTTTAAGAAGTCATTAGAGACATTAGAAAGTGAGGAGAGCATGAATTACCAATCAGATGTATGATTTTCTCTGAATAGAAGAAAGTTGCTCCTTGATCTTTTGCTCAGAGCTCCTTCTATGTTTTTCCTATTGAGGAATTATTTTGTACAAGTCTAATTTTATAGTTGAGTGACCTCTATACAAGTTTTCATAGTTTAATTATAATCACGCTGAGAGAATTTTAAGTAGGAACATTTACATGTGTAAATGTGAAGAAGTGATCATAGGTTCTGGCGCAAATTTGATGATACTATTTTGATCAGATCGCCCTCCACAGTGTAAAGTTTTGAGCAAGTAAGAACTCATTATTTAAGCTGACAGGTAAGCAACTTGTGGCTAAAAACATTTGAATAAATGAAGTCTAGTTTGGGAGAACCATGCATTAGAAGCTGTAGGTGTCAAAGTGACTACACAGAAGAACAGTTTCAGACATAGGTATATTGTTTGGAGAAAATCTCAAGATCTACTACATCTTTTGAGAATTTTTAAGTTGGAGAAGGTGTGAAACCTTTAGCCAACAATGTATACAAATTTTTTATCAAAACTTTTACACATTTCGTCAATCAGTGAGTGGATTAAGTGTAGCAGACTTTTCTAAGTATTCAGTTCCTTCACATTCAGTTCAAATTTTGATGATTTGGAAATAGATTTCCAAAATTAGTTGAGGTTATGAGTTGTTCTTGATATAGAGGTGCTCTAACATCAAGGATAACTTGTTCTTTTGGAGATTAACACTCTCCATCAACATGAACACTAATGGTAACACTCAGTTTGCTTCTGCATCTATCATTGGTGGGCTTCTGTCTTCTTATGCATAGCTTCATGAATAATATGGACCCATGATTGCTTCTCTACATTCATAGGATCCTATAGGTTAGGTACTAGTCTTTTAACGTGTCGCTTACCTGCCTAAAGGAAGCTCGCTTCATCTGCCACCACAAACTAATGCAATGCAAGGAAAGGGGCTATCGATACTAACAAAGCCAAAAGCACACCTAACTATGTATCTAGTTGATGACGCTTGTGAGATGGTTTGCATAGCATGTGCACCTCCTTCTTAACTCTTCTAAAAATAATTTTCGACATAACTAACATTACCTTCTATAGATGTAGCATCTGTCATCAATTAGTACAACATTTGTGAAACTCCATACAACTTCAACTATATGAATATGGCTAAGGTAGCCAAATGTAAGCCAAACTTCCATGGGTTGGTATATGGGAGCCTTGCATACTTGTACTCACGAGAACACTCATGACCGAACATGTGTTCCATCACCTCTATTGGAGCTAATTCTGCTTGTTTGGGGAAACAACAATGGGTACTTGATGTGATGGCACACAATGTAGCCAAATACCATTACATCCTTATAATAGAGTTGATCGAGAATAATCAAGAATCGGTGACTACAAAATGCCATCCTTTTATAGGATGCAGATCATAAATGAGATGGTGGAATACTAGTTGCTAAAAAGAAATCATCTCATCGTACCATTTGTAGCACCTAAGTCAGGCACATACTGATCCACAATATGAAATAAGTACGCATCCGAAAAGGAATCATCAACTCCATCTAGTGGCTCACCATTATCCAATCTAGACAAAAAGTATGCAATGATATGTGAAGATCTCGGATGATGGACTACATCATACTCAAATTCTTGTAAAAGGATCACCCATCTAGCTAATCGGCCCACCACATTTTGTTGCTTAACTAAATACAAGGAAAAATTGTCGACATGGAAAGTGAATGTCTGACCCAATAGATAATGTTTAAATTTATTGATAGAATAAATTACACCAAGGCATTCACGTTTAGTGATTGAATAATTCTTCTCTATAGTGGTCAATCTAGTACTTGCATAATAAGTTGGACGAAACCATGACCTTCGGGATTTTGAGACTTAATTTAACATCCCGACACTTCATAAACAGAGCCGTAATTGCTCTAAATGATCAACATGATAGCCTAAAACTGAGAAATCATCAAGAAAAACATGTATGAAACTTGTCAGAGCTGGCATAAAAACTTGCTGCATACATTGTTGAAAGGCATAGGTGGCATTCCTTAAAACAAACCACATAATAGTACAGGCAAATACATCCCAATTCATAATAAATGCCATTTTTGGAATATCAGCTTCCAACATCCGGACCTCATTATAGACACTAAATCCATCAAGAAAAGAATACATCTCTCTACCAACGACTTCATCTAACATAGTATCCAGAATAGGAGTGGGAACGGATCATGTACAGTAGAAACATTCAATTTTTTGTAGTCCACACAAATTCTCAAATGTTTATTTTTCTTAGGCACAATGACAATAGTGGATACCCATTCTAGATACTCAATTGGAATTATGAATGCCACCACCAACAAGGGATCCAATTCTTCTTTGACCAATTTAGCAAAATTTGGGTTCATACGATAACATTGTTGAGCATCTAGTTTAAGAACAAACTTACAGGGCTCAAACCCTTTCATATCAAAATAATTCCAAGAAAATACATATTCAAATTTAGTTAATAATTGAATTAGATCCTATAAAAAAGGAACAACTAAATCAGCACCTGTTTTGACCAACTATGGTGAAGCTTCAGTGCCAAGGTTGACCTATTTGATTTGGTCCTCCTGAATATGAACACTGGTTTGAGTAAGGACATCATCCTTTGCACGTGATATCATCATGTGCAAAGCAAACCATACCCTATTTCAACTTTTCCAATGCCTTCAAAATATCCACTAATCCTACGAACCAGAGATTATGATTGGCTTCCAAAAATTTCATTTCCTCATCGTCTTTTAAACTATCAATCATATGAGAAGGCTCTGCAATTATGGGTATCTGGGACTTCAAATACTACTCACGATCATCCAGTTGTATGGAGTACTTCTTATGTCCTCTATGAAAAGTGATTGCTTGGGAACCCCAATCCTGTTGTACCTTAGCCTGTTTGAGCCAAAGGTCTCCCACAAAAGGCTATAATCATTATATTTTCCAATTAACACAATGATCAAAAAATTTACTTTAAAAGGAATATTCTAGACTTTAATTATGATATCTTTGATAAGACCAATTGAATCGACTCTGAACTTCCATGCGAATGTAAAATGCGGCTAGAATGTTAACTCCAGATCCACCATCGATGAGGACCTTTGAAATCTAGGTGTTCTTATACCATACCAAAGTGAGTGGAACCACATAATCCACTAATTGATCCTCGTCACTTTCCAGTGTGTTCACTTGAGCTTGTTTACTTGCCTGCTCTTCGAGATCATAGTTCTACATTGCTTTTATTAAAGTATCTCGAAATGCACAAACTAAGTTTAATAAATCCCCCAATGGTAATTGAATAGTAAACTTACAGAATGTTTGCCAGAGATCTACACTTGTATGTATGTCTTCCTAGTTCTTGTTGACCTTTGTTGAAATTGTTTCAAAAGACTTGACTCGACTATAGTGTAGGTCTATAGTAGCATTCTTTATGGATGCATTTCTATTGAGGGACTCTTGACCTTGACTCCACTTGCTACTACTACTTGCCTCAAAAAATGTTACTGGTGCTTCTTGAATTCACCTTGTAGCTTGAGTGTATACTCGGTGATGTGCAAGCACTTAAGGGGTTATAGAAGTATCATTATCATGAGAAACTTTACTTGACCTTGTGACTATCATTGCTACAGGTTCCTCATAAGTAAGTGTTACCATATTCTTCATTGGATCTTTTAACCTTGCCTCTTGCTTCCTTTGGTCATAGTCTTCAGCATCAGGTCGATCTACGTGAATATGGCCAAATTCTAAACAAAATCAAATTTTGGACCCTTTCCTTCCTTAGGATATTCAACAGCATCCCATTGATAATGGTTAAAAGGTCTATGACCTCAACCATATCCAGAGTAATTTTGTCGATTTTGGCCTCGATTACTCAAAAAATTTGGATCCAATGCAACTCACAAACCATGAACATCATTGAATTGTACATTGTGCACTGCATAGTTAGAACTGTTAGACATGATCAATGCTCCACCTTCATGGAAGACTTGGCATGATGCCAAGAAGGTAGTTCACCTTTGGGTGGACATTGAAGGGGGGTGTTCCATAACACTCTATTTGTAAGGCCCCCATTATGAGGAGAAGCCATGTGAGAGTGTTGGACATTGGTAGGTTCCTGACTTTGAGGTCAGATGAGGTCTAGAGTAGACCGTAGATGGATAGTTAGGAAGGTTACTTTAAAGCCATTGGATTTGGGATTGATCCTATGTGAGGATCAATCTAAATCAAGGGATAGAAACAAAAGTAGCTTTCTTAACTTGGGTAAGGGTCTATTTGATATGGACCATTGTATCTAGACTTGATCCTAAGTGTGGATTGAGCAAGATCAAGGGTTACAAAAAAATTGTTGTTGATCCTACCTTTCTACCATTGGATTTACCCCATAGATCAATGGTGGAGATTATTTTGGCCATGGATCAAGCTACCACGACCCTAGAACATGGGTAGGCCGACTTAGGCTTGGAGGACCTTATAAGGATGGTCCCCATCCCATGTAGGATTATTAGTTTGTGTGTTTGGAACCATTAGGGTATCCATCTTAGTACCAATTGTGTTGGCCTATAGCCCTTCACCTAGCTTCTATCTAGACCACCATCTAAGCTCCATATAGGGAGTGCATGTGTGGATAGAACCATCTATATATTGTTTAGTGTTTGAGTTCCATTGTATTAGAGTTATGAGTTTGAGTTGAATTGATTTGAGTTCATCTTCTACTCATCTTGAGTCCACTTTCCATTATAACCAAATCTCTTGTGTTATTCCCATGAGTAGTGATATCTCTCTTTCTATCTAACCTTGATCTTATATGTGTGTTGTGGTAACTTGTACATGGCATAAGAGTTACACCACTAGCCCACCATGCAATCCTTACTCAATCATTCATAATTCATTTTCTTTTTCTTACATGGTATCAGAGCATAGGAAGGTATAGAAGATTGCAAAGATCATGGAAGCCAAGGAATCAACTCTAGCATTTGTGGAAGGAATGCTTCAACATTCAAGCTTGTGAGAGGTAAATTCTTCAACTCCAAAGTTTGTGGTAGGTAAAGGCTTCAACATTGAAGTTCTTGGGAGGCAGAGGCTGCGTCGCTATAGCTTGTGGGAGGCAAAGGCTTCAACGCTAGAGTTCTTGGGAGGCAAAGGCTTCAAGACTTCAAGTTCATGGGACACAAAGGCTTCAACACTATGGAGGTGTTCGAATCTAGAAGTGGAATTGGAAGTGCAATTGGTGCATTAAAGGATTTGGAAATGCAAACACTATGGGTTCATCCACCAACCTTCAGTGAAGGCAAGTTAGATGGTATGAATTATTTTCTTTGGAAGTTCAAGCTTAGAGTTATCCTTGATTCTTATGATCTTTTGGAGATGGTGATGGGAAGTGAGCAAGAGACACAACCTAACTTCGATCCATTGGATCCGAGTATGGTGATTCTCCCAGATGCAAAGCTTCTACAAGCTTCGAGGATAAGGAATGCAAATGCACTATATTATATAGTGATGAATTGTGTGGAGTCCATTCTACCTCTTATTCAACATACATCCAAGGCAATTGAGGCATGGAGTATATTGAGGAGTCACTTTGAGGTAAGAAACCAAACATGCATTCAAAATTTAGAAAGCCAATTGGAAGTAGAGAAGTTTGCAGAAGGAGCGAAGGTTAAGGCATCCACTACTCAGATCAAGAAGCCATGTGATGGAATGGCTTGTGAAGGGATAGAGAAGACTAGCAAGGGACTAGCTCAAAGGCTTCTCCAAAATACTCCACCAAAGTATGATGGAAGGGTAACTACTCTCAACACTGACGTGAGACCTCAAGCTTTGACATTTGAGGAGTTTTATTCAATACCAATGGAAGAGGATTTGCAGCTTAAAGCCTGTTAGTCGGCCGCCGGATTGGCAGTTGTAAAAAACTAAATCTTTGTTCGCACGTACGAAAGGTTGTTACAAGATTTTTGTATCTTTATATAAATGAATGGAAAAAGAGGCGCGCGGTGATGGTCAGTGAAATCACCAGGCTGTCTGTCTGGGTGATTGTCTGTGACGTGCCGTTGTGATTGTTTTGTTAACTCTGAGTACTATTGTGCCTTTCTGTTATGATGTTCTGTAAGTTGTCATTAATCCCGCGCTCTAGTAATGACAGTCTCAGTATCGTGCATTTAGGTAATGTTGAGTATTCTGATCTCGTCTCGGTCTTGCGTGGTTATCAATACCTGTTCGGTTGGTGAATCTCTGTCTAGTCGGTGAAGTTTGTGTAGTAAATGTAGTGTGTCTGAGAACTCTGAGTCGTATTGTGGTTATCTTCGGTGTTAACGATCCGCTATTGCATGGTAAGGATTAAGTTACAGTAAGGCTCGCCTTAAGTTGGGTACGGAATCTACATTCAGTACTGTGTGTTGAGAGTTTGAGTCTTTCTATGTCTTTCGGTTCTGGTTGACTGTCTACACCTATTCGGTAAAGATTTAATCACTGTTAGTATCTCTGTTGTTACAGTGTTTTATGTTCGGAGTAGCTCTTGAGCAATCAAACTCAGTCTGTATTATGATTTTGGGTAGTCTGGTGCTATATATTGAGAGTACCTTAATTTGAATGTGTTCGGTAGAGTTTAGGAAGTGTCCGATCATAGATAGTAAGATTGTGAAGTGTAATTAGATTCTTGATAGAGTTCTTGAGCGTTAGTATATTGCTGTGTGAAGTGGGAAATTTGGGAAAATCAAGAACAGGGCCTCTGTTTTACAGACCCCTTCCACTCCCAAGAAACCAATAGATGTTTAAATGTGCTTCTGACAGTTAGTTGTGTGTTTAACACTAGCGCCATCTGTGGGAAGGTGGCATCAAGAGTGTGCCAGCTAACTGTGGGAAAGTGGTACCAGATTGTTGCCATTTGTCTGTGGGAAGGTGGCATCAAGAGTGTGCCAGCTAACTGTAGGAAAGTGGCACCAGACTGTTGCCATTTGTCTGTGCAAAGGTGGCATCAAATCAAGAATGTTCGTTGATTGATTGTGAAAGTGGTCACAGACTTTGAATCGACCGTAAAGAAGGTACGCAAAGTATTGCAAACGTAGTATATGACGGTTACTCGTTTCAGTGAATCATACCCAAAGCATAGAAGAAACCACCAGTCTTGGGTGATACCTAATTTGCTAAGGACGCCTCCAGGAAGTAGAAGTGTAGATAAGTCTAACTCAGCTGTCAAGGAATTGAAGAACACCAATAGGGATCCCGGTAGTATTCCGGTAGAAGGTACTACGTTTCTAGAAGATTCCGGTGCGATTTTGGCATAGTCTGTCGAAGAAATAGTAACTCCAAAGTCTACCAGGATGAAGCCTGAAGTTAATTTAACACCATTGGGTCAAGATTTGAATTCGTCTGCGGATAGAAACATATTGGCCAAAGAAATCAGTGGAGGCAAAAAAGCACCTTGTTTTGGTGAAAATTCGACACCTTCCGGTGTTATTTCGGTACCACTTGCTGAGAGTTCACAGTCTTTCGGTGATGGTTTACCATTTCTTGGTGGATATTTAGCCTAGTCACCAGTATTTGGAGTAAGTACTCCTACATCTGAGACCAAGGAGAAAGGTAGCTTGTTCGAAACTGAAATCAGAAACATACTGAATGATATTATCAAGCCGGAAAGTGTACGAACTGACGACACAAATTCAGACGGTTCAGATATTCAGCCTCGGGATACAGAAGATAGTCACAATACAACCGCCAGCACAATGAGTGGGCAACAACAACAACAACAACAACAACAACAGCAACAACAACAACAGCAACATCTATTTCCACCCCGACCGACTCCAACAGGAGTAACGTACACTAAATTTGGTGGATTTCCAGGCGATGACCCAAATGCTCATGTACGCACATTTGAGATAAGTTACGTAGTGCTCAATCATCCACTTGATCGGGTGTATAAAGCTATTGTATTCCAGTCGACATTGGTTAATGAAGCAACCAGGTGGCTTACACAATATGATATTAACCATTTTGGCACCTATGAAGCAGTAAGGGATGCATTTTTGCAGAGATTCAGACTAAAGAACAATCTAGCCGAAATTTTCGATTACCTGCAAAACAATAGATAGAAGATGAATCAAACAGTGCAGGAATATGCCACCCTATTCAGAACTCATATGAGGCAATTACCGCCAGCACATGCCAACCTGCCGAATGACATTATCACTCAATGGTTTATCAATGGTTTGACTCCGCAACTTAAACAAATTATGATCATACATTGTGTGGGAGCTATGACGCTAGATGCGGTGATTGCGATGGATTTGCAGCTGGAAAACAAGGTTGGAGGATTTACAGAAGACCTGGAGTGGTTGAAGGCAAGTAAAAATGTTGCAGAAGATCCGACCAGACAGATGTACTGCACCACGTGCAAGAATTCAGGGCATACCAGTGCCACTTGTGCCCTCAACCAGTTATTTTGCGCTATCTGTAATACGATAGAACATTCCACCGAAAACTGTGCATACAACGCCAAAGGATAGGGAACAGCAACAGTGAATGCAATTATACAAGAACCAGGGCAGCCTGCCAATCACTATGTACCCCCGCAATTCAGAAACAACCAGCAGCAGGGATATCGAAATTACAGAGGATAGAGAAATAATAACTACAATGCAAACCTTTGGCAGGCGGGACCAGCACAGGAAAATACTAATTTGCCACCACCTCGCTGCCCTTTTTGTGGTGAATTTGGCCACATTAGAAGATTTTGTAAAGATGCAGCAGAATATGACCAGAGAAAGAAAGAACGGCAGAATCCAATGACTAATATGGTTCATATCACACCAATAGAAACACAAGTTGAAGTAGTTCAGACCAGATCCGGTAGGCCGTTATAACCAACCAGTAGAGCATGCTGAGTGGATATCACCCATTGTTATCGTCCCTAAAAAGAATAAGCAGCTACGCATATGTGTGGATTACCGGAAGCTAAATGCAGCTACGGTGCCAGATCCGTTTCCTCTTCCATTTCTGGACACCATGCTTGATAGAGTAGCACAACATGAAATGTACTCATTCTTGGATGGATATAGTGGGTATAATCAAGTCAGAATGGCTGAAGAAGATATACCAAAGGCAGCATTCATTACCAATTGGGGTGTTTTTGCTTGTACTATTATGTGGTTTGGATTAAGAAATGCCCCTAGTACTTTCCAGAGGTGTATGCAAGAAATATTCTCACCTTATCTTAACTCTTTTATGCAAGTATATCTTGATGATTTCTCTTTATTCGGTAGGATGGAAGCACACTTGTTCCATTTACGGTGTTCCTTTGAGAAGTGCAGAGAATACAGACTCTGCTTGAACCCAAATACATCTGTATTTGCGGTCTCATGTGGAAAGTTACTTGGCCATATTGTCTCTGCACAAGGTATTCAAGTTGATCCAGATAAAATTGCAGCTATGTTGGAAGCACATGTACCTACTACGCCAAAGGAAGTAATGTGTTTCATGGGTCAAGTGAGATGGCATGGTCGTCATTTATGGTGGCTCGCTCATTTAGCCATTCCACTCAATCGTTTAATCACGAGTACTCCTAAACAGTTTGAGTGGACTCAAGAATGTCAAACAGCATTTGATCGTCTAAAGTGTTTATTAACGCAGGTCCCAATTTTACAACCACCTGATTGGGAACGCCCATTTCATGTTTTTGTAGACGCATCAGATATCGCCATTGGCAGTGTGTTAATGCAACAAACTGATAAGTGGTTCCGGCCTGTTTTCTATGCGAGTAGAAGACTTGCTCCTGCAGAAAAGAATTACTCTGTAACTGAAAGAGAATGTCTGGGTTTAGTGTATTCTGTAAAGAAATTCAGACACTATTTACTTGGCCGCAAATTTACTTTTCATGTAGATCATGCAGCGCTTGTCTATCTAGTACGACAATATCATTTAGGTGGTCGATTAGCACGTTGGGTTCTACTTTTACAAGAGTTTGATTACGAAGTAATACATCGGCCCGATAGTTCACATGCATTAGCATATTTCCTTTCTTGCTTAGATTCCGATGAAGCTCCGATCGGTGTAGATGACACCACACCAGCGATTTATGTTATTGAACCAACTAATGATGAATATGCAGAACCACCTATGCCATCTACATATTATGATCATATATTAACTTTTCTTACTGATGGATGTATTCCTGCACAAACCTCTCCTGCAATGCGTAGAAAGATTGCAGTGTATAGTCGCAGATTCCGGTTAATAGCTAGAGAATTATACTATATGGATCACACTGGAATTTTACTTTGTTGTATTCCTCCGCATGAAGTTAACTCAGTCATTATTCTGGCTCACTCAATTCCTTCCAGTGGACACTTTGCAGCAGATTTAACGCACCGGAAAATTCTGCAAAGTGGACTTTGGTGGCCTACTATGTACAGGGATGTATCTCAGTTTGTCAAACAATGTGATACTTGTCAATGGTCTGGACAACCTCTACAACGCCATTTTTTCCCTCTCCAACCTGTCTTGCCGTTGGAGCCTTTTCAGAAGTGGGGCCTAGATCTTGTTGGACCTATTTCACCTCCAGCCATACTCAGTAATAATCATTATATTCTAACATGTACAGATTATACTACCAGATGGGCAGAAGCATGGGGTTTAAGGTCCGCCACAGCTGTTTTAGTGGCAAAATGTCTCATGAAAGATGTTTTCCCGCGTTTTGGCTTACCTCTGGAGCTTGTTACAGATCAACACACGCATCTTGCTAACAACTTAATGAGAGTACTCACCCATTCTTTTCAGATAATGCATAAATTCAGTTCTCCTTATTATCCTCGTGCTAATGGTTTGGCTGAGCGTACAAACAAGACCTTGTTGAATATGCTTCGAAAACTGATTCTGGAATCACCGGCAAGGTGGGATCAACTGTTACCTACAGTATTATGGGCATACCGGACTACCTACAAGGTAGCAACAGGACTAACACCTTTCAAATTGGCTTATGGACTAGAAGCCATAGCACCAATGGAGATCGTTGTGCCAAGTTTACGTCTAGCCATCACTCAGAAACTACTACCTGAAGAATCTCTGTCATTTCGGTTGGAAACACTCAGAGAACTGGATGAGCATCGATGGCAAAGTTTTCTGCCTATTCAGGAAGTACAGTTAAGACAAGCTCGAACACATGACCGATATCTGAAAACTCCAGCTTTTTCGGTGGGGTAGCTTGTACTCTTTTACAATGCAAAATCGAATCACTCTGCTAGAAAATTCAAGTTACGATGGTTTGGTCCCTATCGGATTACTGAACAAGTAGACCCAGCTACATTTTGGTTGACTACTTTGACCAGAAGTCCTCTTCCGAAGGTGATAAATGGTTCAAAGCTGTGGCCGTATCATCAAGCATCTGGCTCTCGCTGACGTGTTCAACGTTTTTTCATTTTTTTTTTTGGTTTTTTTTGTTGTTTGTTTTTTGCGTACTTAATAAAATAAGTATGTGAATATCTGCGTTTTGATATATAATTATGACTAACAGCCACCCTGCCTTATCGATTCCGCTCTTGCATGCCCACCAAAGTTATGAGGCTATCAGCTCAATATCACATCATTATTCACGAATTTAATTGCTTCTCGGTATCAAGTATCTACTTAACCTTTTTTGTTTCGCTGTTAAACACTATTGTGCTTGCGTGATTTGTGTGTTTGTGCTCTCTGTCTACCCTGCGCTTGTATTACGGTGCTTGCTTTGTCTGTGCGCCATGGAAACTCTGGCAAACTTCGCCACTTTCCGTGACGAACTCCCTGCCGATGTAGGAGAGTTCCTGCGCTGTCGTGGGTTGGTCAATTTCGCTGAACTGCCTTGGCATTCAGTGGATTGCCACCTGTTCTATGCCCACATAATGGCCGCCATCGCTGCCACTCTTGCCACCGAGCAGAGTTGGCCTATCCCTGACCTACCATCCCGTACCGTAATCACTTTCCAGGCCTTTGCTGATGCATTTCGACTCCCTCGGCAAGGTCGGGAGAATGGCCCGAATCTGCCATTAGCCATAATGAACCGATTATTCCCTAGGCATTCATCCAACGAATATGCAATCCTCTGTCGCCCCGAACCGGAGAGGTCAGCACTCCAATTTCTAGTTGCCATTTTGAATCTCCAGAAGCGCACATATGGAATATCTAGACCATTTTACTCTGCGATCGACCTAGCTGCTCGAGAACCAATCAACTTTGCTTCGTATTTCTTTCGCCGAATTCACAAAGAATGCGTTGCAATCATCAAGCAGGTCAACAAGGGAGATATGCCAAGATCCAGACTACCGCACATTATTAGTTTCTTATTTCTGACCATCTAAGCAGCACAACCACCACCCCGCGGGCCCATTCTACGCCATGAGGAATCTGCACAAATATTAGAAGACGATGACGAGGAAGACGAAGAGATTTTCCACCTACTCTGCCGGAAAAGAATTAGGATAAGTTCATCCAATAGTGAAGTACAGGGGTCGGCCGCAAATAATAAGGTAGACAACAAAGAAGAAGAAGCGAATGAAGAAGAAACCTTTCACGACACCGCAACCTCTATGCATCAGGAGTCATCAGCGAAGTCCTCTTCAGAGTAGCAACAAGAACAGGATAGCACTGCTGGTTCGATAGCCAGTTCTTCTAAAATCGAATCTCAACAACAAGAGGAACAAGACAAATCAGCAGAGGAGCAAACTATCATTAAGGAAGTTTTGGACGAATTGCTTAGAGTAGTCGAGTCGACAGCTGCCAGCCCTAATAACACTACACAACCCACCAAAAAGGTAATCAACGAAACTACTATTCTTCCTATTCATCCACCCGAACCTCCAGCAGAACCCATTATTCCTAGCCCACCCATTGAACCCACTGCTTCTTCATCCTCATCATCGAATTACTCTCCACCGAATTCCCAGCAGCTCCTCACCGCTTCTTCATCTCAACCCCATTCTCATCCTCTGCTCCCTTCACTCCCCGTATTTTTTGAGTTAACATCCATGGGTCAAATGCTGATCCACTTATCACAACAACTACCTGTGCAAATGAAACAAGTAACAGATAACATCCGAGATGAGTTTCAACACAAAGTCGATGTGCTGGAGGCAGACATTAGTCCTCTCCAGGAAGAATTACTAGTGGCCAAAGTAGAAAATCAAGCATTACATGAACAACTTAAGGAGTTACATGCAAGAATTGACGAACAGGTAGCAGTTTCCGATCAAAGAGATGAGGCACTGACTGAGCTCAGAAAGAAGGAAGAATTATTAAATGATGCAAATACCGAAATCATTTAGTTGAAGCAAGATCTACAAGATAAAGAAGATGCATGAATCGCTTTAGGGAATTTATTAGAAGAAACAAGACAGAAGCTAGATGAAGTGGTACAACTGGGCCAAGAGTAGCATGATCTGGCTATGAAAACTGCTGACGAACTCTAGAGATGCAAGACAGATTTATTTGAAGTAAACAGTATCCTCAAACGAAAATTAACAATGGAAGCTCAAATACAGAAGGTGATAACAGATCTCCGAAGATAAAGGAAAAGATAGATTACTCAAAATGGAGAAGCAAGTTGCAAAAATGAAAGTATCCAGGGATGCGACACTATCAAACGACTTTTATTTACAAGAGCCTTTTCTGCAGATGCAGGCAGAAGTTTTACTGACCAAAGCCATTTCCTTAAGTTTGTATGAACAGATGCCCAATTAGTAGAGCCAAATACTTCAAAACAGATGTTAGAAGCTTTAAAGAAGAAAATCGCCTGAACTTTTAGATTAGCAAGATCCATGTACTTAGAAGGTATAGTCGATGAACCATGAGTTCTTACTTTTGATATACCTGCGGGTTCGAGTCCACCGTGCGTGCCAGTGTTAGTCGGCCGCCGGATTGGCAGTTGTAAAAAACTGAATCTTTGTTCGCACGTACGAAAGGTTGTTACAAGATGTTTGTATCTTTATACAAATAAATGGAAAAAGAGGCGCGCGGTGACAGTCAGTGAAATCACCAGGCTGTCTGTCTGGGTGATTGTCTGTGACATGTCGTTGTGACTGTTTCTCTGAGTACTATTGTGCCTTTCTCTTGTGATGTTCTGTAAGTTGTCATTAATCCCGCGCTCTAGTAATGACAGTATATTGTGCGTTTAGGTAATGTTGAGTATTCTGATCTCGTCTCAGTCTTGCGTGGTTATCAATACCTGTTCGGTTGGTGAATCTCTGTCTAGTCGGTGAAGTCTGTGTAGTAACTGTAGTGTGTCTGAGAACTCTGAGTCATATAGTGGTTATCTTCGGTGTTAACGATCCGCTATTGCACGGTAAGGATTAAGTTACAGTAAGGCTCTCCTTAAGTTGGGTACGAAATCTACATTCAGTATTGTGTGTTGAGAGTTTGAGTCTTTCTGTGTCTTTCGGTTCTGGTTGACTGTCTACACCTATTCGGTAAAGATTTAATCATTGTTAGTATCTCTGTTGTTATAGTGTTCTATGTTCGGAGTAGCTCTTGAGCAATCAAACTCAGTTTGTATTATGATTTTGGGTAGTCTGGTGCTATATATTGAGAGTACCTTAATTTGAATGTGTTCGGTAGACTTTA
Source organism: Ceratopteris richardii (assembly GCA_020310875.1). Classification (NCBI taxonomy): domain Eukaryota; kingdom Viridiplantae; phylum Streptophyta; class Polypodiopsida; order Polypodiales; family Pteridaceae; genus Ceratopteris; species Ceratopteris richardii. The sequence goes on from CM035429.1 coordinate 95,326,266, forward strand.
AGAAGTGTCCGATCATAGATAGTAAGATTGTGAAGTGTAAATAGATTCTTGATAGAGTTCTTGAGAGTTAGTATATTGCTGTGTGAAGAAAATCAAGAATAGGGCCTCTGTTTTACAGACCCCTTCCACTCCCAAGAACCCAATAGATGTTTAAACGCGCTTCTGACAGTTAGTTGCGTGTTTAACAAGCCCAAGTAAGAAGTAGTCAGGAAGATGCTATATTCTCCACCAATGCATCAAGTAAAGGTGGTTCCTCAACCAAAGGTAAGAATGCAAAGAGGAGGAGTAGCAAGAAGAAGATTCAAGGATAATGCTTCCATTGCAAAAGGAAGGGACATGCAATTGCAGATTGTCATGTCAAGAGGATAGATGAAGTGAAGGAGGAGACAATACATGGAGCCAAAGCAAAGGTGGTATGCTCCTCAACACAAGAAGAATCGATTGTGGATTCATGGGTGCTAGATAGTGGTGCATCTCATCAAATGACCAATGATATAGGTCAATCTAATTCTATGCAGCCTCAGAAAGAACCCATCATGGTGAGAGGGATAGTATGGAAGGAGACGCAAAAGCAAGGTATTTTTCTTCATCACTTACCTACAGTGAATGGAATGAAGGAACCTTGTAGAGCTTGTATGATGGGAAAGCCACACAAAGAGACATTCCCACAAGAAAGCAAGAGTAGGTCAAAGGCTCCTCTAGTGTTGGTATATGCTAACTTGTGTGCTAAGATGTCTATGCAGGCCTTCAGAGGATCTTCCTACATTGTGATCGTCGACGACTATAGCAGGAAGATGTGGAGGTACTTTCTTCGTGATAAGGCTCAAGATTTTGGTAAGATTAAAGAACAACCACAACTTGTTGTAAATGAACCAAGGAAAAGTGTGAAGAAGCTTGGAATAGGAGGTGGTGGTGAGCTCAACTCAGAGGAGTTGGAAGGCTTTTGCAAGTGCAAAGGGATAAAGTGTCAATCAGTGACACCTCACACATCATAGCATGATGGCATTATGGAATGCAAGAGTCACACCATTGTTGAGATAGCAATGTGTATGAGGGAAGGCATGAGATTTCCTTATCAAATCAGAAAGATTCATCATGAAGTCTACATTGAGAATCCATCAGTCTTACACTTTAGAATTTTTGAGAGTGTGTGCTATGCTCTTGTCCCAGGTCAAAGAAAGGACAAGTAGGAACCAAAAAGCAAGAGATGCATCTTCTTAGGTTATTGTGAAAAGCAAAGGGCTTTCATATTATATGACCAGGAAGCAAAGAAGATCAAAGGGAGTCGTGATGTGGTGTCTATGGAGCAGCCACATGCAATGGAGGAGAAGAAAGGAGCTTCCATTTTATCATCAAGTGGAGTTATTCACTATGTACCTAGCCCAAGAACCATCCCTACCTATGAAAAGGAGGAAGCATCATCATTAGATGGTGAGAAGAGAGTCTACCAACCTAAAATCACCCAAACAGATTGGTTGTCACTGCAATGGGTGAAGGAAAAGCTCTATGGTCAGAGTAATCCTACGCCAACAACTATTTTAGAGAAGGCAGAAGGACCCAAGAGATTACAGAGAATAGAGGAGCACAAGTGGGCTTCTACTCACATAGTCAGTATAGCCATGATGGTTGTGATTATGAAGGCAATAATGAATCCAATAATTGAAGATGAATCACTTGTACAATCTGCAAGCCAATTTTCACAGCTTAATGAAGAATGAAGCGTGGGAGGTCACTAGCACCAAGTGGGTTTGGTAGGTGAAGTACATGATACAAGGGATCTTGGAATGCTATCAAGACACATTGATAGCACAAGGAATTTCACTTGTGAAGGGTTTTGGTTTTCAAGACTCTTTTGCTCTAATGGTCACTATTTGCAGCATACTAATGGTAGCAGCTCAAATGAAGTGTGAAGTTTTCATGCTACATGTCAAATCAGAACATTTGAATGTTGACCTCAAAGAGGAGGTACATGTGTCTCAATCACTAGGGCTTGAGGCTCCACATTCAAAGGACATATCATGTAAGCTAAAGAAGGCATCATATGTGATGAAACAAGCCCTAAGATCACTGTATGAGCATGTAGACGTTGGGAGCTACATGAAGGTCTTCGGTAGTCTTATCTAGGATCTTCTATAGGTGTAGACACTCCTTGTCGTGGCTGCCGTTGTTGTCTCCTTTCTTCTTCCCTTTTGGCTGCCTTACAAGTCCATAGGTGAGTATCTTTGTTCATCCATGTTTGACTACTCAATCCTACACTATGAATGGATAAATTTTTGTCTTCCTTGTGTATCGGGTTCCATTGCAGAGGAGGGACATCTTGATAAGTATAAGTATGGATGTTTATCCTAGTTTTCATTCCTCCATGCTGCAAGTACACTGTGTCTTTCCCCCAGTCTTGCACTACCTGGAGCTGTCTCATGAAAGGCCTTACATAAGTCTCTAGGCCATTCCACGTCTACTTCAGGGATTACGAATCCTTCTTATTTATTTTCATGGCAGTTTTCTTCAAAGTTCTCATTGTTTCTTTCCTTCCCTAGGGTGACTAGGTGCTACACATTCCTGAAATTCTTTTTTGGGAATCCTTGTGCTAGGTAGTGGTTGAACAGGTTTTTCTAAAGTTTATTGAGCCACTTCAATTAACTTCTTACATATTTCCAATCTCTCTTTCTCTAAGTCACCTCTTGGGTATTCTCTTTCGTGTTGCTCGATGGAGGGACTTGCCTTTATTCATGATTGATATGCTTTAATCCATATGGCTAAATCTTCTCGCATTGGATCAACTAAAATTGATCCTCCCTCTTGTCTTTGATGTTTCTCTATTTCCTTGTTAGGTTTTCCTTTAGGCTCTTGTTCCTCATCTTGGCTCTACTTGTCGTTCTCATTCTGTAACTTTTGTTGCGATCTCTCATGTTTTATCTTTTCTCTATGAGTCTTCCATCTTTGGGTTCTTTTAGACTTAGCACTTTTCTCAGACTCTTCAAAATCTGCAACTACTTGTGGTGCTGGGATGTTCAACTCTTTGTTTGGGTTATCATTTTCTTTGGATTTATTCGGGGTTTCTCTTGCTTTTGTCCTAGTTATCACTTTCAATGGCACAGTGTATTCCTTATCACTCCCTGATGACTCTACCACTTCTATAACATTTATTTGTGCAATGGGATTGATTTTATTGGGATTTTTAGGGCAATCCCTAAAAAGGTGTTCCTTGCCACAATCACTGCAGTAACCTTCCCAAACTTTCTGATGTGGAGGTGGATTGGTTAACATGCACTCCCTGATAAAGTGATCACCTCCGCATCTATAACATGGTCCTCTAGGGGCAGGTGGTCTACTCATTGGCCTTGGAGGTAATGGTGCTCTAGGAGCAGTGTACATTAGTGACACATAGTCTTGATCATATCCAAGAGAACCCTCATAACTATCAGATCCATGTGTATATGGCTCATAGGATTGTCCATACTCAGCCATAGTATTTTCATAGGTGGAATAACGTCCCTGACTAAGGTCATAAGATTGTTCATAGGTCTCAATACTAGTCAATGGGGTGGCCGATACTATTAGTCTTTCAAGATTCTCTTCAATTTGAGCGATTTTCACTAGGACAACATTTTGTGGGTGGGGTGGTTGTTGTCCTAGTACAGGTTGAGGTTGATTGGATCCTTAATATGCATAAGGCCTTGGTGCAGGTGCTTGCTGCTGGAAAAGAGGGTATCTATAGGCTTCCTTTATCCCTCGGGTTGTATCCATAAGGCTTAAATGGTGGTGGTTGTGCAGGTGTTGGTTGTCAATTGTAAGGACAATTCTCCGTACTGTGATTTGTGTACCTTTGCTCTATGTTACAGTAGTGAGTGGGACCCTAGGCAAGTGGTCTATTATAAGCATAAGGAGATGGTGGAACTATTCCCCTATTGCACAAATGAGAAGGGTGGTCACCTCCACAGTGAATGCCTCCTGAGCATAGGCACTCTCATAGGGTAGCTAGTAATTCCTCTATCCTTGAACATTCAGCTTCTTAGCCACTAAATCAGCTATCTCTTCTACATTGTTCCTGGGATTGTAAGTATTGCTAGCACTATCCTCACTCTTAACACTTCCTTGAGGTATTTTTAAGTCTTCCACCAGATTGTCTTCTAGATCAATACACTCGTTCATGCATTCTTGTAAAGTTTGGAATCTCTTCACATATACTAAGGATCTCAATGACTCATTCACCAATCCTTCAAAGAATAATGAGACCATTTTATTTTGGGTGGGTCTCTCTTCTGCAAGACATCTATCCACATATTGCTTGAATTGTCTTGCTACTAACCTCACTGATTCTGTAGGCAACTGCTTGAAACTATGAATTAATGATGAAGAGTTGTTTTTTATTCCAATCTTAGTGAATTCTTCAATCCATTCTTGATATAATTGTTCCATGTTTTGAAAAGTATTGGGCTCTAATGGCTAGAACCATGCTAAGGCCATTTCTGTGAGGGTTAGGCAAAATGATTCATATTGGATCAAGAAGTCTTCTACTTGTTCCGCTCTCACCACTTGCTTGAATTCGGCAATCTGGTTGTATAGCTCACTAGAACCATCATAGTGGCTCCTCATGCACTTGGCAACTTGAATTGGTCTTAGTCTTCTTCTAGGTTCAGGCGGTCTTGGCATTACAAGGAAAACTGGACGTCCTATAGGTATACCTGCATCTCTTCCTACTGGTGGTCTCTTAGGAACAAGGATTCTATTTCTTGGTTCTGCATTTGCAGGAGCTCAATAGTTGGGGTTAACACCTCGTGTAACAAAATGGACTTGAGGTCTAACAGGAATGCTCGATTGTTGTGTCTAGCTTGAATGTTGATGAGATGAATTTTGGTAAGCTCCTTAGGGATTTTGAGAAGTGGTGGCTTGATCCCTAGGGGGAATATAGATATGTTTTGATATCTCAGCCTAGCTCTCTCCAATTCAATCATGGGCCAATATCCTCTCTGATTCTTATCTAAGTAAGTAATGTAAGTATGGTTTTCAAGATCCTATAACTCATAGATGGTGGTTGGGTTTGTCACTTCTTCCCATAACAAAGAGTTAGTTTTAAGCAAATGATCCATTCCGTTCACCATGTAGACATCTATTAAGGAGTTGTCCTAGGGAATTAATTATCCTCTTCAAACCCTAATTACGATGGACTTTCCTCTAGGGGTTAACCCCTGTTCATTTGGTTCTTCTTCATTAGGGTTTTGGGCATTATCTTCTTCCCTTTGCTCATTAATGCTTTCCAGATGCTCCATGACTACATACATAATCCCTCTTTTATCCATATAGAATCCTCCCACGTACTTGACTGATAGTCTAGGCCCTATGTGAGCATCCCTGGCTTTCTTTGTTACACTTATGTGTTCCTCGAGTAGCTTTGATGTGAACCTTTTCCCTATACATGGGCACTTTTGACTCTAGTGATGGCTAGAGGTTTTTTCCCCATGTTACCACAGACTTGATACTCTCATATGTGGTGGTACTTTGTACTTAGGGATATTATTTAGCTCTTACTTGAGTTTAGTTCATCGTCAATAGAGAGCTATTCTAGCCATCCTCTTCTCCGTGTGTCTTGATGTATTTGTGCTCCTTGTGTGTCCTTCTTGTGTGTCTCTCGCACTTCTACACACACCCAACAGTGGTATCAGAGAAGGTTCAACTCCTTCTCAAGTTTTGGTTTTTTGCATCGCTGTGTGTGTGCACTTTTAACAGTGCAAATCGACTTTGGAGCATAGAACTATGAATTTCAACAGCCAAGAAACATATCCATCAAGTGCACTGGGGTTTTACCCCCATTTGGAAGCCATTCATGCAGTCAAAATGGCCATCAGAGTGATGGTTTGTGAGCTGAAATTTCAGCATTTATTTCAGCTTTCGTCGAAGTGAATATTTTGTCACATTCTTGTTCCTTTGTGAAATGGCGGGCAGCAATGACTTGTTTGGCATGCTTCAATCTGAAGATAAGCTTGATGGGACCAACTATTTGATGTGGTCTTACATGATGAAGCATGTTCTTGTTGCTAAACAACTTTGGAACATAGTGGCAGATGTAGATCGAAGACCCGCAGGTTCTTCTACTTCACAGTCTACTGTCACAGATGGAGCTTCTTCTTCGAGTATAGTGGTTTCTCCTTCTCCACCTACACAGGAGCAGCTTAGATGGGATGGAAAAGATGCTCAAGCTCATGCTTTGATTGTGCTTTCAGTGAAGCATCGTATAGTTCCACACATTCGATCATGTTCTACATCGAGACATGCATGGGACACTCTTGCTTCTTTGTATGCCATGCGTAATGAAGCATGTGTTGCATACTTGAGGAAGCAACTTGAGGATGTATGGCTGAAAATGATTTAGTGGATGTGTATGTGACATGCATCAAGGACTGGAAAGAGCAATTGGCAAACATAGATGAGATCATTCCAAATGCATCACTCATTTCTACATTGTTGAAAGGATTACCGAAATCTTTTCAAAGCTTTGCTACTGCACTCTGTTTGGTTGCAAAAGGAAATCCTAATATGTATGCATTTGATGAGGTTGTGTCTCTTCTTTTGCAGCAAGAGCAATCTAGATTGAATAGGAGTGGTTTGATTGAGGGAACACAAGAACTTGCTATCTCACAAAAGGAAAAAAGCAAGTATGGTTTAGCTTTGGGTTCATCAAAACCAAAGCCTCAATCTTCCTCTTTCACTCATTCCTCTAATGATGGTGATTTGCAAAAGAAGAAGAGATGCAAATATTGCCGGAAGGCTGGACATACTATTGATGAGTGTATAAAACTTGCTAAATGCAATGAAAAGAAGAAGGAATCCGGTATGTCTATTGGTGAAATCTCAGCAAATGTAAAGAATGATGAAGCTAACATGGCTAAAGAGTTTTGGGCATGTGTTGTTACATGTCATTATGATGCTTCTTTGCATTTTAAGTGTCAGGTTGTGAGTGAGTTGATTCGGATTAGTTCTTTGATAGTGGTGCTTCAAAGCACATAACATCATGCAAAAGATTTTTTGCCTCTTTGAAAGATGCACCCAAAGGAGGACATGTGGTGTGTGCAAACAATGCCTCTTATCCTATCATTGGAGTAGGATAAATTGAGCTTACGACTACAAATGGAGGTGTGATTCTCTTGAAAAATGCATTGTATGTGCTCGGTATCAAGAAGAACTTAATTTTAGTTCCATTGATTGCCAAAGCTGGACTTCATGTACACTTTGTTGATGATAAGTGTATGGTTCATGATTTCAGCAATGGCGATGTTATCGTGATGTCTGGTACATTATGTAATGGTTTGTATCGCATGGCTACATACAAGAGAGCTCCCTCGAATGCCTTGGTTGCTCATACTTCTTCCATGGTTGAAATGGAGCTTTGGCATGCTTGTTTTGGTCACTTGAACTTCAATAGTTTGCTTTACTTGCAAAAGAAGGACATGGTTATTGGTTTGCCTACACTTGATTCCATTGAAAAGCATGCATGTGAAGGTTGCATTCTTGGAAAAATGCATCGTGCTTCTTTTCCAAAAGATAGTCATACACACACTACAAGAAAATTGCAACTTGTTCATAGTGATGTATGTGGTCCCGTCAAGACTCCATCTTTTGGGAAGCATGTATATTTTGTTACCTTCATTGCAGTGATGCTACTCGCCATACATGGATGTATCCTATGAAAGCAAAGAATGAGGTATTTTCTTGCTTCAAAGCATTTTTATCTATGGCTGAAAATTTTTATTCATAAAAACTTTTGACTCTATGCACGGATCGTGGTGGTGAATACATGTCACATAAGTTTAATGCTTTTCTTCATGAAAGAGGTATTTCACACCAATGTATGGTGCCATATACACCTCACCAAAATGGTGTTGCCGAGTGTAAAAATAGAACTCTACTTTAAATGGCATGATGTATGGTTAAAGGAAAGCATCTTCCTGATAAGTTTTGGATGGAAGCGGTCATGTGTGCAAACTATGTGTTGAATCACTACCTGACACAAGCATTGAGAGTCATCACTCCTTATGAGGCTTGGAATGGTCATACACCTATGGTTAGTCATATGCGTGCATTTGGTTATTTGGCATATGCTCTTGTGCCATCACAACAATGTCACAAACTTGATGACAAGGCAAAGAAATGTATATTTGTTGGTTATAGTGCTGAAAGTAAGGGATATTCATTGTATCATCCATTGAAGAACACAATGTATATTCGTTTGTATCATCCATTGAAGAACACAATAAATATTCATTTCTTGTGTATATTTGTTTGTATCGTCCATTGAAGAACACAATTATTGTGAGTCGAGATATGGTATTTGCTGAAAATTCAGTTTTCCCTCTACTTGAATGCAAAAAACAGCCAACATTTAGCTCACAAGATGTGTTCGATACACTCATGCCTTTGTTCCAAAATGGTGCGCTTGACTATGGCCATGTAGACCAACCAAATGAGGCTCAAAGGGCTGAAAAATTCCAGCCAAATAGGGCTGAAAATGCAGAGAATTTCCAGCCAAACATGGCTGAAAATTTTCAGCCAAAAATTATCAAAACTGCTGGAAATTTCCAGCCACGTATGGTTGAACATTTGCATCAAAATATGGCTGAAAATGAGCATGAAATTCAACCCACGCATGATGTACATGTTGAAGATGTATTACATAATGAACGCATGTCTATCAAGAGTGCACAATCTATGCCAAAGTGGCTGAAACAAACTTTGCAAGATAGCAAATTGAGTGCACCTTTACTTGGTAGAACAAGATCAAGCTCTCACCCGGCATCACATAATTTTGTGGATTATTCTCTTATTGCTACAGCATGTAATGAAGAGCCACTTTCTTTTGAAGATGCATGTGAGGATCCATAATGGATGAGTGTTATGCAATCAAAAATGGATTCCATACATAGGAATGGTACTTGGGAGTTATGTAAATTGCCAAAAGGAAAGAATGCCATTGGTACAAAGTGGGTTTACAAGATTAAGAGAAAATCTAATGTTAGCATTGATTGCTACAAAGCTAGATTGGTTGCCAAAGGATACGCACAACAATATGGCATTGAATATGAGGAAACTTTTGCACCTACATCACATATGACTACCATTCGTACCGTGGTTGCATTGGCTGCCCATCGAGGTTGGAAAGTGCATCAGTTGGACATAAAAACAGCCTTCTTGAATGGTGATTTACAAGAAGAGGTCTATGTGAAGCAACCTCCTGGATTTGCTATGAAAGGGAAAGAGCATATGGTTTGTCGCTTACATAAAGCCTTGTATGGTCTCAAGCAACTCCACATGCATGGTATGACAAAATCCATAAGCACTTGATTTCTCCTGGCTTCATATGTAGTCCGATTGAAAGCACACTCTATGTATGCAAAAATGGGGCTGATCTTATAGTGCTTGTTCTTTATGTCGATGACATAATCTTGACTGGGTCATGTGATGCAAAACTTGATATTCTTATGGCTGATTTGCATCATACTTTTGATGTCACTTATCTTGGTCTTTTGAGCTACTATCTTGGCATCCAGTTTGTATCCGTTGAGGGGGGAATTGTTATGCATCAAGCAAAGTATGTTGAAAAACTACTTCAGCGTTTTGACTTTGAGGATTGCAAGCCAGTTTCCACACCAATTGAAACAGGATTCAGGTTCTCAATTGAGGATTCTAGTGATGCATTTGACACTTTTCTTTAATAGCAAGATGTGGGATGTCTTATATATGCATGCAACACAAGGCCGGATATACAGTATGCAGTTTCCCAGTTGAGTAGATTCATGCATAGCCTTGGCACTAAGCATTAGCAAGCAGTAAAACGTGTGTTTAGATATCTCAGAGGCACTTTGAGCTTAGGTCTCTTTTATGGCAGAGATGTTCAGCCATGCTCGCATGCTTTTACAGATAGTGATTGGGTTGGTTGTTATGATACTCGCGTGTCCACTAGTGGTAATTTCGTTTTCCTTGGAGACTCATGCATATCTTAATTGTGTAAGAAGCAACCTACAGTGGCAATATCAAGTTGTGAAGCCGAGTACAGGGCAGTTTTCACAGCTACAGTGGAGTGTATATGGCTGAGACACCTATTGATGGAACTTTACATGGAGATTGATGCTCCTACGCATATTCTCACTTATAGTCAGATTGCTTTGGCTGTTGCACGAAACCCAGTGTTTCATGCACGGACCAAACATATTGAGGTGCATTATCACTATGTGAGAGAGCACCTTCTTGCAGGAGATATTGATCTGATATATGTGCCTCCACAAGATAATGTGGCAGACATATTCACCAAAGCTCTTCCATGGGAAAATTTTGAAGCTTTTCGCAAAGCTTTAGGCTTATTACCTTGTGGGGGCTGATCTATCACTCCCTATATGTGTTCACATCATTCGCTCCAGGGGGGTTTGTTACACTTATGTGTTCCTCGAGTAGCTTTGATGTGAACCTTTTCCCTATACATGGGCACTTTTTACTCTAGTGTTGGCTAGAGGTTTTTTCCCCATGTTACCACATACTTGATACTCTCATATGTGGTGGTACTTTGTATGTGGTGGTACTTTGTACTTAGGGATATTATTCAGCTCTTACTTGAGTTTAGTTCATTGTCAATAGAGAGCTATTCCAACCATCATCTTCTCTGTGTGTCTTGCTACGTTTGTGCTCCTTGTTTGTGCTTCTTGTGTGTCTTTCGCACTTCTACACACACCCAACATTCTTCAATCTTGCCACTAATCTATTTAATCCATCTATGTAGATTGGTAGATGCTATTGATTGGTGTTCACATATTCTAAGGAAGTTTTGTACTCTCCCTCAATGATAGACATTAGGCCTACTATGGGTATAGAGATATGCATGTCCTCTGAGGTCATAATGGTTTCTTCTTCAGACTCACTCGAGGTCTTGAAATAATGTGAATGAATACTAACCTCGGCTACACTTCCTACAGATGATACCACACTCCTTCGGCTTCCTAGGACTCTTCATGGTCTCAAGTTCATTCACTAATGGCTATATTTGATTCTGGACAGACCTTGGCTCCAAAACTCTCTCCGGAATTTATAGATATATATGTATTTTTTTCTTAATTTGGAGTCTCCTTGATGAGGTATCACTAAAATTCACTGGCACGACACACGATACTTGTTGTTCAGATGACACTCGATACTTAGCTTTCCATGATATCTGGCCTCCATGACACATGATATTTGTGATCCACACGATACCTGAATGGTCATGACACACGACACCTAAGTGGTCACAACACACGACACCTGAGTGGTCATGACACACGACACCTAAGTGGTCATGAAACATGACACTTGAGGAATATCGTGACACTTGGCCCTGAACACGACACTTGGGTGTCTCACGACACTTGACCCTCAATGACACTTGGATATTGCAACATTCCTTGGGAGGTCACGACACTTGGATGTCATGACACTCGACCTTGGGAGGTCACGACACTTGGATGTCGCGACACTCAACCTTGGGAGGTCACAACACTTGGATTTTCTAACATAGAAGCAATTATTTTAAAAATCAGGTTAATGTATGTGCTCTTAGTGTCTATTTCCCCTTCTCTAAGTGCTTGTATTACAAAAAATCTATTTCCCCTTCTCTAAGTGCTTGTATCTCGCGAATTCTCCTTATTTAAATTGAAATTTTAGAACAATAACTTGGTCAGCTCACCTTCACCAAGCAACCCTCAAGCTAACTTCAACCCACACTTGTTCCTTCTAGCTCCAATAGCCACGATCTCTCTCCCACGACACCTGTCGCCAGTAGTCTCTCGACACTTGCTAGGAAACAAGTGATCTCAAAATGACTTTTTTTTGGTTTTTAAGCCTCTGAAATGCACAAAGGCTGAAAGATGCTAAAAGGTAAAGAACAAAATACTTGGGATTTGAACCTACCTACCTATCCTAACTCTCTTCCTTTCTACTACCTACTCTAACTTCCCTCTCTAGCTCATGTCCCTAACCTAACAACTCACTACACACACTCCAAAAGTGAGAAGTAGTAAGTGCGGATGAAAGTGACTTACCAAAGAAGAGAAATTCACAACTCCTCTACTCACTTCAATGCTAAGAGCTTTCATCATCACATGAATGTCTCGGTTTGATTTGATACTCCTGACAACGATGCCAAAAAACGTGTGTACCTAAGTATCGACTTAGGGACTTGCGAAGAAGGAGACTATACCTCTCTCTTTTGCAAGTGCATATAGTGGGGATTACATGCTTTAATTATCAATCCAAGAAGTATCTTAACCTAGTCGAGTGTATGAAGACATGCATTCAAGTGTAGGTCAATGCAAAAGTGAGCTAACAAAGGTGCACACAAGTTTCAACTATCTCACTTAAAGCTTTCAAGGTCGGCTATGGCATCGTGATACCTTGTGCAGCAGCCAACAGTAAATCGATTTTTTCTTTCAGCTCTGAATTTGGAATATAGTGAATAGCAAGTTGGTTTCAAAGCTCTTGCGAATACGTATCCAATAATGGTATTTTTACTCGATTTTGATGTTTTTCTTCAAGTTATGAGCAAAGTATTGAGCCGTGGGATTAACCTACCTACGCTTCAACACTTCCTACACTCCGCATACACCTTACCAATAGACAACACTTCAATACACTCTTTTCAAGCATCACACATGCATGCAAGCTCACAAGCAAGAAGATATAGAGAGGAGTAGACACAAATTCGAAATTCTGTGCTCTTCATTCTCACAACAACAAAAAGTCTTTTCAAAGAGTCACAAAATGACTTATATACTTGTGCCCTAAAAGATGGTCCTTTCACACAAGAGACTGGCACTTTATTGACTTAAAGACTAATTTCCTACTAGTTTACAAGGGTAATGATACAGATATCTATGGATATGCATCTAGAGGACTCCTCTAGTGCATTTACATCGGAATATATTACAAAGTGACTATGTTACAAAAATGAAGTGTCCAAATTGGAAAATTTTGGGGCCTTTCTTTTTCTCTACATCTCTGATCTTTTGTGCTTTGCAACAATGAGAGAATAAATCCCATAATTTAGGACTCACTTTATGGTAAGAATTTGAATTTGAATTCAAAGCTTGGCTCCAACCTCAACTATAAAAGTGGATCAAAAACCTCACGAAATATAGCCTGATTAGAGAGATCAACTGAGAGGAATTTGTGTGATTAGTGAGCTCATTTTATAGCCACTTCAATACCCATACATTGTGCAATTGAACATTGCCAATGTCATTGTATTTCTATGTGATTTTATACATATACACAAATCAGTTCTGTACTTCACTTCTCTACTATGACCATCTCAAAAGAGTAAACTTCTCAGAGCTTGTTCTCAATGCATAGTTGATCATTTGATGTGATTTAAAGTGCTATAGAGTCAGCATATTATCTAATTCATAGCTACAAAATTTTAATATCTTTGGTTTTCTAAATGTTGAGATATTTTCACATTTGTGCTCACTAGTGTGCATAGTGTAGCACCCATAAATGTCGGATAGACCCTTACTTGCTAAGCATCATCCTCAGTGTATAGTTGATCTTTTTCATTGAGATAACTCATGATTGGTAGCTATCTAAGTTAATTAGATACTACTAATAAGAATTCAGCTAATTTCTAGCAAGTTGAGAGCACTATTCATTTTACTAAACATGTGTAGAGACCAAAATAACAAGTCTAAACTCTTGCTTGAATTTTTTAATTATCTCTTTTGATCAATTGATTAGAGGATCATGTTCCAAAGCACATACATGATTATTTGTGATCATTAGGAAGCTAAAAGCATCTACTACATTCTCTACATCTTGTTCTTGGCTGGTCTGAAGCAGGATTTTGTAGTACCACTTCATCTCTAGAATATATCCACCATCTCCTCAATAGTGGTATTAGAGCAACATCAAAACAAGATGGGAGATGGATTTCCATCATTCATTGACAAATTGGATAGGAGCAACTATTCAGCATGGTCACTAAGGATGCAAGCCTACCTCCAAGGAAGAAGCTTATATGGATATACCTCAGGAGATGAAGAAATGCCAACATTCCGAAGCAAACATCAACCTACAAGGGAAGAGCAAGAAATGCTAACTACATGGTGTGCAAAGGATGCTCTTGCCAGGTTTTATATACTTAACTCAATATCTGATTTTGTATTACCTCACATTAGAAATTGCAAAACCTCCCAAGAGACTTGGGAAGTACTTTCTTCATACTTCTCATCAAATACAAGGGCTAGGAAGAACCAGCTATGGATGGAGTTTACAACCTTGAAAAAGCAACCAAAGCAAAGTGTAGTTGACTAAGTAACCAAGATGAAGGATGTGGCCTACCAACTTGCAAGCATTGGAGAAGAGATACAAGAGGAGTATATAGTAAGGTAGATCATAAATAGCATCAAAGCTAATGATAAGTGGGAGTCATTCACCATAGCAATGCACCTATATATGGACACGCAGATACCTGACCTCAACACCTTGAGGGGGCAACTCTTCAATCATGAGACAAAGCTCAACAAGAATGGAGAAAATTCTAAAGGTAATCAATCTTCTGCTCTTTACACAGATGGAAATAAAAGTAAGGATAAAGGTAAAGGCAAAAAGAATGAAGAAGAGGCTATTACCTCTCAAGTGAACTTCACAGGTAGAAGGTTTGACCAACCATACCACAGATGAGTGTTTCAAGAACACAAGGAATCAGAGAGGAAGATGCTTCCATAGAGGAGGCTATGGACAATCCAGAGGCAGATTCAACAATGGAGGAAACAATTATCATCACAACTACAACCAAGGCTACAACAACAATTATCAAGGAGGCTTTAGAGGTAGAAGAGATTATAACAACTACACAGAAGACCAAGAGTAATCTCTACTAAACATGATATCCAAGCAAGGTAAAGATTATGAGAATCTTTTCTATATTGATTTTGGTTGTTCCAATCATGTGGCTGGAAATTTAGCATTGCTATTGATCTTGAAGAACCTAAAGGGGAGCATGAAGAGTAGATAGGTAATGACACTAGACACTCTGTTAAGAAAATTGGAAATGTGAAGGCTTCTGATGGTAACATGAACCTTTTGAGTAAGGTTTTATATGTGCCAACCATAACAAAAAATATATTCAGTATTGGGCAGATTGTTGAGAAAGGCTTACAAGTCAGATTCACAAGGCATGCAGCATATGTGGAAGACCCTCAACAAGGTTTCAAAAGGATTTCAAAAGGTGAGAAATCTGGTAGGCTCTTTACATTTGAATTTGAAGATACCAAAAACATTGCACTCTTCAACTATAAAGATCAAACCTTATCTAAACTAGAGATATGGCATCAAAGGCTAGGTCATATAGGTGAAAGAACAATAAAGCAAATATGTAGTCATCAGAGTGTGCTTGGCCTTCCCAATTAGTCCAAGCAACACATGATTTACAATGTGGCACATGCCAATTTGACAAATATCGCAGACAACCTCAACAGAAAAGGGTATATGTATGAAGACTACTTGGAGCTTGTGCACACAGATGTGTGGGGTCCTAGCAGAGAGCCCTCAATCTCAAGATCAAGGTACTATGTTTCATTCATAGGTGATTATAGTAGATGGACAATTCTTTACTTCATGAAGTATTTACTTGTTTCAAAAAGTACTTGGCATTGGTTGAGAACCAAACAAGTAGAAGTTTGAAGAGGATCATATCTGATGGAGGTGGAGAGTATTTCTCACATGAATTTGACTCATTCTTATAGGATAGAGGTATAAAGAGAGAGGTCACAACAAGATACACTCTTGAACTAAATGGAGTGGCAGAGACGAGGAATAGATTGATAGTAGAGGTTGCTAGATCAACATTGAATGAAAAGAAATTACCAAATTACCTTTGGGCTGAGGTTATTTCCACAGCCACATACTTGATTAATAGGCTCCCATCCAAATCCTTGGATGGAATGACACCTTATGAGGCATGGAATGGCAAGAGACTCTCATTGGACCATTGTAAAATATTTGGGTGGATTGCTTATGCACATATACTGGCACAAATTAGAGGGAAACTTGATCCAAAAGTTGAAAAGTGTATATTCATTGGCTATGACCAAAACCAAAAGGGATATAGGTTGTACAATCCCACTAAAAAAGGATTTACAGCTAGTAGAGATGTGGTGTTTGATGAAAATAATTAATGGTTTGAAGATGATTGGAGGAAGATCAAGTTACCTTATGGCTTGGAAAGTGATTTTCCAACTCTCACTCAAGAAGATCAACAAATACCAGAAGATATGAACTAAGAGGATGAAGCGCAGATTGAATTCAAGGCTTGGAAGTCAAAGGGCAAGACAAGGTTCAAGCAATTGGAATACATTCTAGAGTCTTCCAATCAAGAACTCAGAAGATCTCAAAGGGAGAGTAAAAAATCAATAAGGTATGGCTATGACACATCACTAGTCACCAAACATTTTGTATACATGACGAAAGATTCTATGTCAGAAGAGCCTTCTTCATTCAGGAAGCTAATAAAAAGAAAGAGTGGAGAAAAGCCATGCAGGAAGAAATTGAAGCACTTCAAGAGATTAACACTTGGGATTTGGTTCCCAAGAAACCAAGCATGAAGGTAATAGGATCCAAGTGGATATATAAAATCAAGAAGAATTCAGATTGTTCTATAAACAGGTACAAAGCAAGGCTAGTAGCAAAGGGGTTTGCTCAAACCCATGGAGTGGATTATGAGGAGACTTGCTCACCTGTGGCTAAGATGCCAACAATCAGGGTATTAGTAAGTATTGTTGCCTCAAAGAATTGGAACCTATATGAGTTAGATGTTAAGAATGCATTTCTGAATGGATGGATCTCAGAAGACGTTTACATGGCTCAAGCACCAAGGTATGAAGACAAGAACAAACCAGATTATGTATGCAAACTAAGGAAAGCACTCTATGGTTTAAAGCAAGCTCCTAGAGCTTGGAACCATAGGCTTGTCACATATTTGCAGGATCAAGGATTTGTTGCTAGCAAAGCAGATTCTTCTTTGTTCATAAAGGAGACTAACTCAGAAGTTATTTACTTATGTGTCTATGTGGATGACATTATTATTATAGGGAATGATGCCAATGGCATCAAGAAAATCGAATCTCAGATGATGAATGAATTTAAGATCAGTGATCTTGGTTTGTTAACATACTTTCTTGGATTAGAACTTGTATATATAGATTCTCGTGTCTTTATTACTGAGGTGAAGTACATTCATGATATGTTGGTTAAATTCAAGATGGAGAATACTAAAATTGCAAGTACACCCATGGAAATTAATCACAAACTTAGTGCTCATGAGGGAGAACTTCTTGAAGGTATTACAAGTTACGAAAAGCTTGTTGGGAGTCTCAATTATGCAACCTTAACAAGAGTGGATATATGTTATGGAGTAAGTACATTAAGCCATTTTATGCATACACCAAGAAAACCTCACTTGAAAGCTGCCAAGAGGATCTTAAAATATTTGAAGGGTACCATAAATGAAGGGGTGTTTTATCCATTCACTTCTAATTTGGATATTAAGATGTATATTGATGATGATTGGGCTAGCTCCAAGGATGATAGAAGGAGCACTTGTGGCTACTTAGCTTTTGCAGGTTCAAAGCTAATATCATGGTTATCAAAGAAGTAACCAACTGTGACATTTTCATCTACAAAGGTACAATATAGAGGTTTATCAAATGCAACACAAGAGGCTATGTGGCTCAAACTACTCTACACAGATTTGGGGTTACAATTCTTATACTCCAATGATTTTTGGAAATAACACTAGTTCACTTCATTTGGCTACTAATCATGTATACCATGCAAGGACTAAGCACATTGAAGTGCACTATCATAATGTAAGAGAGAAATTACTTAGCAAGGACATCCAATTGTCCTATGTATCAACTCATTTGCAATGTGAAGATATGCTCACAAAGTCTTTGGATGGAACTAAGATGAATTGGTTCAAGATGATGATTGGATTGCACGAAATCAAGGAGGATTGAAGATCAAGCATGTTAGGCTTGAGGGCGAGCTGTTGGTACAAAAGAGTCCAAGCCTACATACTTGAACAATTAGCATGTATCTCATATAGTCACATATGACTATCCCCTTGTAAAAGTCACTTTACCTTTTATCTTTGTAAAAGTGTTTATGTTTATTGCACTACTTTCATGCGGAGTTAGGAGGAAATCAAATCTCAGGTTACTTGGTAGATGATTGATGAGAGAATAAATGTTATAGTTTTGGACACACTTTATGGTAAAAATTTGAATTTGAATTCAAAGCTTGGCTCCAACCTCAACTATAAAAGTGGATCAAACTCCTTGCAAAATATAGCCCGATTAGAGAGATCAATTGAGAGGGATTTCTGTGATTCGTGAGCTCATTCTATGGCCACTTCACTGCCCTCACATTGTGCACTTGAACATTGCCAATGTCATTGTATGTCTATGTGATTTAATACATATACATTGATCTTTTCTCTACTTCACTTCTCTGTTATGACCATCTCAAAACAATAAACTTCTCAGAGCTTGTTCTCAATGCATAGTTGATAATTTTATGTGATTTCAAGTGCTATAGATGCAACATATTGTCTACTTCATAGCTACAAAGTTTCATTATCTTTGGTTTTCTCAATCTTGAGATATTTCACATTTCTGCTCACTCAGCTGCATATTGTAGCACCCTGTAAATGTCGGGATAGACGCCTTACTTGCTAAGCATCATTCTCAGTGTATAGTTGATCTTTTTTATTGAGATAACTCATGATTGGTAGCTATCTACATTAATCAGATACTACTAAAAGGAATTTGTCTAATTGCTAGCAGGTTGAGAGCATTGTTCATTTTATTGAACATGTGCAGAGACCAGAATAGCAAGTCTAAACTCTTGGTTGAACTTTCTACTTATCTGTTTTGATCCATTGATTAGAGGATCATGATCCAAAGCACATATGTTATTATTTGTGATCATTAGGAAGCTAAAAGGGTTACTACAATCTCTACATATTTTTCTTGGCTAGTGTGAAGCAAGATTTTGCAGCACCACTTCATCTCTAGAATCTATTCACCATCTCCTCAACACTCTTACAAGCTCTTCCTCTCTAAGAACCAATCTCTCTTCTTCTAGATTTTTCCAATTGATTTTCCTTGGTGTTTCTGACCGAATATTCTATTAACTCTCTGAGTATTGTATTGTTTCACATGCAAAGAGATGCAATAGATTTGGGGACTTTGCATTGAACACTTGTTAGTGGTAATCCTAGAAGCATTATGCAACAAATTCTAGAGAGTTTGTTTAAAGCATGTGGGAAAATATTTGACACAATAATGCCATACATAGCTATTAGAAAGAGACTTGAAGGATATGTGTGTGACTCTCCTCCCATCCATATATTCCTCTTATACTCTTAAAATAGCAATGATGTACTCTAAAAATAGCAATGATCTGGAATAGTCTACTGTGAACATGTGGCCATCATGCAACACTTATTCCCATTACTAACAAAGTAGTTCCCATTACTACCAAAGTACCTTAGGGTATCCCCTGAGCTTGGGACCTTGGCTAGCTGGCCCTTGTCCTTGATCTGTGTATACCTTAAAGTTTGCAGTATAAAGATAGTGTCTCTAAGTCAATTTCTTACTCTCAGAAGCTATGGGCCTAGCATCTTGGCTCAAAACTATCCCTATGGGTATGCCACTAGCATCTATCTCTAACTGAAAGGGTTTTTGTGGATCTACCACTTTGAGTATAGGAGCCTCTAAAACATCTTGTTTCAAAGTATCAAAAGTATCCTACTGCTCTTGCTTCCATGCAAAGGAACTTTGCCTTTGAAGCAAGTTTATCATAGTCATGGCTATTGACAAAAAAGAAGAGACGAATTTTCAATAGAAACTGGGAAGTCCTAGAAATGACCGAAACTACCCCTCATCCTGAGGATTAGGCAAAAATAATATAACTAAAACCTTCTTGGGATCCATTTGAACCCCATCGGCTGATACCACATGCCCTATATACTCTATCCTCGGAAGAAACAATTGAGCCTTCTCTAGATTAACTTAGTCTTATGTGCATCATGATCTCTTACTCTAATATGATGATAGCCACTTTCTAAATCTATTTTACTAAATACAATGGCTCCACCTAGAGCATCTAAAAGATCATCAATATTTTGCATAGGATATATGTGTCTAATAGTAATCTTGTTGAGTGCTCAATAATCGATGCACATCCTATAAGGTCTATCTTTCTTCTTCACTAGAAGAACTGGTGCTGCAAAAGGGTGAATAGCTAGGTCTAATCAGCCCTTTTCTATAAGCACTCGTCCACGTACTTTGATGACTTCATTCTCCTTTTGCAAAATCATTCGAAATGATAGCAAAGCAGTCAGATTCACTCTCAATACCAATTTGATTCTATGCTCTATGTTCTTGCAAGGAGGCAAACTAGAAGGTAATTCTTTTAGGAACAACTCTTGGAATTTTTCTCTCACTTTTGCTAAAAGTGCTAAAGCATTCCAAACAGAGTCTCCATGACTACATGAATCCATCATACTACATGACGATTGCACAAAGTAAAGAAAATAAATAAACTTACAATCAATTTTAAGAAACTTGTAGCATTTACGAATGACGTCTCTTGGAGATCTAGTTCTCCATGGATTAGTAGTGCCTCCCCCTCATTCTCAAACTCGATCACTTTACTTGGTCAATATTTATGATATAATATAAATAAAAACATCAAACTTGCGTCTCAACTTATCTTCCATTTGGAACTAGCTTTCTTACTTATAGACCTTGCATTTTTGTACAATCACTCCCTACTAGAGACAACCTTGCCTTGTCTAATAGATGCAAACCTTGCATTGTTGTGTAATCATTCTTTATTGAGAATCTTGTCCACAACCTTGCCTTGCTTGCTTACTGCAAATCATGCCTTGCTATATATCCTTGTCCCACTCCCTGTTAGGGACTTAGATGATAGTCTTGCCTTGTTTGCTCTGTGCAAACCTTTCCTTTCTGTATATCTTTTCCACTCTTGAGTATCTGACCTA
Organism: Ceratopteris richardii; assembly: GCA_020310875.1. Classification (NCBI taxonomy): domain Eukaryota; kingdom Viridiplantae; phylum Streptophyta; class Polypodiopsida; order Polypodiales; family Pteridaceae; genus Ceratopteris; species Ceratopteris richardii. The sequence continues at coordinate 95,347,348 of CM035429.1, forward strand.
TAGACTTGCTATGTTTGGTCTCTACAAATCTTTCCTTTTTGTGTATCTTGGCCACTCTAGAGTTCTTGGCATACAAACTTGCCTTGCTTTCTTAATGAAAAAGAGTTCACCTAGGATCTCTATTCTTCACTCTTAGGTAGATAGATAGATGGAACTATCCCATCTACCCATATTAAACTGTTATAGAATCAAGATATGATTCCTTAGAAAACTAGAACTTTAAAAGTCTATGTCTCAACCTCCAAATCTAGAAAGTTCTTACATGACTTTTCTTTTACTATTCTAACTATGGCATTCTAATCAAACTTTATTTGCCCTTTTGATTCAACAAATCTGAAGTTTATACTTCTTGTGAAATAAAGTCCTTTGTTCTATACACATAGAAATGTGCACAAGAACTCATAGCTATGTAATTATAGTAACTACTTATGAACTAGATACTTAATTTATAAGCATCCTCAACTCGTAGGTGCTCTTAGAGTTCTCTTTTAAGGTTTCAAATTACCTTGAGATCTCTTATCTCTAAGTTTCTCACTCATGATACATTGGTAAAACTAGCCCTTGTCTCAATTTTTCCTTTCTACAAAAGGGCAATTCATTTTACTTAAAAATTCTCATCTTTTTCTAGATGTATTACTTTGCATATTTCAAATCTTGAGTTTATTACCTTTTATCAAAATGCCACTTGCATCCTCCTAGATCATGGAATCTTTGACGATGAACTATCCTCTATTATAGGTTCTACCTAGGAATCCTAGAACTCTTAGCTGTGAAACTACTAAGTTCCTCATTCTAATGACCTTGGCAACATTTTCCCTTGTCTTAACACTAGCCTTGGCTCGTCCTTGAATTAATTTTTCCCAAATAGTGATATCTACTAGATATCCACATGCTTATACAATTCGTTGATCAGAATGCTACTAATCATTCATCTTGATCAGTATATTGTTTGGATATTCTATGTATACTCAAAACAAGTAAGTGAAAGCCAAAAAGAAACAAATTACAAGCCTTTTCTCAATGGAACATGAAGAAATAAAAAACTTTTAGTATGTTATATATGCTTGAATGCATATGCATACTAAATTTCTAGAAATTTTGGTAGCATAACGGCACAATTTTGAAAACTGGAAAAATTATGACAAGCAATTTCCATGATAACAATGTCGACAGACACAATCTATCTACAAATAGACCGAAAGGGGATTACAGTCCCTAACAAATTTCTATTTTTCTCCTCGCTAACCTTCAAGAAAATACTTACTTGTCCCTGCAAAGAAGAATACATGCACTTTCAATGCGCGTCCACGTCTAAACTACCTGTATACTCTAGGTATTACGCAAAATTGCATGTCCTATATGCAATATGATGCAAAAAGAGAGCAAGAATGCATATAAATTGACAAAGAGGATTATTTGGAGGTTCGAAAAGTGATTTGTAGGTGTGTGCAGGTGCTAAAGATGGTCCACTCTTCATTGGAATAACATGATAACACCCTTCCAAGAGTCGATGCTTCAAACCTATGCTCAAAATAGGATCATTGAAGGTGAAGGAGCAAACTCCAAGTTCTCCAAATAACTAAAATTGAAGCCAAATTATTTTGAGAGAGCTTTCCATAGCAACAGAGATTTCTCTCTATAGTCCTCTTTGTAGCCAGAAACAATGTGCTCATTGTAGCTTGATCCCACATGCGATGATTGCAAGGGAAGGAGATCAGTACATATAATGTGCTCTCTGTGAAGCTCTCACAACAATAGATAATAGGAGTGACTCTAGACTCTCCTTCTCTCTCTCTCTCTCTCTCTCTCTCTCTCTCTCTCTCTCTCTCTCTCTCTCTCTCTCTCTCTCTCTCTCTCTCTCTCTCTCTCTCTCTCTCTCTCTCTCTCTCTCTCTCTCTCTCCCTCTCCCTCTCCCTCTCCCTCTCCCTCTCCCTCTCCCTCTCTCTCTCTCTCTCTCTCTCTCTCTGTCTCTCTCTCTCTCTCTCTCTCTCTCTCTCTCTCTCTCTCTCTCTCTCTCTCTCTCTCTCTCTCTCTCTCTCTCTCTGTGTGTGTGTGTGTGTTGTTGAACAGCGTGCAATAGCATCAAACGCATGGGCAGTTCTGGAGCTATATCGGGCAACATGTAGGTAGATCTTGGATTGTCGAGCAGAGGCGTGGGCAATCGTGTGTTGCTTGATGCGTGCATGTTCCCTTGCTTGACTTTGTCTCCAGAAAGGGGGAACATTGCATGTGAGAACTCAAGTGGCATGGGGTCATATGAGCTTGTTGTTAACTCTTTTTGCACCACAAAATCCTTGCTGCAGACAAGGACTGACCACCAAACCTGAACCTCCTCTATCTCATGCGAAGAAGACGATAAAGAAATCCATGGCGAAAAAACGCATGTGAAAATAATCACGTGAAATGGATCCCTTATAGGATTTGATACCAATTGTTAGAAAGATACTTGAATGATGTTTGTGTGACTCCCCTCCCATCCATATATACCCTCTTGTACTGTAAAAATAGCAATGATGTACTCAAAAAATAACAATGATCTAGAATAGTGTAGTGTGAACATGTAGCCATCATGCAACACTTATTCCCATTACTACAAAAGTAGTTCCCGTTACTACCAAAGTACCTTAGGGTATGCCCCCATCTTGGGACCTTGGCTAACTCGCCCTTGTCCCTCACACACATGAACTGATCCCTGTGGATCAAATGGATTGATCCCTATGGATCAATGTCTAACAATAGCAAACTTTTCATGAGGGGTTGGGCTCATATAATACACATCCAAATTATCTCTTTCAAAACCAGGTGCATTTACATGAGTGATATAACTTTCTTAAAGACTTTGAAGATAGTCAGCATGAGGTTAAAGATTTTCATACACACACAAATAGCAATGTCCAACATTTTCAAGAGCCGAGGGAGCCAAGGACATGTGGTTGCAATCATGTAAGCCACTATTGGCGGTCCTTGTGATGGAGCAAAATATGAGTAATGGAGCCCATAAGAGTAGTTAATGATGTTCTTTACTTTGATAATGAAGGCTTTCCCACTATTGTGGCATGAAACTATTCCATAGGAGGGGTTGTAAATGATCTGTAAGGGTGCCTTGCTCCAAGTTTGTAGCATCTTGAGATAATCACACAGTAGCTAAGCATGTGAGTTTGGTTGAAATATTGTACTTCGCTTTCTGATGGTAGGAAGATCCTCAAGTTCAAAATAGGTTGTGAAGGTGAGTTACTTTCTGACTATTTGCCCGACTTCAGCATTGTATTCTCATAAGAGCATGAAGTATGATAGTACTACAAGTAATGAGTAACAATTTAGCACTGAAGTGCCAATTGTTAGAAATATTCAAACTTTAAGATTTGATCTTCCACTAAAGATAATGCTACTTGTTGCATGCGGACTCTTGCCAAACTTGTTTTGTTGATTTCTTCAAATTTCTTGAACCATGTGCTAAATGGATCCATTGGTTTTTGAACCATTTGTTCCTCTTCTAGTAACGAGGAGTGAGGCAGGAATTTCATCGCTAACCCTTCTCAATGTCATCACATAGTATTGTAGTTGTGTGGAAATTTCCTCAACTTGTCTTCTCAAATCTTATAATTGTTGTTGGGTCTCTTTTGGGATGTTGATGGAAGTTATTTTTGTTGGTCTTCCATGGTTTCTTGGGAGCAGTTAGCTTTGAGTGTAGTTGTTGTTAGGATCTTGCTCACACTCAAACAAAGGTTACGAATGCAGAAAACACACAGAAGAATAGACGCAACAAGAGACGAGACAGAACGCAGATTGGGTGCAATCTCCCCCCATGCACTCTGTTTCGACATTCCACAGAGTGCATGTATTTATAGGACTTTTGATTACGTCGAAAAGAGTGGTTACATGAGAGCGGCTTCGAAAAGCAGGTGTTAAACTAAAAGTTGGTAACTTTTACAGAAAGCCATTGCTTTCAATAACAGAAACTGCGGTCTACAAGGACCCTTATTCTAACCATTACTTTTCTAGCTGTTTCTAACAATAGAACCTTCTACGCAAGTTTATTTACAAGCTAAATAATAATTATTCAGATTATTGATGTCTGCCCTTTCACGCCTTGCACGCTCCTCACAAACCTTCAGCTGCTATATCAAAAACATCAAAAACACATTAATACATTAATAATATAACACTTTAACAATGCATTGTTCAATAATAATTTAACATTCCAATAATGCATTGTTCAACATATTCCATGTTACAATCCAACAATGCATTGGCCAACATATTCCATGTTACAATCCAACAATGCATTGGCCAACATATTCCATGTTACAATCCAACAATGCATTGTTCAACATATTCCATAAGTTATTGTTACAATCCAACAATGCATTGGCCAACATATTCCATGTTACACTCCAGCAATGCATTGTTCAACATATTCCATAAGTTATAACATGCCCCTCAGTTGAACAAGCAACTGACCTCAGTTGATAAAAGAATAAACATGGATGGCCAGTCACATGTTTCATCACTTAATAAAGAAAATAGGCATGTGCCATGTAAAAATGCATGCATGGAAATGTTCATGGAGCTGTTACATTAATGTGTTTGTGTATGATATGCAGAAATTAAGTGGTCATAATGAGGTGTTAATTGTGTTTTATGTATCCATTGACATTCTTCAATAGAGTGATTTTTGTACTTAAACAAATATCGATGATATTGAGTACCTATGCGTGTAGTAGTGACATCATGATCAATGATTTTCTCAAGAACTAAGATTTCATATTGTTCTTCAATTAAAGGAGGGTCATCAAGAAGTGGAGCAAGTGGTAAATTTCCTTTAAATGGTTTAAGTAAACTAATATGAAAAGAGTTATGTATAGTCCAATGAGATGGAATATCTAATCTAAATGAATTATCATTAATTTTTTCTATAATGCGAAATGGTCCATAATAGCGTGGTGCAAGTTTAATTTTAGGATGCTGCAAAATATTTTCGAGACGTCTTTTAATGATACGCAACCATACAAAATCATTTTCCTTGAACTCTTTGGCTAATCATTTAGTATTGATATTACATGTATATTGCTCTTGACTTTCCCTAATGTGCTCGTGAACATCATGAAGTATAGAAACGTGATCTTGAGCAATAGAATCAGCCATTGGAATGTCAGTTTAGGTGAGGGACATGGGAATGGGAAGCTTTTTACCAAAAAGAATTTCAAAAGGTGCACAACCAGTAGTGGTGTGTGCAGTGTTATTGTAAGCAAATTGAAGCAATGGCAACTTTCCATCCCAGTTATTAGGATTATCTAATGAATAACAACGCAATAAATCAAGAATAGTACTATTTGTAGCCTCACTCTGTCCATTACTTTCAGGATGAAATGCAGAGCTAAAATCTATTTTAGAACCAAAATGTTGACAATAAGGCAACCCAAAAATGATTACAAAATCTAACATCACGATCAGATAACATTACTTTAGGAAATCCATGATGTGGGAAAATGCATTTAATGAATAATTTTGCAGCTTGAGGTGCAGTCAAAGTTTTTCTACATGGAATGAAATATGCATATTTACTAAACCTATCAACTATTGTCCAAATCATATCATTATGTGATGAAGTGATAGGAAGACCTGTGATAAAATCCATAGAAATTTGTTCCCATGGTTCATTTGGAATAGAAAGTGGCATTAATAATCCAAATGGCTTACCATGATGACGTTTGACACGCTGACATACAATACATTGAGAAACATAATGTGCAATATCTTTTTCCATGTGTGGCCAAAAGAAGAAATCTTTGCAAGCAGAAATGGTGCTCTTTATGCCTCTATGACCCATGTAAGTCGGTTCATGCATTTCTTTAATGACAAAATCTTTAAAAGTTTGGGTTATGCACAATCTATGTTGAAAATAAAGAAAACCATTATGAAATGTATAATGTTCATCAGATAAAGATGCACCATTGTTGAAATCATGCCATGCACGTGAAAAATACAAATCAGATGCATAAGTGGAAATCATTTCTTGAAAAGAATGTATTTGGATGGCAGAAATATTATTCAAAACAATAGAATGCGAAGGAAAACGGCTAAGAGCATCAGCTACAACATTAGCTTTACCAGGTTGATATTGTATCATGGGTTGGAAATTTTAATGAATGATGCCCATTTAAGATGCCTATCAGAGATTAAAGGCTGACTTAATGAATGCTTAATAGCCTGTTGATCAGTTTTGATTAAGAGCTCAGAGCCCATAAGATAGTGTTTCCAAATTCGCAGAGCATGCACAACTGCTAACAATTTTTTTATCATACGTACTATAATTATGTTCTGAGGGCTTAAGCTTCCTACTCTCAAATGCAATGGGATGGTCATTTTGCATTAGAACAGCACCTATTCCTCAACCACTAGCATCAGTAACGACATGAAAGGGTTGTAAAAAATCAGGTAATTGTAAAACAGGTGCATGTGAAAGTGCTTGTTTCAATTTGTCAAAGGACTGTTGTTGGGCAAGTCCCCATGCAAATTTTATTTTCTTTTTCAACAACAAGGTAAGAGGCAATGCTAAATAAGAAAAATTTTGAACAAACTTCCTATAGAAACTAGCCAACCCAAGAAAAGAATGAACATCATTGACTGATTGTGGTGTAGGCCACTCTAATCTTTTTCGGATCCACATGCACACCCTCACTTGAAATGATATGTCCTAGATATTCTAGCTTACATTGAAAGAAGTAACTCTTTTCAGGATTAGCATAAAGTGTGTTCTCTCATAACAACTGAAAAACTATTTCAAGATGCTTTTCATGTTCACTATCATTCTTACTGTAAACAAGTATATCATCAAAGAATACAAGAACAAAAGCTTGGTAATCAAGAAAAATATTGTTCATCATTCGTGCAAATGTAGTAGGGGCATTAGTAAGTCCAAAGGGCATTACCATAAATTCATAATGGCCAGTTTGAGTTCTAAATGCAGTCTTAAAAATATCACTTTGTGTCATACGAATCTGATGGTAACCCGATTTTAGATCAATTTTACTAAAGACACGAGCTCCTTGTAACTTATCTAAGAGATCATCTATTCGAGGAATAGGGTATCTATTCTTTATTGTGATCTTGTTAAGGGCTCTATAATCAATGCACATTCGATAAGTTTTATTCTTCTTCTCTACTAAGAGAACTGGTGCTCCAAATGGGGAAGAACTAGGCCTTATCAGTCCTTTCTGTAGTAGGTCTTTTACTTGGTTTTCTATTTCCTTTTGGTGTAGTGGGCCATGTCTATAAGGTGCTTTATGAGGAGGAGAACTACCAGGGACTAAATCTATGCTATGGTCAAAGGATCCTCGAGAGGGTGGTAGTTCATAGGGATACTCAGACATAAAACAATCCTTATAAGTACTCATGAAAGGTTTATATGCATCAGGAAGTATATCAGTATAATCATTGATGACATTGACAAAAACAATGCATGAGTTGAATCCTTTCCTAAATGCACGCTTTACTTGAGTGTGACTAATCAATGGAAATGGCTGGAAATCATGTCGTGCAGACAAACTAATGACTCGACCTTTGAATTCAAAGTTAAAGGTGTGTGTATGGTAGTCAATATGTGGGTTATAATGGTGACGAAAAGGCATACCTAGTATAACATCGTAAGATTGCAAAGGTGCAATTAAAAATGTTTGTGAATCAACATATGGGCCTATGCTAATCGTAACATCTTGCACTTCTCGTGCTACATTATAACGACTACCTTGAAATGCAGCTTTCACTTTATATAAGGAAGGAAACGTTTTTAATTGAAGTTCTTGTACTAATAAATGTGAAATGAAGTCATGTGAACTACCATCGTCATGTAGAATTTTAACTACTTTATTATTTATTGTACCCTGCATGCAAAGTAGAGAGTGAAGAGAGATATCGTTATCCAAGGTAATTAAGTCCTTCTCCAATGATTCCTCTGTCCAAACAGGAGGAATTTCTTCATTATGGACCTCCATGTTATGCAATTGAGCTGTAGCCGGTTTCATGTGAAAAGGTCGCAATCTTGAAAAAGCACCTTATTTTTTTATGTCCAGGTTTACCACAATTCTAGCAAGTCATTCGTGGTCGCTTCTGTTGGGCATCCACCGCTGAAGTTTGAAGGGTAGGTGGTTTGGTTGGTTGGAGAGATGAAGCAACAGGTGGAGTTGAATTACTGTAATCTTTCATGGTGCTCTTGGACTCTTAAGCTAGTGCTTTCCTCTCAGGATGTACCCTCAGGAAATGTACCTTAGTAGAGTGTACCCTGTCTAGATGTACCTTGGTGTACCCTTAGAAGTGTACCCTGAGAAGTGTACCCTGGGAAGTGTACCCTGAGAACTGTACCCTGAGAAGTGTACCCTGAGACGTGCCGCGTCGCGTCGCGTCGCACCGTGCCACCTTCAAAAGTAAAAAAACTGAAAGTTATGTTAAATTTAAGGAGAGAGAACTTGAGTAACAACTCCAAGAAAGAGTGTAGTGGTAAAAGTACTTCCCTTGAAAGTAGGAGGTTGTGGGTTTAAATCCTCCTACCTTAGGAAATTTAAACCTTTCTATTGCCACTCAAAATAAAAATTGCCTCGCGTGTAGCCAACAGCTGCCAACGGTCGCCAAGGAAGCCTTGGGTGCCAATGTTGCCAATGTATTGCCTAAGTTATTGCCTAAGTTCTTTGCCTTAGTCGACACCTTGGAGTAAGCCGAAGGAGTAAATGTAGGTGAAAACATAGGTGAAAATGTAGGTTCTGGTTTTGGATCTGGATCTGGAACAAGAACCGGAACCGGAATCCGAATCGGAATCGGAAAGAGTAAACATAGGTGTAAACGTAGGAGCAAACGTAGGTGAAAACGTAGGTGAAAACATAGGTGAAAACGTAGGTGAAAACGTAGGTGAAAACGTAGGTGAAAACGTAGGTGAAAACATAGGTGAAAACGTAGGTGAAAATGTAGGTTCTGGTTCTGGATCTGGATCTGGAACAGGAATCGGAACCCGAATTGGAATCAGAATCGAGAACAGAGAACAGAACCCTCCGTATTGACGCGTGCAGAGCTCTGATACCACTGTTTTCAGGATCTTGCTCACGCTCAAACAGAGGTTACGAATGTAGAAAACACACAGAAGAATAGACGCAACAAGAGACGAGACAGAACGCAGATTGGGTGCAATCTCCCCACATGCACTCTGTTTCGACAGTCCACAGAGTGCATGTATTTATAGGACTTTTGATTACGTCGAAAAGAGTGGTTACATGAGAGCAGCTTCGAAAAGCAGGTGTTAAACTAAAAGTTGGTAACTTTTACAGAAAGCCATTGCTTTCAATAACATAAACTGCAGTCTACAACGACCCTTATTCTAACCATTGCTTTTCTAGCTGTTTCTAACAATAGAACCTTCTACGCAGGTTTATTTACAAGCAAAATAATAATTATTCGGATTATTGATGTCTACCTTTCACGCCTTGCACGCTCCTCACAAACCTTCAGCTGCTATATCAAGAACACATTAATACATTAATAATATAACACTTTAACAATGCATTGCTCAATAATAATTTGACATTCCAATAATGCATTCTTCAACATATTCCATGTTACAATCCAACAATGCATTGGCCAACATATTCCATGTTACAATCCAACAATGCATTGGCCAACATATTCCATGTTACAATCCAACAATGCATTGTTCAACATATTCCATAAGTTATTTTTACAATCCAACAATGCATTGGCCAACATATTCCATGTTACACTCCAACAATGCATTGTTCAACATATTCCATAAGTTATAGCACTAGTTAGAGCCTCTTTCAACTTATTGCATTCTACCAATAGGTTCATGTAGTCCTGAACAATAATTTAAATGGAGTACAATGGGACTTCTTGAAAGCACAAGGGACTCATGATTCTTGTGTTGATCATCTCCATAGCCACTTCTAGATTCTCTTTATTTTTCCTCTATAATCTTATGTTCTCTTCTCATGTATCAACAAGGTGACTCTTAAAAGTCCCATATTGCAATTTAATTTGATGTTTCTTTCCATTTTCATGTGCAAGTTGTCTTCAATTTGTTGCATTACTACTTTATATTATTGTTTTGATTCCACTTCAAGCATAATATGAGCATCTTTGAGTGTTGTATATCTCCTATTGAGGGATGCATTCGCAGCCATGAGAACATTAACTTGCATTTGGAGTGATGTAGCTTGAGCTTGTAGGTTTTCATTGAGATGGTTGAGAGTGGCATATTCTTCTCTAATTTGATGCATACAAGTGAGCATCTAACTGAAGGCATTTTCTATTACTAATGTGTAAAATATAGGGTTTATATTTAGAAATGCAAGGGGTTGGTTTGGAAACGCAGATAGATTGGCAAAGGGGGTCAATATAATGTGGTGATGCTAATGCGTGGTGGTGGAGGGGGGGATGGGGAACAAGGGTGGGCTTGAAGTGGGGGGAGGGGTTGGGAAGCCACTAAAGGGAGCGAGAGATCCATAGGTTCAATCATTCTTTTTCTTTTGAGGCTGAGAGATTGAACAATGGAATTGGTGGGTATGGGATGTGTGGGAAAAATGGTGTTCTAGTTTGTACAAGTTGGGAGATCAATGTAGATAGATTAGGTCTAATATCCACGAGGGATGTGAAGAGTGAAGCCCATGAGTTTAAGGTGGTAGTGGTGGCGGTTTGTTGCTAAGGATGATAGAAAAAATGGAATTAGATTTTGGAAAGGTGGTGGAGGGGTGATTGTAGGTGGAACTAATGGTTATGGAGGGGTAATGGGCAAGGAAATGGTAAGCATCCATGGGGTATGTTGGCATGGAGGTGTTTCAAAACTAAAACGAATGTCTTGTGATTCCTTACTCCTGGTGATTGGTGGTGAGTGTGTTGTGGTGAATGTGGCAGTATCAATTGGTAGGATGGGAGGCAATGTATGGTCACTAAGAATAGAATTTCATGAATTATTTGGGCAAACTAGGACCTAAATGGTAGTGCTAGCAGGCATTTTTTTGGTGGAGTTAGCATGGGTTGTAATGAGATGGTAGTCGCAGTTCATTAAAAATTGTGGAGCATTGAAAACCCCAATTGCTTTAGTAAGTAAATGCATCATTTCAATAAAATCTTCATCAAACCTGCTATTTGTAAGCTTGCTGCAAAAGAGTGTGTCTTTGTTCTACATCAATTGGTTTTTAGCTTGGACCTCTTCCATATTGTTATATAGACTTTTGAAGGCTTTTGCATAACCCACGTTCTGAGTTGGTCGTTCTTCATCTTCTTCATCTTCTTCTTTGTCCTCATGTTGTTACTCTTGGTGTTGGCATTCATTTTCCCTATTAGTGTGGGATCCTGGATAACTAGTACATTCAAACTCTTGAGGAAAACATTGTGTATCTGAAAATTGAAAATGTGTTAGCAAGTTAACTAAGGGGTTGGTTTTTCAAAATAAAATGCTAGGTTGACTTCCTCATTGATTGTACCATTGATAGGAGATACAAATCCCTCTATTTTAGTGGCTTCAAAGTATAAGTGATATCAAGTTCCACAATAACTTGCTCTTGTGTGGTGGGGGGAGTCTATCAAAACAAACAAATAGTGAATGGAGTTATTACGGAATTGGGTCATCTTGGTGATGGTAGAGGGTTGGGTGAGGTCTTTGTCAGTTGAAGGCATGAAATGGTGCCTCTCATTCTTTTTTTTTTATGAGTGGTACAACCCCAACCTTCCTTAGTTGTTTGTAATAATTATCCCTTGTTGAGTGCTCTCTCAATGAGTATATCAAATGCTAAGCACATGTAACAATAGCAGTAATGGACAAGTAGCCATTAAGAGCCTTGCTTCCTTAGCCACCTTGCATTTGTGACATATAATTGGTCCATGATCCGGTGTGGTAGATCACTAATAAGTGATGCATTCTAAACCATATATAAATTGAACCAAATCTTTTTGTGACGCATGAATCTATCCTTTCATGGGAAGGAAAAGTGTTGCATGCACATGTGAAGGGTGAAGGGCAGGTTTCGGTGTGATTGAAGACATCTGTGAAAGGTTTAGGAATTCACTCTTCTTCATTTCCTCAAGCATAAGTCTTTCCTTGTGAGATGGAATGTGGGTTCCAAACATCTTTAAAACTTATCCAACTAACTTGTCAGTCAAAAATTCTTCCAAGAAAGGTTCAAGAGAAGGGATTGAAGGGTACCCAGGATATCTTGGTCTACTCCTGCATGTGCTGTTCATCTATTAGTAAACAAAAATCTACTAATTCTGCACAATCAAAGAAGGATGAAAAAGAAGAGATGAAAATAGAAAAGAAAAAATTGTTTTGCAAATACTGTAAAGGAAATGATCATGCCATAAAGACTTGTCCAAAACTCGCTACAAAAGAGGAAAAGAAAAAAGAGGCTCAAATGGTTGTTGTAGAAGCCTCTACACCCAAATTAGAGTCGACAAATCTTGTGCAGAATGAAGAATGGGTGTTTACTACTGTTTGTAGTTATGACCCATATTCTTATGAACGGTGTATATGTGCAGTAGACTGAGATGTTTGGTACTTTGATAGTGGGGCAACCAAAAAAATTACCTCATAACATAGTTTCTTCACTTCACTTAAGCCTGCCTCTATAGGGAATAGTGTCACATGCACCAACAATTCCATGGGAGTTGGCAAGATCATTTTGACTATTGGTGATGGTAGATCTTTTACATTCTTGGATGCTTTACATTCTTTTACATTCTTGGTGATCATTCAAATGTTGACGCCATTATTGCTTCTGGCATTTTATGTCATGGGCTGTATAAGCTCATAGATTATGCAAAATATATGAATGATTCAGCATGTGCAATTCAAGATTCTCAAGTTGTCAGTTGCAAAGCTTTGGCATGCACACTTTGGTCATCTGAATTTTTCTAGTTTGCTATGCCTATAGAAATATGAAATGATATCCTTTCTATCCTACTTGAGGCACCTGGTAAACTTGTTTGTGAAGGCTATATTTTGGGCAAAATGCAGCCTTCCTCCTTCCCAAAAGATGGCTTAGTACGAGCTACTAAAAAATTACAGCTTGTTCATAGTGATGTTTATAGTCCTATGCAAACACCTTCTTTTGGGAACTATCTTTACTTCGTGACTTTCTTTGATGATTTTCTTAGGCATGCATGAGTATATCCATTGAAAGCAAAGTCCAAAGTGTTTATGTGCTTCAAACAGTTTCTAGTTTTGGTTGAAAATGTGTTAGCATGTAAAATGGACACCCTTCATTCTGATCGAGGGGGGAAATATATGTCTTTTGATTTTAATGCATTTTTGGTTGAATGTGGGATAAAACATTAGTGTATAGTGTAGTATATGCCTCAAAATAATGGAGTTGCTGAAAGGAAGAACATGTCACTCATGGAGATGGCAAGGTGTATGGTCAAGAGTCAGGCTTTACCACATAGTTTCTTGCTTGAGGCTATTACGTGTGCAACATATGTATTTATTAGGTGTCCCATTAAAGCATTGCAGACTATTGCTCCATATGGCTTGACATGGTCGTAGGCCATCTGTTGCTCATTTGTGTCTCTTGTTGTCTAGCATATGCATTAGTGCCTGAAAAACAACACAAGAAATTGGATGATAAAGCGGTGAAATGTACTTTTGTTGGGTATAGTTTTGAAAGCAACGGCTATTGTCTGTATCATCCAAAGACCAAACACATTTTTGTTAGCCATGATGTTTTTGTGTAAGATACAATTCAGCCATTACTTTCATGTATTAAGGAGACATCTATTAACTCCAAAGATTTGTATGACACTTTTCTACCTCTTTTGATAGGTGCACAGTCTAGTGTTAGTCCAAATGAGGCAATTTCTCAGCATTTACAGGTTCCACATGATGATGCAGATCATTCCATTTCTGATGTAGATTTAGATGATGCACTTGTTGATGAGGGGGATATAGAGGAAGCAAAAACTATGCCTAAATGGTTGGTATAGACTTTGTGAGATAACAAATTAGATGCACCCATGTCATATCCTACTCGTTCAGGCTCTCATAGTGCTTGTTTTGCATCAGATTACTATGCTATGGCTGCCTTTAATCTTTGTCATGAGAAGGAGCCTATTTTTTTTTATGAAGAACAAAAGTTCTAAAAATTGGATGGCTTCTATGCAATCAGAATATGATGATATTATGAAAAATGATAGTTGGCCTTTATGTTGAAAGAACTTGGAGAAGCTTATAGGAGGTAGAAAAGTGAGTTGTGAAACAACAAAGTTTGGTCTAACCAACCGAAACAAGACCAGCCCTTGAGCTTATGGAGACTCAAAAAGGCCTTATAGACATGCACTAAGTGCAATAAAATGCACTTTGTACTTTTGAGCATCAAGGAGAAAGAGTCGATACAAAATAGATAGGTTTGCACATTGACTAGCTCAAAAAACTTATTATCTTTGGATGAGACAATCAACTTCAAATGCTCATAGCAGCCAACATGATTACAATTGGAAAAACTCCTTTCGGAGGCATGATACACATAGGGTTGAGTTTATGTAATGCATAGGATTATAAGAAATAAGAAAAATATGCTTTTAGAATGAACCTAATACTCAATAGTGGTACCTCCTATTTTCAGGAATGCATAGAGATAGAAATTGAGATAGAAAAACTGATATTTCTCCCAATCTACTAGACCAAATGCTTTGCAAATTTATACACATACACTAGAAACTAGTATCTCTCCAATGAATGGTCAGTCATCCAATTGGGAGCTCTGTAGAGAGAGCAGCATCCTCTACAAGCTTGCTATTGTTGAAGAACATGATGTAAAAAAATGTAGGAGCAAGACAATGATGGCCACAAGTGTATTTATATTGCTTCCATGTAATGTACAATGATTTGAATTCTTTATATAGACTCTTGAAGTGCTCACCACTTCTATAACTAGAGTTTGAATTCTTGAAGGTGGTAAATGTTGTTGGAGAGAACCAATTCACTTTCCTACAATCTAGGAAAAGTGAAGATCAAGTTTGATCTACTTTTAGGTGATTGATTGATTCATTGATTGCAACTCAACCACCTCAAGTTCGTGGAATTTTTGCTCTCTTTTTCTACTTTTACATGTGTAAAGTTCTAGGCTTTGACAATGGTAAAAGATCCATAAAAAATCGTAAAGAAAAGTACAATAAATGAGTATAAGTAAAAGAACTCTCCAACGAATATTCTTTTGACGTAATCCAAACGATAGCTTTTTGATGTAGATCAAATCCACCTAAAGCATAGTATAATCTTGATGTTACAACAACTCCCCCTCAAGCTAAAATATGCTTGAGTCTTCATTCTATGATAAGTTGAATACCTACCAATGATTTAAATCTGCAAAGTTGTATCCCATCAAGTGCCTTTGTCATCGTATCTGATACTTGCTTTTTAGTTGGAACAAAAGATATGTCAATCTCCTTTGCCATGAGCTTCTCCATGATGAAGTGGTAATGAACCTCTATGTGTTTGGTTCTTGCATTGAAAATAGGGTTTGATGCTAGATGCATGGAACTTACATTAATATGTGAGGTTTGGAACTCATAAGTCCCAAATTTGTATACAATGCATTTAACCATACTGCCTCTTGAGTTGCTATGGTCAAACCTCTGTACTCTGGTCTAGTTGAGGATAAAGAAAATTTTGTTTGATTCTTAGAACTCCATGACACTAGCTTTGAACCTACAAATGCTAAGTAACTAAAGGTACTTCTTCTATCATCCTTAGCTCCTACCCAATCTGCATCTGAATAGATTTTGATATCCAAATCTAAAGAGTAATGATAGAATATACCTTCATTGATTTTACCTTTGAGATACTTAAGTACTCTCTTAGCTACATCCATGTGTGGTCTTCTAGGTGAGTGCATGAATTGACTAAGTACTCCCACACTATATGCAACATCTACCCTTGTATGAGTAGGATATATTAAGCTATGTACCAAGCTTTGATATTCTTTAATGTCTTCAGTTCTCTCACCTTCATAAACACTAAGTTTATGATTCATCTCCAAAGGTGTACCTGTAAGCTTTGTGTTCTCCATTCTGAACTTGAGAAGTAGATCTTGAATGTATCTTCTCTAAGTTAGATACATCCCTTCATCTATATAAATCACTTGCATACCTAGGAAATGTGTGAGCTCATCTAAGTCACTGATTTTGAACTCCTCTTGCATGTGTCTCTTGATCCTTTGAATGCCATTCAGATCATCACATGTCACAATAATATCATCTACATATACACATAGATAGATAACCTCAATGTGATCCCTTTTGATGAATAGAGAAGATTTGAGTTGCTAAGTTTGAACCCTTGATCTTGAAGGTATGTAACCAACCTCTAATTCCAAGCTCTTGGAGGATGTTTCAATCCATACAATGCTTTCTTAAGTCTGCAAACATAAGATGGATGATTAGGGTTTTCAAAACTTGGTGGTTGTGACATGTATACCTCTTCACTTATCCAACCATTTAAGAATGCATTTTCACATCAAGTTGAAGGAGTTTCCAATTTCTGGTAGCAGCCACAATTATCAATCTTTTGATTGTAGTCAACTTTGCAACTGGTGAGAATGTTTCCTCATAGTCTATGCCATGAGTTTGTGAGCATCCTTTGGCAAATAATCTTTCCTTGTACCTGCAAATTGATCCATCTGAGTTTCTTTCAACTTTATATACCCATTTGCAACCAATTACCTTTTGATTGTGTGACATTGGGACTAAATCCCAAGTGTCCATCTCCTTCAATGCATCTATTTCTTCTTTCATGGCCTTTTCCCAATTAGGGTTTCCCTTTGCCTCCTCATAGGTTAAAGGCTCTTCTGAAATTGAGTCTTCTGCCAAGTAGATTGAATGCTTTGTAACAAATGTGGAATCATATCCATACCTTTCTGGTTGTTTTTTCTCCCTTGTTGACCTTTTTTGTGCTTGCTTGAAGCACTCTCCACACTCTTGCATCTTTTCTTTGCCTCTTGACTTCCATAGCTTTTAATCCTTTTCCCTTTCATCTTGTTCATCATCTGTATCACTTCTTAGATCTTGAACCTATGTATCATGCTTGCTTCTTAATTGATGAGAATGAGAATCAAGATCATATAATAGAACTACCTTTTGTATTCATCATACCAAGACATGTGTTCTTCAAACACAACATCTCTACTTGTAATGAATTTCTTGGTGAAGGATTATAGAAACTCTAACCCATCTGAGTTGAGTCATACCCAATAAACACTACTTTTGCTGCCCTTTCATCTAGCTTACCTCTTATTTGTGATGGTACATGAACATAAACTAAACAACCAAACACCTTGCAATGTCCAAGACTTGGTTTTATTTTGTGCCATGCTTCATAAGGAGTCATACCTTGAATTGATTTGGATGGTAGTCTATTGATAAGGTACACAACAATTGAAATAGCCTCTACCAATAGATAATGTGGCAACCTCTTCTCTTCAAGCATTGTTCTCACTGATGCAATCAATGTTTTGTTTCTCCTCTCTAAACTTCCATTTAGTTGAGGAGAGTACTTGGTAGTCACTTCCTTTTGATACCTTTATCTTGCAAGAACTCATCAAACTCTTTGGAGAAGTATTCTGCCCCTCCATCAGATCTAAACTTCTCGAGTGATCTACATGCATGGTTCTCCACATGTGCTAGATACTTTTGAAGCAATCAAACACTTCATTATTACTTTTGATAAAGTACATAATAGTCCATCTACTATGTTCATCAATAAATGAGACATAATACCTTGATCCCACCAATGAAGGTTCTTGATTTGGTCCCCATACATTTGTATGTACTAAGTCCAATAAGTTATTGTGGATGTAGCCTTTGTGGTTGAATGGTTTTCTTTGTGCCTTCACAATTTGACATGCATCATATCTTTTGATCATGTGTTTCTTTGATATGTTTGGCAGTCCTAGAACACTTTGTTCCCTACATATATCCTTCAAGGTTCTTTCATTCACATGAGCAAGTCTCTTATGCCACACTTCAAGCTCATTGAGGGTTTGAGACCCAAAAGTGAATAGAGCTATGTTCCTAGTTTCTCCAACTTTAAAAGTAAAGATCCTACCATGATTCTCACCTCTAGCTATCTTCTTGAAGCCTTCACATGGATCTTCCACAAACGCTCCATGTTGGGTGAACCTAACTTGCAAGCCTTTTTCAACTATTTGTCCTACACTTATTAGGTTTTTAGTGATAATGGGTACATAGAGAACCTTACTCAAAATATTCATCCTAGCATTAGAAGCTTTGATATTACTTATCTTTTTCACATTGTGCTTAGTATCATCCCTTATTTGTACTTCATGTCTATGCTTTGCACTTTCCAAGTCAGATCGAAGAGCAATGTTGCCTACAACATGGTTTGAACATCCTAAATCTATGTAGAACAAATGATCATCTTCTTTACCTTCTTTGTGGCTTAGATTCATTAGAAGGAATAAGTCTTCATGTGCTTGATCTTAAAAATAATTGTTGTAGTCCATTCCATTATGGCCTCTATTGTTATTGTTGAAGTTGTGTCCACCTCTGCCTCTATTGCTGCCATATCCACTTTTTCCACTTCCTTTCTGGGTCTTCCCATTCAACCAACAGTTCTAAGTGGTGTGGTTGGTCTTATCATAGATGGCACAAGATCAAACATTCTGATCTTTGGATTTGTCATGCTTTGGTCCTTTCTTCTTCCCTTTCCACTTGCTCTTGCTTGTGAAGTTGGCTTGGGAAGTGTCCTCTTCATCATCTTCCTTCTTCTTGTCTTTCAACTTCTTGTCCTTCTTATCCGCATATAGAGCACTAGTTGAATTACCATGATAGGAGTTACCTTCCGATATGCTATTGTTGGCCTCTTGATTGAAGAGTTTTCTAAGAAAGATGTTGAAGTCTAGAGTTTGCATATCCATGATGGGATCATAAGCTGTGGTGAAAGATTGCCATTGCTTATCACTTTGAATTCCCGTGAGAATTTGCATCATGATAGCCTCTTCTTCAATCAGCTCTAAGTGGATGCTAACTCATCTACAACCTCCTTGACCTTGGTAACAAACACTGTTATGGTTTGTTTAGGTGTCTTCTTCATTTGGTTGAACTCGTGGAATTCTCTAATATGTGGCAATAAAAAGTCAGAGATAGAGTTTAGTATTTATGACCTTGATTGAGCATCCCTTGCAGACCAAAGTGTGAGTTTATTTGTCTCCTCTTGTCTAGGTCTTCCTTTGGATCTTGGAATAGGCATAGCTTTATCACCTGCAACAATTCCATAAATATTTCTACCTTGCAAATAGGCTTCCATTTTGATTTTACAAGCCACATAGTTGTGATGATCAAGCTTCTCAATCATTCAGGGACATCTGTCACCCATCTTGATCTAGCTCTAATACCACTGAAAGAACTTGGAGAAGCTTGTAGGAGGTAGAAAAGTGAGTTGTGAAGCGAAGAAGTTTGGTCCAGTCAACCGTCACAAGACCAGCCTTTGAGCTTATGGATACTCAAAAAGACCTTATAGGCATGCAACAAGTGCAATAAAATGCACTATGTACTTTGGATCATCAAGGAGAAAGAGTGGATACAAAACAGATAGGTTTGCACATTGACTAGCTCAGAAAACTTATTATCTTTGGATGAGACAATCAACTTCAAATGCTCATAGCAGCCAACATGATTAAAATTGGAAACAATGCTTTTAGATGTGTGATACACATAGGTTTGAGTGTATATAATGCACAAGAGTACAAGAAATAAGCAAAATATGCTTTTGGAATGAACCTAACACTCAACAGTGGTACCTCCTATTTTTCATCAAGAACGCAGAGAGATAGAGCCCGAGACAGAAAAACTGAGTTTTATCGCAATCTACTAAACCAAATTCTTTGAACATGTATGCACATAAACTAGACACTAGTGCCTTTCAATGAATGCTCATTCATCCAATTTGGAGCTCTGTAGGGAGAGCACCAGCCTCTACAATTTTGTTGTTGTTAAAGAAGATGACGCAGAAAAATGGAGCAAGACAATGATGGCCACATTTGTATGTATATTGCTTCCATGTAATGTACAAGTGATTTGAAGTCTTTATATAGACTCTTGAAGTGATTCATGACTTCCAAAGTGGAGTTTGAATTCAAATGAAGGTGGTAAAGGTTTTTGGAGAGAATCAATTCAGTTTCCTACAATCTAGGAAAAATGAAGATCTAGTTTGATCTACTTTTAGGTGATTGATTGATTTTTTGATTGCAACTCAACCAGCTCAAATTCGTGGAAGTTCAGCTCTCTTTTTCTACTTTTACATGTGTAAACTTCTACGCTTTGATAATGGTAAAAGATCCATAAAAAATCTTTTAAAAATTACAATAAATGAGCATAAGTAAAAGAACTCTCCAACGGATATTCTTTTGATATAATCCAAACAATAGCTTTTTTATGTAGATCAAATCCACCTCAAACATAGTGTAAGTTTGGTGTTCCAACATATGTGACTTGCCTCCTGCCAAGAAGGCCATTGGTAGTTAGTGGGTATACAAGCTAAAGCATAAGCCTGATGGAATAGTTGACTGGTATAAGACTAGGCTTGTTGCAAAAGGTTATGCTCAAGAAAAAGGCATTGATTTGATGATACCTTTGCACCTACATGCAAATCACTACTATTCATAGCATTTGTGCACTTGCAGCTCAGCATGGCTGGAACATACATCAGTTGGACATTAAAATTGCATTTCTCAATGGTGACTTTCATGAAGAAGTGTATGTTTTTCAACCCCAGGGTTTTTGTACAATGGGCATGAAAACAAAGCGTGTAGGGTGAAAAAGGTATTATATGGTTTGAAGCAAGTACCACATGCTTGGTATGAAAACATACATGCCTACTTGATTGCATATGGTTTTGAAAACAACCCAACTGAGAGCACATTTTATGTTAAGCATTCAAATGATGTGCTCTTGATCATTGTTATCTATGTTTGATGACATGTTGCTCACTTGTCCTAATGAGAAACGTGTTGCTGATTTTAAGATTCATTTGCATGCCTCATTTGACATGTCAGATTTGGGACATTTGCATCATTATTTGGGCATTCACTTTATGCAAGTTGATGGCGGAATAGCTTTGTGTCAAATAAAATTTATTGACACATTATTGCAGTATTTGGCCTTGAAGATTGCAAACCTATTACCACTCCTACGAAAACATGTTCATGATTGAGTCTTCATGATGTTGGAGATGCATTTGATGTTGTTCTCTATCAAAAATCTATTTTGGATGCTTAATTTACTTATGCATTACTCAATCACATATTTAGTTTGATGTCTCACATATGAGCAGGTTTATGCATTGCCTAGATGTCAAGCATTGGAAGGTAGTTAAGCGCATTGTTTGCTACTTGATAGGTACTCGAATACTTGGATTGTTTTAACCAAAGGGGGCATCACTACTGCCACATTTACATGCTTATTTGTAGTACCTATATTCGCAGGTGTAAGAGGACGTCTTTCAACACCCTGCACAATATTCCATATTCCTTTTGTGACCAATACATGATGCATCATATAAGCCCACAATGGGTAAGTCGTACCATCCAAATTATCCTCAATAGCAAACATACGAAATACACCACTGCTTTCAACTATGGCCACTGACTAAAATACCTTGATGCAAAAAAATGATTGTATCTGAAAACGTTGAACAGAACTACCCAAACAAGTTTTGTTAGACATGTAAGAGACTTTGAGATGCTTATATTGGCGAACCAAAACTACTATGTATCTTTGGCACAAAAAGACAAAATAGCCTGCACAAGCGCTGTAATAGTGTGCTCGGAGGTCGAAACAAGCTCAGATTGCAATTTAGGCACACATAGCGAAGCTATTTTGATCAATAAAACACCCTGAGTATGCTTACCAAATTTCTTGCAATTCTGAGACTGCAACCCGAGAGGTGTAGACAACGCCCTAGATGAAGTGGCGACCTACTCTGATACTAATTGTTGGAGTTAGACATCTGCAAAAGCACGCAAACAGCACAGGGAAGAAGAAGAAGCTTGGGGCACAACACACAATACTGAATGTATTACCACTAGAATGCACAAATATAAGTAGCATGTTAGGGCAATAAGCATATATACAAGCCAGGGGAAAAAAACCTCCTAAAGAGGGAAAAAAGTGTCCCGACAGTCCTAGAGTGTTCACGCACATCACTACCTAAATATACCAACAAGATCAACATGGTGCATCATGTCTATGGGAAGCTCATCTAGGACTATTATATAATTTATTGAAGTGATTGTTACAAGGTATGTACATTGATGGCTTTCGTGTGGACTCAAATGGTGTTTTAAAAAATTGATTAGGGTGTAGTAAGGATGGATGATCATCACCTAGGAAGTGATTTCTAGTGAAGGCATGTGGATGTGATGTTATCGAGTGAAGAGACTGAGGATATATTAGGGAACCATTTGTCTACAATGTGAGGGGAAGAAAGACATGGTAATTGTGATTTAGGTTGCACAGGTTACATGCAGTGTGAGAAGAAGGCTTAAAACTAGGTTTCTCTAGCAAAGATGAATGTTGAGGTTGGGATCTAGTTTGTAAGATGGCTTTGGGAACCCAAATGCAAGAACAGGTAGTTTGTGCCTTCAAAAGTTGCTTGGGCACCCATATAAGTTTAATTGTAGGTCAACTCTTGAAACCTTCTTTGCTTGGTTGTGGAGATTTTTGTTGTGGAATTGATGGAGTGTTATATTTCAGAGATGTACATGCCTCAAGGAATAAGAAGTTCCTTGCTCATGGGATAGTGAAGGCCATAAGCCAGAGAGTTCATACAATGTACCTACTCGTGATGGCCAAATGAGTAGAGGGACCTTAGAGAATCACTAAGGAATCGAATGCATTCATTAATGAATCTTTGCACACATTATTTTATTTACTTATGTTCTTTAATAAAAGAATGCATAAACTCTCTTGTGCTTTTAGACTTTTTTTTGCAATTATCGAAGAAGAAATTAATTTCAACAAAACAATAGTTTTACCATCATGACAGAGTGTAGTGCCCAACAAAATATTTTGCTTATGTTTATTTCTTGTAGGTCATGGAGCAAAGAGAGAGTGGCTACCCTACCACTTGGCTTATGTCTTTTAATGGTTATGTGTTTTTGTCTTATTTCCATTTTACTTGGGAAAGGCTACCCAAACTTTTGTAATTGTACGGTGTTATATTCTTTGAGGGAGGAAGTTTCATGTGTATTTTAATGTAGTAATAAGAGTGGACGCTTGTGAAGTAATTTAGTACATATCAAGATGAAGAAGGTTTGTGCTTATTTTCTCATCATTTAGATGAACACAATTTCGGTCAAACATCACTAAGATTGTATTGTACATAGATAGGGCAAGAGAAAGGTAAGTGACCTTTTTCATTGATATTTATGTCTAGGAGAAGGTTGGAGGATAGATTCCTCAAGAAAAACCCAAAATTTTCTTCCAATGACATGTAAGGAGTGAAAGAGATGAAGTGAATGGTAGAAAACATGAAAACTCATGTCAAGGATGTTCTTTTTATGCATGAGAGTTTTACGTAGTTAGTAACTCATGAGTGCATGAATCACTCTTCATGGGAGTCTATGTACTTGATATAGAATTCTATTCCTAGTTGGCACAATGTAGTGTTATGGTTATGATCATCCATACAAGTATTAAATGATTGGTTGTGATTGGTTGTGATAAGGTTTAATCAATTTTCAAGGAGAAAAATGACAAGAATGACCTCCATAGACATTTACTTTCACTAAAAAAGGGATGCTATGTAAAGAATTCATTTCTACGAGGTGATTTGCATTGATAATTGGTTTCCACTAATGTAGATGATCACTATATGCATGGATATGTGTCCATGTCATAATCCATACAAAAGAATTGAAGAGCATGTTTAATCATAAGTATTAACATGTCTTGTCATTTTTAGGTTAAAAAAATAATTGAGGAAATAGTTAGAGAGGTAGCAGCCTCAAAGAGATTTGGATGTTGCTCTTTAATGGAATGTCCAAATTCATTGAAACTTGGGGAACAAGTACCTTAGAAGATTTAGTTGAAGCCACTCAATTTTCAAGTAATTTGGATACTTTTATATAGGTCAAATGACCTCTACACTAGATGTTCTATTAATAGTGGTGGACACCTGAAACAAGTGATAGAGGGCTATTAGCAAGGGCGTTTCTCTTCACTTGTACATCCAAATTGAATGATTTTTTGTTTAATATGAGGTGTTGATAGTTGCGATCTATCCATATAATTTTCATTGATTTTAAAGATCATTTGATAGGTCAAATGATCTCTGCACATAAAGGTGTAGCCTTTGAAATTTATGCAATGACCAGAGACCATGTCCCCTAGAGGTGATTGGTTCTCTTAACTCCTTTACCAAATTTGGATTATTTTTCTTTCTAAACTTAGCTAAATATCTCAAGATATTGTTTAAATAATATCAAGATGATATTAGGAGATATGAATAAAAGAATGAAAGTTAGCTTCTACAAATTTTTAAAATATTGTAGGTATGGAGGCTTATTATTTTGGTCATTGTGAGAGACTCAAATGTCCAAATAGTATGAAATTTATATCAATGAAAGTATGACTATTTATCTACCTATTCAAATCTCAAAGAAATTAGAGTTTAATTGATGGGTCAAATGACCTATTCTTCTCATAACAATCTCTGGCGAGGATTTGCCAAAAATCGCTACATGTGTCTAATAAACACATGGTTGTTCCATATTGGAAGCTCCAATTGGAAAAAAAGACTTGCTAAGGATAATCTTGTATAGATCCTATCGTGGACCTAAAATTCAAAGAATTTAGGATTTACATTCATAGTTAGAAGTGTTGATATATTTTGTTAGTGATGTGTGTGAACACACTAGGACCATCAAGGCACTTTTTTCCCTCTTTAGGAGATTTTTTTCCCTGGCTTGTATGTATGCATATAACCCAATGGGTCACTTATCTTTGTACATCCTCTTGGTGATACATTCAGTATTGTGTGTTGTGCTCTAAGCTTCTTCTTCTTCCTTGTGTTCTTTGCATACTTCCACATATCTCAAACTCCAACAATTCGTATCAGAGAAGGTTGTTGGTTCATCTAGGGTGTTGTGAAACCCCTCCAATCATAGTCTCAAAATCGCACAAAGATTGGTGAGAATACTGAGGGTGATTAGGAGTTCAAAACTGCTTCACTCTAAAGTATCAAAATTGTGATTTGAGCTTGTTTCAGCCTCGGAATGCACTATCATAACACCTATGTAGGCAATTTCATCTTTTTGTGCCAAACATATAAACAAGTTTTGATTCACCAATATAAGTAGCTCAAAGTTTGCTACAAATCTAGTACAACTCGACATGATAGTTCTATTCAACTTTTTGAGATACAGTCATTTTTCTGCATCATGGTATTTTAATCAGTGGTCATGGTTGAATGTAGTGATGTATTCTGTATGTTTGCTATTGAGCATAAGGTGGATAATACCAATTACCCATTATGGGCATGTATGATCCATCATGTATTGGTTTCAAAATGAATGTGAAATATTGTGCAAGGTGTTGAAAAATATCCTACTACAACTACAAATACAGTTACTAAAGGTGGCATTGAAGGCGGTGATCCTCAGGTTCCTATTCCTATTGCAGTTCAAGTTGCACCTACTATACATCAACTTTGTATGGATGGCAGAGTTTCTCAAGCACATGCATTGATAGCCTTGTCTGCCAAACATGCCATTATTCCTCACATTTGTTCTTGCAAAATAGCAAAGGATGCTTGGGACACATTTACCACTTTATAGTAGGCAAGGAATGAGGCTCGTGTTGCTTAACTCTGAAAAAGCGTTGTAAATTGATCACATGAATGAGATTATCGTGTCCATGTACCTTTGCACTTGAACTTAGGAATGAGGCTCGTGTCCATTTACCATTTATCTTGGCTTAGATTTTGATCAAACAAAATCTAAGCCAAGATCATTTATAAAATTTAGAAAACAATGGAGACAAAAGAGATGTGATGATAAAAAATCTTTTAAACAAGAGACTAAGACACAAATTGATAATCAAGTTAAAATTTCTTATAAAAAGAAAAGTGAACAAAAAAATATAATAATCAAAAGGTTGAGCAAATATTACAAGAAAGATTGGAAGAAGATGAGCAGGAATATGAAAAGTCAATACAATTGGAAAAGAAACATGATGAATACTATGTAATATGTAATCCAAAGTTTCTAGAAAATGACAAATTATTTGATCAAGAAAAGGTTAAAAATTTGAGAGCTCAATTGAGCCATGATATGAAAAATCAAGAGAAAAGTCAAAGTGAATATGAAAATATCAAACAAGAAACTGGTGAGGATGAGAATAAAAATAATGAACGAAAACTTGAAGAAAAGGAAAAACAAATGATTGAAGATATTATCAAACAAATTGAACAAAATATGAAAATTCATCAAAAAATTCTAAATCTTTATCTATGCAGAAAAGAAAAGTTTGAAGAAGATCCATGATGAATAGGTACCAAAGATGAACCATGAAGAGATCCATAGATAGAATATGACGAGAGAAATTATAGTGAGGATGAATCGTAAAGCATGTTTTTTTATAATAACTTTGATGCTTTTAATGAGATATTCAAGATTATCTTTGATGCTTTTAATGAGATATTCAAGATTATCTTTGATGATAATGTTGGTTAAGATTATTGAGAGTGATTTGAGTGATGAGAATGATGAGCGTGACATTGCTTCATAGTTTCCCATTTCAAATTTTCAATTTTTACACCATGATGAGTATTTTGCACCTAGAGTATGCATGAAAAGATGCAAATTCACATTGTTTTAAGTTCCATAGATGCACATCTATTTGCACTTGTAAAAATAGCATAAAAAATAATTTAAAAATTCAAAAAGTTTAAAAACCTCATCATCAACAAACCATTAACCTCATTTGCACCATGATTATTTTTTTCAAAAATGCACTTAAGGTATGCATGATAGGGTCTCACTATATGACCTTGCATCAAGGCACATTTTGAGCTTTACCTATGCACTTTGAGTGATGGAAAGGACTTATGTATATAAAAACATGAAATGTATGAAAGTGAGCATACATGCTTTGTCTACAAATGCCAAATACCTTATCTTTTGCACCATATTTTGACCGTGCATTTTCAAAGTATGCAATAACTAGGGCTATATTATATAGCCTTGCATAGGCACTTTACTTATTTTCACACGCACTTGACAAATGATTTCAAATTCAATGTTTCCATCAAATGTCAATTTATCTTCGAAGCACAAAGCTAATTTCAGGGTTGGCCCATCAAGATGTTGTGCAAGTTTGGTGGGGTGGATGTTGGAGAGATTTACACTTTCGAGCATTAACCGTTAACATGCTTGAAGGGCTTTACTCTGTATGGATCGTCCTTCATTCTCAAGCACAACAATGGCTCTCTAGCATATGAGAATCTTAATGATGAGGTCAAAAGACCTGATGATATTGGTGACCATTGATGGGTGACCTTCTCAACTTGTGACCTTCAAAAGGTTTCTATATGATAACAATATTGCTATGCAAATGAATACTTGAAAAACATCTAGGCTCGTGGCTAAGTTGACATACATCTATGACCAACTCATGGGTTCATATTCCACCATTGTGATCAAATGGAAAACCACTTTACTGTTTCCATTTTGTTTACCTTTCATTAGCCAAATTCAGACCTACGTTGAATATTCTATTTCTCTATAATTAGGGATTTTCCAAAACGTAGAAACAACCGACTTTTCTTCAAATTAATTAAATTAGGGATTTTCCAAAACGTAGAAACAACAACCGACTTTTCTTCAAATTTATTAAAATAGCAGGATATTTTTTTAATGATTGCAACTCTAATTTTAGAGTTTACAAGATTATAAGAAGAGATGTGGCACAGACAATCAGCGAGGTCAATGATTGTATTATCCGACATCTTTATGAAGATGCAGCTCTGATTACGGGAGGGAGGCCGATTAATGTTTTCACTGTTGGCACTCTTATGTACTCCATAACTTGCACGCTTCAATTCCTGAAGTGACAAAGAATAGAAGGAAAACAATTATGTGTTGGATCTTCGACAAAGACAGTCATCTGATTTCATGCGATTACAGTGTATGCAGATGAAGAACGCATGATGCTCTGAATTATAATGATCTGACTTACGACGACAAGAAAGAGGATGAGAGGAGATTCAAGGACGATAATGATTTAATTTTCGATAACACTTATGACTTGATCCACCAACTGAGCATCCACATATTTCCGATATTGGGAATCCCTCTGAGGCCTAATGACTCCATATATGCACAACATAATGACTCCATATATGCACAACATAAGTACTCTGAATATCCTCCGACTCCATATGCCTAGAACTTGACCACTAACTTGTGATAGCTTGTCACCTATAGAGACCTTGGCAGCTTGCCCCTCTCTCTTTGAGATACCCATCGATAGCTTGTAATATGGTATAGTTGTGCAAAATCATTTAATCAACTAGAGTAATGAAAAAATATTATGCTCGTCCAAAACAATATGTGAAAGATCTAAATTATGGGCTAAGATGCCAATTTGTCAATGCTCCAAAATATGGACCTAGATCTCAGATTTTCATATCCAATATATAATGACCCAAATTGAGGATCAAAATATTTTCCATACAAAGTAAATCACAATCCGCTCTTTGCAACTAAATCTGTCATGCAAAGTGAAGATGTGCTAAGAAAATAAAACAACTAGTGGAACTACGACTCTAGAAAACTTACTTAACATATGACCATCACTATGATCGAATCATTCCCAACAACGAACAAGATGTTTCTAGTAAACTATTGTAATACTATGGCACTCCAAAATATAATGAGGACCATAATGTGAGTCCATTAAATACACTAAAAAAATGGTAAGTAGATGTGCGCACACTCATAGCCCACTAGGCTAAGCATCAAGATCACCTCATACACATAATGTATGAAACATGGCTTAACCTCAAGCATATCAAATAAACTAGTATGCACTCTATGAGTTGTTTTATTAATGCAATTGCCTATTCACAATTCTTATGTGCAAACCTTGCTTTTCTGCATCAAGGCCTCTTGGCGACTGTAATCGGGCAAGATTTCATCTGATTGTATGCCAGCCAAAAAAAAAAAAAATCATCCTAGCACCACTTCTTTTTGCCCTTGAGAGTTCACCGCTCCAGATTAACCCTCATTTCATCTTTGTCAGTCGAAAAACAATCATTCTCCAAATTTCATCCTCCAAAATTCATCGGCATCATTTTTCATCCCTCAAAATTCATCCCTCAAAATTCAGCCCTCAAAATTCATCCCTCAAAATTCAGCCCTCAAAATTCATCCCTCAAAATTAAGCCCTCAAAATTCATCCCTCAAAATTCAGCCCTCAAAATTCATACCTCAAAATTCAGCCCTCAAAATTCATCCCTCAAAATTCAGCCCTCAAAATTCATCCCTCAAAATTCAGTCCTCAAAATTCAGCCCTGAAAATTCATCCCTCAAAATTTTTCTTTCAAAATTTGTCCCTCAAAATTTGTCCTTCAAAATTTGTCCCTCAAAATTTGTCCCTCATCCGTCAAAAATTGTCCCTCAAAATTTGTCCTTCAAAATTTGTCTCTCAAAATTTGTCCTTCAAAATTTGTCCCTCAAAATTTTTCCTTCAAAATTTGTCCCTCAAAACTTGTCCCTCAAAATTTGTCCTTCAAAATTTGTCCCTCAAAATCTGTCCTTCAAAATTTGTCCCTCAAAATTTGTCCCTCATCTGTCAAAATTTGTCCCTCAAAATTTGTCCTTCAAAATTTGTCTCTCAAAATTTGTCCTTCAAAATTTGTCCTTCAAAATTTGTCCCTCAAACTTTGTCCCTCAAAATTTGTCCTTCAAAATTTGTCCCTCAAAATTTTTCCTTCAAAATTTGTCCCTCAAAATTTTTCCTTCAAAATTTGTCGCTCAAAATTTGTCTCTTATCCATCAAAATTTGTCCCTCAAAATTTGTCCCTCAAAATTTGTCCTTCAAAATTTGTCCCTCAAAATTTGCCCCTCAAAATTTGTCCTTCAAAATTTGTCCCTCAAAATTTATCCCTCATCCGTCAAAATTTGTCCCTCAAAATTTATCCTTCAAAATTTGTCCCTCAAAATTTGTCCTTCAAAATTTTTCCTTCAAAATTTGTCCCTCAAAATTTTTCCTTCATAATTTGTCCTTCAAAATTTGTCCCTCAAAATTTGTCCTTCAAAATTCGTCCTCGGTGCCAGAATCAAGTCGGCTATCAAATTTGTGATGAAGTGTTGATAAGAAAGAGTCTCGCATTCAAGGCCATATTCCGAAGTCTTTAGGCACTTTTTGAGACAGTTGTTTGTCAATACCAGAATTAGATCACCTACCCAAAATTAGCCAACTCTCCCTCCACTTTTGTGAGATCGGCGGAATAGTGATGGTGAAGTAAATGATGGGATCCAGCGGAAGCCACTCTCTTGGCCGCGCGTGTGCAGTGAGCAGTGATGGTGCCTTAAATGATGGAATCCGGCAGAAGTCACTCCCTTGGCATCGAGATCTATATAAGAAGCAGTTTGCACTTGTTTGGGGTACGTACGTACGTACAGACGGTCAGAGATATATGTTAGCGAAGGATCCATTCAGAAGAATATACAGAGATTTAGGAGGCTGAGGGATACACTCACTGTCGTCTCTCTGTGATTCTAGCTTTTGTCAATTTGGGTCTACTTGTGTTACTGTGGTAATTTGAGAGTGTTCTAATTAGGCTTCTCCTTGATTATTCTCTGCTCACTGATGTGATTTTGCCCACTGTAGAAGAGGCTTCTCTGTTGGAGAATATACAGAGTGAGAGCTTCAGTGTTGGGGGCAGTCGGCATGACAGTGAGATTGAATATACTGGGATAGTCACTTGTAAGCTGGATTTCATAGCATTGTATACCACACTTGTATACCTTCTCTGCATTAGTATACTTTCTCTGTGTTGAGATGTCCTAGTTCATCTTTCGAGTGATCAGACCTTTTGTATTGTTAACAATTTTATCATTTTGTGAACTAGCACAAATTTTCAATCTTGGTCGAATTGGCCTTTTCAGCATCTTTGTAACACTCTAATTGTTTCTTGGTTTATCTTCTCAAGTAGTACCTCACACGATGATGTTACAGGGTATACTTCCCTAAGGAGAACCTCCCTTGAGTAGAAGGAGTACTAGAAGTATAGACCCGGTTACCCCTTCTACAATTTGGCACGCCCGGTGGGACACTTGAATTTTTGTGTGAGGTAATTAGTGCAGTATAGAGTGTGTCACACTATTCTTGGTTTTTTGCATCTTGTAAGTGGGTACATGATCCACACTCGAGTAGACAGAGAACCTCTTCGTGTAGAAAGGAGCATCAAGAAGTTAGCTCTACCTTCGGCAAGTACCCCACTACCCTTAAATTTGTCCATTGAATTGGCTTCAACCCCACTCTCAAAAGAGAAGCTGATCATGACATTAGGTTTTTCCTCAGATACTTCAGAAGAAGCACCAGTGCCAATGGAGGATCTTTCTCATTTACTCTCTAAGTTGAATACCGCCATGATAGTTGGTCTTAATAAGGTTTAAATTCAAAAATTTCTAGTGTGTTGGAAGAAGCACTTTCATCTTCATCAAAGGGTAAAAAGAAGAAGAAGGATAAGAAGGAAAAACAATCCAAGAAGGAAATTAGGTCCCTCTCATCTTCTACTTCGGATTCTGTATCTACTACATCGAAAGAGAAGTCTTCTAAGAAGAAGGAAGTAATATGTTTTTACTGCAAGAAACCTGGACATTTTAAGTCAGCATGTTATAAAAGGATTGCAGCAGAAAAGAAAAAGGCATCAGGTAATGTTGCAAAAAATGATAAAAAAGGGAAATCTCAAGGTGATTCTTATGCATGTATCACCATTGAGGAAGTAGCTTTTGATCAGGCAGCTTTACAAGTTCTTTTAGCAAGTCCTTGGATATTTGACTCAGGTGTTACAAAGCATACGACAGGTTGCAGAGATGTATTTTCTTCTCTTTCCTATTCTTCAGGTAGAAGAGTTACAATTGCAGATGGCAATGATTTGGATGTTGTGGGAATAGGTACAGTAACCCTAAAGTCAAGAGAAGGTGGTAATTTTCAGATTTCAGATGTCCTTTATGTACCTGAAATGAAGAAGAATTTGCTATCTATATCTGCATTTTTAGATGATGGTTTTAAAGTTGTATTTGAGAGAGATCTTTGTAAGATCTTATCACATAAAGAAAACAAGTGTATTTTACAAAGTGAGCATAGAGGAGGGATCTTTGTTTTGTCAAAAATCAGTCAAGCATATGCGGTCAAATCTTCATCACCGGTGGAAGATATGAAGCTATGGCATGAAAGATTTGGACATATTAGTTTTGGAGCTCTCAAGAGTATCAAAGATAGAGGTATGGTTGAGAGTTTACCCTCATTCAAGCTACCTGATGATTCGGATATATGTGAAGGTTGTCTTGAAGGTAAGATGCATAAACTACCTTTCAAGAAACATGGTCATATTACAGCTACCAAGAAATTGTAAATTATTCATTCAGATGTGAATGGACCTATGAGAGAAGAATCTATTCAGGGCTTCAGGTATTTTGTTCTATTCATTGATGATTTTACGAGATACTCATGGATCTATGGTCTTAAGTTGAAGTCAGAAGTCTTTCCTATGTTCAAGAAGTTTGTAGCTATGGTTGAAAATGAAAGTCAGGAAACTATCCAGATTCTTAGAAGTGATAGAGGTGGAGAATACTTGTCAAAAGAATTCCAGACATTTCTTGATGAGAAAGGTATTACTGAACACCTTACTATTTCTTATACGCCTCAGCAAAATGGTGTTGCAGAAAGAAAGAATAGAGTACTTGTTGAGATGATGCGGAGCATCATGGCATCCAAGAGGCTTTCACCGAAATTCTGGTTTGATGTAGTACATACAGCTAATCACGTTTTGAATAGGTCATCTACAAAAGCTTTAAAGGTAATCACACCGTATGAAGCTTATTATGGTAGAAAACGTACTGTGAGTTATTTCAAAGTCTTTGGATCACTTTCTTATGTGCATATTGAGAAAAAGGACCGAGGCAAACTAGATGTAAAGGCAAAGAAAGCTGTTTTTATTGGATATCCTGTTGAGAGTAAAGGATACAGGTTTTATGTTTGAGAGACTAGTGAAGTTATTCTTTCACGTAATGCTTATATTGATGAAGATAATGTTTATGATAAAGAAGCAAAAATTCAAGAGTTCATTAGTGAAAATGACTATGGATTTTTTAGAAAGATTCTGGATGTACATGTTCAGCGATATCAGGAGGGAGTTAAAATTCCTAGGATTCAAGAAAGAGTTGAAGAAAGAGGAATTTCACAAGCTTCTACAGATTCAGTTCCACAAGAGACTTTAATTCTATAAATGGAAGAAGTTAGAGTTCTAGAAAGTCCTAGTACCTCCACAGGACAAGTTCCAAAACCTGTGGAAGCTGAAAGTTTAGAAAGAGTTTCACCACTATTTAAGGATACACCTCTGTGGTTATATCAAACTTGGAAAGATAGTGGTATAAAGACTTTTACTGTCAGGGGAGCAAATTGTGCTCTCTGACTACAATAGACAAGATTTTGGAAATACACTTCTGATTACAAGATCACCCGCAAAGGGGAAATGATACAAGAATACGTGACTGATACAAGATGTCCCACAACCCGAGACCGATAGGTATGGAAAACTGGACTAGAGATGATACAGGAGATCCCACAACCTGG
Source organism: Ceratopteris richardii (assembly GCA_020310875.1). NCBI lineage: Eukaryota > Viridiplantae > Streptophyta > Polypodiopsida > Polypodiales > Pteridaceae > Ceratopteris > Ceratopteris richardii. Next base: position 95,381,224 of record CM035429.1, read on the forward strand.
GATCGTAGGTAGGAAACAAGATGTCTGGATTACAAGAACTCCCTTCTGGGAGATGGACTGGATACACAAAAGAACTCGACAGGATCTCGTACTACAAGATTACAAGGGGACAAGATAGTATGTCCAAGAACTAGACTAGACTAGATTAGAACAAGGAACAAGACAGGAACTAAAACTGGAACTTGAAAGTACTTACTTGGCGGTCACGACTCCTTGAGCTCCCAAGACTGGTATTGGCAAGACTGATTATGAATGTGGCCAACCCCTCTTTATATAGGTTTTCAAGGGCGGTTCCCAAAGGCGGTTGCGACTTGATGATGTCATCATGATGTCATCAACTTGAATCAGGACCTCTGGGTGTCAGAATTCAGCAAATAGACAGTCGATCTTGGGGTTTTGACACGTTCTGGACGCAATGGAAGCATTAGTTTCTCCAAACTCTAAGCCAATCATGAGATATAGGAAATTTACATGGAATCTAAGGTTTAGATGGTTTCCTTGTCCTTGACATCTTACTTGGCGGTCACGACTCCTTGAGCTCCCAAGACTAGTATTGGCAAGACTGATTATGAATGTGGCCAACCCCTCTTTATATAGTTTTTCAAGGGCGGTTCCCAAAGGCGGTTGCGACTTGATGATGTCATCATGATGTCATCAACTTGAATCAAGACCTCCAGGTGTCAGAATTCAGCAAATAGATAGTCGATCTTGGGGTTTTGACACGTTGTGGACGCAATGGAAGCATTAATTTCTCCAAACTCTAAGCCAATCATGAGATATAGGAAATTGACATGGAATCTAAGGTTTAGATGGTTTCCTTGTCCATGACATCACCTCCCCCTCAAGCGACGAGTTCCACGAGGAGAGGTTATGTGACTCTGAGATCTTCTAGGACTTGAATCTTCATAACTCTTGGTCTTTGTAGAGTTCTTGATATGTGGTACTGGAACAAGATGATGATGGATATCCATGATGAAACTGGAAAGGGTTTGTAGTATATCGAGGTACAGAATCAAGGGTATGATTCTCATGATGAACTGTATTATTCCTTTGACTCTGATGATGGTCCTTCTGATGTGGGATGGTGATTGTGGAAGTTCTAATCCCAACTTGTTTCTTTTTCTTAGGGCATTTGAATACCATATGATCATGCTCTCCACAATAAAAGCATAATCCATTATCCTTTCGATATTGTCTTTCCTTTGTTGTAAGTCATCTGACCATGATATGATCCAGTTGCATGGGTTTTGGTTGTGTTTCCTCGAGCATATGTTGTTGTGGAATAGAAGTAAAGTTGTATTCTAGATCTCTAATAGAAGTCTTCTTCTCTTGCTTTCTCTCAAACAACCTATTATCACATTCAATTGCTTGATTCATGAATTCATTCAAAGTATTTACCTTGGGCATGGTTAGCATGAGGTCCTTAACATCATCACGTAAGCCCCATCGAAATTGGTTGATAAAATAATCCTCATGCCATGTGAGGTCACAAATGATTTGTCTGAATTTCGATGCATAGGTAGATGCAGACCTATTTCCTTGATGTAGCTTCCTTAACTTTGTTTCGGCAGCACGTGAACAATTGGTATCTCCAAATGAGGATGTGAACTCTTGAATAAAGGCCTTGAAATCATGCAAAATATCCATGTCCTTCTCAAGGATAGGTGCAAACCATGAAAGAGCAGGACCACATAATAGAGTTCCTATGAGTCCTACTTGAGAAGCATCATCTGATACTAGTCTGGTTGCATCCTTATGAATAGCTTCACTTGTTGCACAAATCCTCGAAACTTTGATCTCGTCCCATCAAATTTCTCAGGCATGCTCACTTTTGGACTTCTCTTCATGTTAGTTGTCATGGGGGTACTTGAAGAAGGTTGACTAACAATGATCTGTAGCTCTTGGATTTTCCTCTGAAGTTTTGTGATTAGATCTTGAATACTCTGTTGTTGAATCCTTTGTTGGTTCTCTCGTATCTCTTGGACTTGTTGTTCAATTACTTTAAGTGCAGAAAAAAATTCTTCTCAAATAATCTCCATGGTTCTTGGTCTTGATGAAGGTAGTCTTGCCAAAATGTCAGGGGAGCACTACATTGTGCTCTCTGACTACAATAGACAAGACTTCGGAATTACACTTCTGATTACAAGATCACCCGCAAAGGGGAAATGATACAAGAATACGTGACCGATACAAGACGTTCCACAACCCGAGACCCATAGGTATGGAAAACTGGACTAGAGATGATACAGGAGATCCCACAACCCGGGATCGTAGGTAGGAAACAAGATGTCTGGATTACAAGAACTCCCTTCTGGGAGATGGACTGGATACACGAAAGAACTCAATAGGATCTCGTACTACAAGATTACAAGGGGACAAGATAGTATGTCCAAGAACTAGACTAGACTAGATTAGAACAAGGAACAAGACAGGAACTAGAACTGGAACTTGAAAGTACTTACTTGGCAGTCACGACTCCTTGAGCTCCCAAGACTGGTATTGGCAAGACTGATTATGAATGTAGCCAACCCCTCTTTATATAGGTTTTCAAGGGCGGTTCCCAAAGGTGGTTGCGACTTGATGATGTCATCATGATGTCATCAACTTGAATCAGGACCTCCGGGTGTCAGAATTCAGCAAATAGACAGTCGATCTTGGGGTTTTGACACGTTCTGGACGCAATGGAAGCATTACTTTCTCCAAACTCTAAGCCAATCATGAGGTATAGGAAATTGACATGGAATCTAAGGTTTAGATGGTTTCCTTGTCCATGACATCTTACTTGGCAGTCACGACTCCTTGAGCTCCCAAGACTGGTATTGGCAAGACTGATTATGAATGTGGCCAACCCCTCTTTATATAGGTTTTCAAGGGCGGTTCCCAAAGGCGGTTGCGACTTGATGATGTCATCATGATGTCATCAACTTGAATCAAGACCTCTGGGTGTCAGAATTCAGCAAATAGAGAGTCGATCTTGGGGTTTTGACACGTTCCGGACGTAATGGAAGCATTAGTTTCTCCAAACTCTAAGCCAATCATGAGATATAGGAAATTGACATGGAATCTAAGGTTTAGATGGTTTCCTTGTCCATGACATTTACTGGAAGAACAAGGAGTCAGACTAGACAACAACAAGATCATGTAAGAACGAGAAGTCAGACCAGACAACAACAACAAAAAGATCATGTAAGTTTTGCTGAAGACTTTGAGATTCATGATATTTTGGCACTTACAACTGTTGAAGATGAACTTGCATGTATTAAAGATGCACTTAACATTCTTATTTGGAGAAAAGCTATGCAAGAAGAGATTGATTCTATTCATTAGAATCAAACTTGGTAGCTATGTGAGTTACCAGAGGGAAAAGAGGCTATAGATGTAAAATGGATCTTCAAAATCAAAAGGAAGGTATATGGTAATGTTGATAGATACAAGGCCAGATTGGTTGTCAAAGGATATGCACAACAAAAAGGTATTGATTATGATGAGACATTTGCTCCTACGTCTAGGATGACTGTTATTAGGTCAATACTTGCTCTAGCAGCACATTTTGGTTGGCATATATATCAACTTGACATTAAAACTGCTTTTCTAAATGGTGATTTACATGAGGATGTGTATATTCAGTAGCCAGAAGGTTTTGAAAAGAAAGGTAAAGAACACTTAGTGTGTAAGCCTGTAAAAGCTTTGTATGGTTTAAAACGGGCACCTAGAGCATGGTATGAAAAGATACATACATATCTTTTATCCATTGGTTTCCATAACTTAGATGCAGCTCCAACTCTTTATGTTAAAGCTGAAACATGTATTATGATTATAGCAATCATTTATGTGGATGATATTATAGTCACAGGTCCCAGAGCTGTAGATTTGCAGATGTTCAAAGAAGAATTGAAGCAAACATTTGATGTGAATGATTTAGGCATTTTACATTATTATCTTGGGATTCAGTTTTTGTTTCGAGATGAGTGCATCTATATGATACAACAGAAGTACATTGAGAAACTTTTGGAGAGGTTTCAGATGAGTGATTCTAAACCTATGCAAACACCTATGGATCAGAACATGTCTTTACAAATGGTAGAAGATGCAGAGCCATTCGATGCTACTCCATATAGTCAAGCAGTTGGTTGCTTGATATGTCTTTGTAATACACGTCCTGATATACAGTTTGAAATTTCTCAAGTATCAAGGTTCATGCAAAATCTGACGGTGTTACATTGGAAAGCAGTAAAGCGGATCTTTTGATATTTGAAGTAAATCTTCAGCCGAGGAGCACACCTCCTCTATCGTAACAAATAACTCAAGCTATATTTTTGCAATGTTGGCAGACTCCTTGCCCTTGCCTCCTTTTGAAGAGCCACTCTTCTCTTCTGCCTTCTTGATGTGATAGTCTTGGATTTTGTGTCCTTTCTTCTTGCAGTACAAACACTCTCCCTTGAACTTCTTTTTCTCGTTCTTCTTTTTGTCTCCATCTTTTGAAGAGTCTGTCTTGCCTCCTTTGGCATTCACTGTGAATGCAACATCTCCTTTGCAACCACAACTCCTTGCCTTGAGCTACAGCTCCTCCTCCATGAGTAAGGCACTAAATTCTTCAAAAGTTAGTGGTTGTGGTCTGATTTGAGCATTAAGAGCAGTTACCAAACCATCAAACTTAGGTGGATAGATTCGAAGACAATGTCAAGCTAGCTCCTCACTTGACTTTTGAACATCTGCTCCCACCATTTGATCTCAAAGATTCTTTATGCAAGTGATCATTACTTCTACAGTCTCCCCATCAGCAAATTGTTCTGCTGCAAGCTGATTCTCCAAGTTCTGAATATGCGTCTGATTACGAGTTTCATATTGATTTCTCAATATGTTCCATGCTTCACATGCCTTTGTAGTATGCTGAATGAGAGTCAAAACACTATCAGAAGTACTTGTAACTACAGCACAAAGTGCATCTGCATTTCTATGTTTCCAAGCACATAAAAGATCAACATCAGGAGGAATCATTTGACCAGGATTATTTGGATCAGGTCTTTCTTGGGGCTCATGATCAATCCCAAGAACAGTCTCCAAAAGCTCATATGAGTCAAGGATAGAAGTGATTTTAAACTTCCATAGGGTGTAGTTCGTACCATCAAGTTTACCTTCTATGAAGGCTAGTGGCCATATCCGCAACGTTGGGATGACCAGCATCATTGCTGCTCCTGCTTGTGTGCCACCTACTCGTGTTGATGAACCACCTTGACTCTCGGTCGTAGATGATGATGTAGTGCTTGAAATCTTCTCTCTTTTGTCATTCAGACCTCTGCAACCTCTGTGTTTCTGCTTCTGCACTACTCAAAGCCTCCTGAGCTCTGATACCGTGTAAGAGAAAACAGCACAGTGGAATAGACCTGTAGAGAGAGTTGAGAGAAAAACACAGACAAAGATAGATGCAAATTCAGAGATAGAGAGCTCAAATTCTCATATTGTCGAGTGTAATGCACTTACAATGATGGTGTTGTCCACCCATGCACTCCCAATGTGGAGCTTAGATGGTGATCTAGACAAACTCTAGATGAAGGGCTTACTAGTGCGCAATGCTATATAAAGCTCAACCTAGGTAGTGCATGTATAGCTTTTACAAGGTGGTTTGGTATAGGTAAACGTAGTCGAGAGATAGAAAATAGTCGGTAAAATATATGATCCGACAATATCTCCACGACTAGAAGTCCTACCATCTCGGCCCTACGGGCTGGGGGGATAGGCCCCCCGGACCTCGCAGAAGGGGGCAAGCCCCCCTTTGCACTCCCCCCATTAAGGTTCTATGGGGAAATCACGCGATGCCACAAGGCCTTTATTTTCACCTTAAGTGGCAACCCAATGGCATGGAAGTTTATGCCCTACCTAACCTAATGGCTAGACTCACAAATATCATCTACAATCATCAATGATCACACATAGACCTCATATAACTTGGAAGTTAGGGTTCCAAAAATGGCGGGGCTCTCATAATGGCTTCTCCTCATAATGGGGGCCTTACAACTTAGAGCACCATGGATCATTTGTGGTCACATGAGGGTGGACTATTGAGCATATCTAACAGTTCTTGTTGGATGCATCTCATGATGGTAAGTTTTTGTATGACGTATGTGTTCGTGTTGCACTCTAGCTCATGATTTAGGTGCATATTCATCATCTTCTACCTTTAATGTATTTAATTAGATATTTAGACATGTAAGTAGGGGTTTTGACATTTTTTAGGGTTGGGGTCTTTAAAGCTCTCCTTTAAAACTCAGATTTTCATCTTCATATTTTCCATTTTCCTCTTCTTCTTAGCTTCCTTCCTTTATGTTTTCTTCATCTCCACCCTTGGGAGAAGGACTTGCTTGTTGTCTGGTTGGTGTGGAAGCCCTTGGAGTTTTTGTTTGAGTTCATATACGCAAAGTAAGGGAGGGAGGCACTATTATGATCCTCAAAAAGTTGCAACATACTTGACATAAGCTGAAGCAAGCATAGATGAAAGGGCATTATTCAGTTTTTGAAAGGATAGTTTTAGACCTATAGTAACCTCTAGCAGATACTCTATAGAAAACCATTGGTTTGTCTCTTTCCTCCTTGGAGAAGGGACCATAGAGGTAGCTTTGACCAAAACCAAGGCCTTGGAATAGGCTTTTGCACAGGTACAAGAGGGAAAACAATAATTGGTGGGTAATCATTCTATTTGGAGAAAAAAACAAACGAGCATGCATATAACATCAATCAAGCTATTTTGACATAGCTTTCTCAAAGTATGTAACTAATGGTTTTTGGGATTTTTCATGAATAAAGAATCGGGGATTTCGTGGGGCCGTTGTACATGTTTTGTAAGCAGAAAAAGTCTTTGCGTAGTAGTCATTTTGAAGAAACCAAAAAATTTGAGAGAGGGACAAAAGGTTCACTATGATTCAAAAGCCTAAAGGGGCATTTTTATGCAAAACGGCAAGGGTAGAATATGGAAAGCTATAGATCCTCTATGTAGGCGGTATATGAAAGGCAAAGGTGTGTATATGTAGGTTGTATATATAGATCCCCAATCTTCATTTGAATCAAGTGATACTGGTCTAAGAACATGTGTAAAGTTCATGGCACGAAGTGAAGGTGGGATTCTTGAAGATATCCACCAAAAAAACTAAGAAGAAATAGCAATGATGCCCCTAGGAGTGAGGTATGTAGGGACAATGTTCCTTTTTGGACCAAGACAATAATGCATAACATGTGACAAATTTCGGCCAAGAAGAATTAAGAATGTAGGTTAAATCTTGAAGAAATGAGCAAGTTCAAAGGACCATGGGACCTAATTGAAGTCCCCCTTTCCTTTCCAAAAGACCAAAAACATAGGCTAGGGAAGTCGCAAGGTTGAGGTGTGTAGAGACATTGCCTAGCCAATAGGGATATCATCCTAATACTTGCATATATTTTTAGGTACCTCCATACTCACAAGAGGGGTAAAGGAAGGGGCAAAACCTGAACATTGGGACTAGGATCAATTATCACATCAAAGAAAAGAATTAGAGATTTCAAACCCTGAAAGATGTCTCTAGACATCGATAAGGACTAGGGACATCATGTTGTCAAGTTGAGTATTATAAGAAGGAATCAAGACACCAAGAGGGGTGTAAGAGTGATCTAAAAAGGTACGAGGAAGTCTGAGGACACAAACCTTAGGAAAAACCCTCCAAACAGTACCCCAAAACTCCAAGGATGTTCCTGTAGGGAGATCATTGTTCTAGTGTGACATTTTTCGGAAGCCTAAATCCTGAGAAAGTCCAAGGTCAACTATTTGAGTCATAGCAAGTCCATATCAAGGCAATAATTGATCAATGATGTCCCTCACTGACATACTCTAGGGATTTCATTATGCCTCATTGGGCTTATTGAATTCTAAAATCTAAGACTAACTAAGGACATAGATATCATAAACCTCATCAAGACCTAAAACAAGTACCAAAGCTCAAAAACATTCTCTAGGACAAAGGGATTAATCAAAAGTAACCTCCCAAAGCATTGAAAAGACTTTAGAGGTCTTGATTGCCTGTTTTGACTGTAGGAGCCTGTTTTGACTCCGAGCAACCTATTTTCATATACGTTTTTGGTGAATGATCCATTTTTTGAGTTCTTAGGACGTTTACGTGAGAGTAGTGAGTCAAGGGGGATTCTACAAGTTCCACTAATACAAGGGAGGCAAGCCAAGGAAGAGGAAAAGAGAGTTGTAAGAATACCTCAAGTCCAAGCAAGATGAGCTTAGTAAGAGCAAGAAGAACTCTTTAAGAAGCAATATTAGCTAATTCGGGAGAAAATTCAACATCAAACAGAGAATGCAACATCACAGTGCATTGAAATTATCACACTTCTACTCACATCCTTACCCACTTGCATATTCATATCCCTCCCCAATCCATGGGCTTAGCCTAGATCAGTCCTCACTCACCCTCTAACCTCTATGTTAGAAGTATTACCAAAGGCTTACCATGATATACTAAAATCAAGACCATTAACAGAGATACATGAAAAATGCTACCCAAGAGGGGACCTAGAAAAGGAATGTCTCACCATGTGCCAACAAATGATAGAATTCACCTAAGAAGAGCTAGATAAAGTTCATAACATCATTCTTCCAACAAACGTATGCTAGAAGAGCACTTCCATAAAGTGATAAATAACATCAAAATGAGGAACAACTCCAAAAAAAGGAAGCAGAAGTCTAGAAAAGGCAAGAAGGACTCCAAAGTTAAGAAGATTTCAAAAAGTGGTTAAAGGATATTAGAAGATGGTAAAAGCACAATAGAAACCAAAAGAACCACTCCCTTAACCCCATGTTACTCTAGTCTAGTGTAACCATGCTTGTTCCAACTAATGCTCCCCTACCTCAAGAAAGTAAGAGAACCACGTATCACATAAACCTCCTTTCTTAGACTTTGAAACATGTGACAAATCAAGTGAGTTTTGCAAGACAATTCCAATCTTTGCTTTCCTACATTGGAGATGAAAAAGTAGAATTTCAATGTAAGAAAGATAGATCCGCAAAGCTAGGTCCCTACCCAAACAACAAAACAAAGATTTGGAGTCACAAATTCACAACATCCCAATCGATAAGATTGGAAACTACAATGAGGGAGATGAGAGTAACATTTTATTTCCAATCACTTCTAACGGAGTGACTATCAAAGTTATTGTAGATGCAGGTGCAAGAGTAGCCATGCATACTAAAACAATATCGGAATAGTGGGGTAAGCCAACCTTATGATCCACCCAAATGCATCTACACTTAGTAGATAGGCTACTGCAAGATCCAGAGGCTCAAAAATAAAGAAGAGAAGAAGTGAAAAGAAGAATATAAGAAGATTAGGGGCCTATAAATTGTTTCAAGACGTTTCCATGTGTCTTTTTCACATCAAGTCCATGACTATAATGAATTCTTGTAAATGCACTAGAGGCATCCTCTAGTTGCATAATCCCTTAAGATTATATCAAAACCTTGTAAAATAATAGTTTCTCTAGGAATTTCTAGAGGTGTCGGTCACTTGTGTGAAAGGACCAAAATAAGGGCACATGTATATAAGTCAAACGGTGACTGATTTTTAAAGATGTTTGCCATTTTGTAAAGAGACTAACTTGAAGAAATTTTGTACTCCTTCTTGCCCTCGTATCTCCTTCTTCCTGAGCAGGTGTGTAATGTGTGCTTGGATGTGTTGTTTACCCCTTTCCCACCTTTTTCCATTGCTATCACGTGTGTGAATCATAGGGAGTCATTAGATGAAGGTAGGTGATTCTTGAGACCTGGTTTTCAAGTCTTAAGTTTGCACAAAAAATCCAATTGCGTGCAAAACACTTCTTGAGAGCTTTGGAAGGAACTCACTATTGAGTATATTCGGGTATGAAAGCTGGGAGCAAATGATGATTTTATGTCTATTGTTGCACCAAGTATTGTGACACATACCGGCATGTAGAAGGTGTCATGTGAGGTAGAAATCATTAGGGTATGCTCTATTTGACATATTCATGCATTAAGCATCATGTGGAGGACGTGCTTCTAGCACTTGACTGGTCGTACTCTCAGTTTGATCATTTAATGTGTGTGTGCATATCAGACCACCACTATAGTGCATTTGTAGGACATCTGAGAGCTAGATAGTCTCACTTGTAATGAGTTGTAGAGACATTGCAGGTCCCACATGTTGTTGGTGCCATTCCCAAGTATGAAGGTCTGAGTCAAGGTGCCTACACGATGGTTAGAGTGTCCTTGTGGATATAGTGTACGTGAGAAAGGAGCCCAATATTGTGGCAAGTCATCAAACACTTTCACTTGTTTTCTCATACACTTATCGTGTATGTGTAGCAAGTTCTTTAAGACTAGATTAGAATTGGAAGAATAGGGTTTACGACTTAGAAAAAATTTCATTTGATTAGATTAGGACTTTCCAAACTCCAAAAAATCAAAAGAATTGATTTTCTCTATGGACATTGACCTTGGTCAATGTCAAAAACCCAAAACCACATCCTATAGTTCATAGCTCCATGGGGATCCAAGTCCCTTTAGATAGGAGACCCTACAATACTAGTGAGGAATGAAGATTTCATCATACCTAGGAACATTGAGGTTATGAAAAACACTATAGTCCCATCTCACTTTAGAAGAGATCCTAAATGTGAAACTAGAGCTATGGAAACATGTAGCAAACCAAGCTCCAAAACTTGATAGCTACCACTCAAAGTTACAATCCAAAGCAAAAGTCCTCGATATCTCAATAAACAAGATAGGAGATATGAGTGAGGAGAGAAAGGAAACACCTATTTTCCCATTACCTATCAAGGGCACACTACCAAAGAAATCCTGCATTTAAGTGTAGGTGTTGCCATTGCAACCACATCCTTATGGATGCAATGGGGTAAGCCATCCTTATAACCCCTAGAATGAAACTTCAAATGTACATGGCCACATTGAAAAAAGGTTAGGATTACTATAAGGAATCACTCTCATTACTTGTGGTGTAGAGTTTGAACACACATTTTCCACATGCAAGTTTGGGAAAAGCCATGTGTATGGTATGATTTTAGGTAGACCCTTTATGAGACAACTACAAGTAGTGCAAGATTGGGGAACCAATTCGTTGTACTTAAAACAACTAGGGGTAAGTGCTAAATTCAATCTCAAGGATTACACCCATAGAGATGTTCCACCCCTACTATGGAATCTCATCCACAAGAGGCAATAGGACTTAGAGTCAATTCACTCCGTTATCTTTTCAAATCCAGCATGGATGCTTGGAGACACACACTTGTGGATGTGTAAAATTGCCAAGGAAGAGGAGGAATGACTAGAAGATAGGAATATAGGAGTGTCACATACCACTCAATCGATACAAGACCTAGCTTATGCACCTCTGACATTTATAGATGAGGAATTTCAACCCCATGTTTGGGCAAAAATATTAGAAACAATGGACATACCAATGAATGAAGAACAATGGACTCCCCATTGTGATGAGGATGGTTATGACATGTCTATGCTTGTGTGTGAACCCTTAGAGGAAGAAGAGGAGGAAGATCTAAAATCTATCAATATGGATCCTTTATGTGATTTGGAGGAAGATTACTTGTACCTAGTCAACTCTAAATTCCACTAAACAGTTCAAGAAGGTGATATTGCTAACCACTCAATTAGGAATAACAGAAAAGGAAAAGAAACAAAAGAATAACCCACCAATAGAGGATGAGGAAGATTCATTATTTGAAGTCCTAGAGAACTAAAAAAAATGAAATTGAGAATAGAAAAATTACAGTGAGGATGCCAAAAATAGAAGCTCTCATGGGAGAAGCTTATGCATTGGAGTTTGAGGTTGCAAAATCATATGAACATCAAAAGGAAGAAGGTCAAGCTTGGAGCACAACACACAATACTGAATGTATGGCCAAGTGAATGTACAAAGATAAGTCACCCGTTAGGGTTATAGGTGTATATACAAGTTGGGGGAAAAAACCTCCTAAAGAGGAAAAAGGGTACCCCGACAGTCTTAAGTGTGTTCACACACATCACTACTAAAATATATCAACAAATCCCCCCCTGGGAGTAATGTGGTGAACAAGGAACTGGCACTCATGTATAAGGAACTCCCAAGCTATGTGGAAAGAGATCAATCCACAAAAGTAAGTAAGCTCAAAGCTTCACCGAAAGCTTCAAACTTCTCATGAGACAGAGCCTTTGTGAAAAGATTTACAATGTTATGTTATGTGGGTGCATATGTCAAACTAATCTCCCCAATAGAGAGTCTCTCCCTACCATAATGATAATGCACCTCAATGTGCTTTGTATGAGCATGGAACACAAGGCCCCTCGCAATCGCCAATGCACTCTAACTGTCAGTGAAGATGGTGGTGGCAAAAGACTGACCAACACCCAAATAAGCCAAAAGGCATCTAAGCCACACACAATGAGTATTCCTTGTGAAAGTTGCCCTATACTCAGCCTCACAACTAGAAATGGCCACAATAGGCTAGTTCTTGCTCAACCAATATATGCATGAGCTACCAAGCATGAATAAAAACAAACTAGTGGACACATAAGTGTCATAACAACCAACCCATTAGAGTCAAAAAAAGCATGTTAATATGGCAGTAGCAATCCCTACATGGGATAAAACAATCCAAGTAGCTGGGTACCACTCAAGTAGCAAAAGGTGTGCTTAACCACCTGTGATTGCTTGACACCTAGGCAATGCATAAACTTGCTCATTTGAAAGACAAAAAACTAAATATCAGGCTGGGTTATGCATAAGTAAATCAAGCATCCAACAACTTGCTAATAGAGAACAACATCAAATGCATCTCCAACATCATGAAGACTCAAACGTAAACTTGTTTCCATAAGCGTGGCAATAGGTTTGCAATCTTCAAGGCCAAAATGTTGCAATAATGTGTCAATATATATTTTTTGACACAGAGCTATTACACCATCAACTTGCGTAAACTCAAGGCCCAAATAACAATGCAAATGCCCCAAATATGACATCTCAAAAGAGGCATGCAAATCAGCCTTAAAATCAATAATATGCTTCTCATGAGGACAAGTGAGCAGCATGTCATCAACATAGACAATGATTACAAGCACATCATTTACACGCTTAACATATAAGGTTCTCTAAGTTGGATTGTTCTCAAAACCATGTGCAATCAAGTAGTCATGTATCTTTTGATACCAAGCATGTAGTGCTTCTAACATACAGAATACATCATTCCTTTTGGTCATGGCCATTAACTAAAATATCCTGATGCAGAAAAATGGTTGTATCTCAAAACGTTGAATAGAACTACCTTGTCAAGCTCTACTAAACCTGTATCAAACTTTGAGGCATTTGTACTGGTGAACTAAAACCTATTTATATGTTTGGTATAAAAGGACAAAATTGCTTGCATAGGCACTATGATAGTGCCTTTAGAGGCTGAAATGAGCTTAGATCAAAATTTTGACACCACAAAGTGAAGCCATTTTGAACTCCTAATAGCCTTGAGTATGCTCACCCATTCTCATGTGATTATGAGACTGTGACTAGAGAGGTGTCGACGATGCCCTAGATGAAGCAATGACTTTCTTTGATACCTATTGTTGGAGTTTGAGGCTTGCGGAAGCACATGAACGACACAAGGAAGAAGAAGATGCTTGGAGGACAACATGAATGTACTATCAAGTGAATGTACAAAGATAAGTCACCCATTTGGGTTATAGGGATACATACAAGCAAGGGGTAAAAAACCTCCTTAAGAGGGAAAAAAGTGCCCCAATGGTCTTAAGTGTGTTCACACACATCTTTACTGAAATATATCAACATTATGAAGATAAAGAAATGACAAAGAAAATTGTAGTATCAATTGAGGAGCAAGAACAATGAAGTGCTTACATAGGAAACAACCTAAGTATTGAAGAAGAAGAAGACTTAAAAAGAATCTTGCAAGAATACTAAGACATGTTTCCTTGGACATGCAAAGATTTGAAAGGAGTAGATCTAGACATTTGTTCACATAGGATACCCATGTCTTTAGAATCCAATCCCACAAAAAAAACCATACACTTACAATGCCACATATGTAGAAAAAAATCGAGGAAGAAATTGATCGGATCAAACGAGGATTCATCTATGAGATTAAGCACACAAAAGGGTATCCCCCATTTTTGTTGCACCCAAAAGGAATGGTAAATTACACATATGTATTAAACTTGAAGATATTTAATGCAACCACCAAGGATAGCTATCCGCTTCCAATCATGGAGCATCTGTTCAAATGTGTAGCAGGTAAGGAGGTATATAGTTTTTTGGATAGATTTTTAGCCTATAATCAAGTAGCTATAGCCCCTAAAGATCAACAAATGATGGTTTTTTCCACTGAATGGGGAATCTATGCCTTCAAACTGATGCCATTTGGGCTCACTAATGCCTTGGCTACCTTCCAACAACTCGTATGCCATATATTTATGTTATATACTTTATGGAATAATGGAATGTTAAATGGATTTTAATGACTTGAGGTTTTTAATGTGATTGTGTTTTGGTTAAGCAAGTGAAGAATCATGAGGGCATGAATGCGCATGGATTTACTCATATATTTTTGAAGATATTTAAAAGATAGTATTTTGTATATTTTTGTAAAAATACTAGATCGCTTAGAAAGCGATGTTTTGTAAATAAAGTAGAATTTTTGTAAATGCATGCTTTTTGAAGCACCAACCTCATGTATCTTCTATTCAGGATGTAGTGACAATACCTATAAATAGATGTACTCCAAGAGACTCATCCATTAGAGTATGTGGGGGAAGATTGTTTCCAATCTTGTGTTCAGTCTTCCCTTTCTCTATTCTCTATGTGTTCTTGTGAGATTTCATTATTGTATTATCTCTATGTATGTGTGTCTATGAGATCTGATTTATAGTGGTATTAGAAGTTGTGCACGTCTATGGAGGTGTACTTCTCAATGTTCGTTCATGATTTGGCACCTGTTTTGGTTTGTTTATTCTCATTCGGTCCAATTTTGCATTTTTCAAATCAAGTTTTTTTTAGTCATGGTTGTCGGTGTTTCTCGAATATGTTACTCTCCCTATGACATTGTCACACTGTGCACTATCCCTCTGACACTATCACTGTTACAGTGTGCACTGTGCCTTATCACACCATCACTGTCACACTGTGCCTTGTGCCTTGTGCCCTGTCCTAGTTCTAGTTTGGTTGGTTTATCAATTAGTTTTATCAATTCATTTCATCAATTTGGTTAATCCATGTGTCAACTAAGGCATAGAACTATGGCATTTTTGGCTTCTCTGGCACTCATGGTTCTCTTGGTTCTCTTGGTTCCCTTGGTTCTCTTTGGTTCTATTGGCAGCCATTGGCTATGTGTGAACCCTCTCTAACTAATGAGTGGCAATAAGAGCTTAATTATTTCCCTATTTAGCATGTAGAGGATTTGAACCCCACCATCTCTCACTTGCAAGAGATATGCTTTCTCCACTAGCCTATTCTCACATGTTGATACCCCATTTCTTTTAACTTATATTTAACGTTGCTTCTACCTCTCATTTCCTTTTTACATTCCCAAGATAAAACCTTCCCTTTTCTTTTTCAATTCCAATATTGCAAAAATTCTTTTCACATGTTTAGTATTAGGTTTTGGTTAAGGTTATGGACCCTACCCCTACTATAGAGGATTTTTGTACATCACCCCAACCCGGGGTACCACTTGAGCAACAATTGGAGCTTTTGAGGCATGAACTCCAAGATGCTCAAAACAAGATAAAAGAATGTGATGCTTTAATCCAACACTACAAGATCATTCACACGCACATTAAATTCTAGTTTTCCATTTCCATGCATGTGTTTTTTTTACATTGAATATGCTTATTATTGTTCAATGATGGGACATGTGACTAGCCATCCATGTCTATTGGATTCTTATCAACTGAGGTCAGTCTATTTAGGACGTAATGAAAATACCTATACATACACATACTCTGAGAGACTCTTTCATCAGAGTATGTGGGGGGAGATTGTAACCAATATTGTGTTCAGTCTTGTCTTTCTCTATTCTCTATGTGTTCTTGTGAGCTTTTGTCATTGTATTATCTCCATGTACGTGCACCTACAAGATCCAGTTTACATCTTTAAGGAGTTCTTGCATAAAGACTTAGAAGTCTATGTGCATGATTTGTGTGCACATTCCCACATAAGACAAAATAATATCCCAAAACTAAGACAGATATTCAACAAATGTAGAGAATAGCAAGTGAGTATAAATACAGAGAAATGTGTATTCATGGTGCAACAAGGAAAAATCTTGGGTCACATAGTTTCAGAAAATGGAATATCAACAAATGAAGACAAAGTAAGAGCTATTGCAAAATTAGCACGAACTAGAAGGATGAAGGAAGGATAATCCTACATGGGCCATTGTGGTTATTATAGATGATTCATACACATGTATGCAATCATAGCCAAGCCCAGTCATAGCCAAGCCCATGTATAACCTTCTCACGTATTTTGAGTGGAATGAGGAGTGAAAATATGGGCCCATCACCTCTCTTGACTTACTTTAGGAGAGTCCTCGCAAGGAGTGTAAGATGAACTTCCTGATGCATACTTGTTCTTCTAAATTGGGCAAAACAAGTAGTGCAAATTGTAACCTTTGGGCTGAAGGACCTCTTTGTAAGAACAAAAGAAAGTGAAGTGATAAGATCACAAAAGTACCACAAACTAGCAAGAAGGATCTATAAGCAAGATGATCAAGGCATTCTAGCCTATTATGTGGATGAAGAAGAACATCATGAGTGGTTATAATTGGCACATGTAGGTGCCCTAGGACAACATTACTCTAAACAAAGAACCATACAAACATAAAATTGTTTAGGAGTATACTGGCCAATGATGGAGTGTGATGTGTGTAAATAGATCAACCAGTGTTCGATGTGTATTAGCATATCCCAGTTGAACATGCAACATTATATCAAGCTTCAATTATAATTGATTAGAGTAGCCCTTTAGTCTACCTCCTAGAATTGAAAACCTTTCCCAAGGAAATGACACTCACCAAACAATGGACTATAGCAAAAGAATCCAAGGACTTATGCCTTAATTGGAGAAAACTTGTACAGATGTGGGAGAGATGGATATTTGCACTTGTGCATACATGAGAACAATTATTTGAGAATCCTATAACCACACACAACAATGTTGAAAGTGCAAACTTTGGACCCGACCATGTTATTAAAGCTATCCTATTTTAAGTTTTTTGTGGCCCACACTTCACATGGATACACATACTTATGTGAAACATTGTGACACATTCCAAAGAGCTGAGTACCCTATAAGGAAAGACAAGATGCATCTAAGATGAATGATATGAGGAAGTGCATTCTCCAAATGGGGCATAGATTTTGTGGGACCCATAAACCCTTTGACAAAAGACTCTCATGTTGAATACATCATAGTTGCCACATACTACCCAAATGAGTGGGTAGAGCTGAGAGCTACATGCAAGAATGATGCTCAAACCACAATTATGTTTTTATTTGAGAATGTTTTCACGAGATACAAATGTCTGATAGAACTAGTCGGTGATAAAGTATTTCTTAAATGAAGTATTTTAATATCCTTTACAAGATTTCATGGTGATTCACAAGAAATTAGCACCATACCACCCACAAGCAAACGGACAAGCTGAGAGTCTGAACAAGATCTTGTACAATGTACTGACAAAGCAAGTGGATAATAAAAAATCTAACTGAAACAAACAGTTACATCATGTTGTTTGGGCATATTGAGTGGCCTATAAATCTACACTCAATGCAACTCCCTTTTAGATGTCCTTTGGCCAAAATTCTATGCTACCCTTAGACTTCTTAATCCCTACTTTGAAAGCAGCACAAATGCACCAATGGAATGGTCATGAAGTATCCTCTTGAATACTTGGTTTAGAGCACTTATGAGAGATGGGATTGAGGGTGGCAACATGAATTAATGCAACCAAGAAGAGATAGAAAGCTTACTCTAATGCACATGTGAAAGACAAAGGCTTAAAAGTTGGTGATTAATTATTGTTCTACATGCTCAAACAACACACCCATAAGTTAGAAAAATGTAGTTATGGACCTATAGTTATCAATTGAATTTCTCCAAGCGGTGCAGTACAATAGCAACCCTGGAAGGAGAAGTGATGTCCAACTACATTAGTGGTTGTAGAGTGAGATTCTATGGAGAACCTCTCACAAAAGAGATGCTTACACGATTGACCTAGGCTAAGAAGTGTAGAGAGGAAGAACAAAGAATTAGAGAAGAGGCAGAGGTCGAGGCCTTGAAACATATTAAATGCATGAAGTTGAGATGACAAGGCATACTATCGAACCCAGATGCCCCAAGATATCATATGGCTATGTGTCAAATACAAACACAAGCCAATCCTAGAATTAAAGATCAAAGACCATTCATATCATTTGACCTAGTATAAGGTATTACAATCAAGATAATCAGAGTCTTGATCAGCTCCAGTGCAACTACAAGTGCCATTAGACACTGTTATTTCTAAATATGGGCTTAAAGGTAAATCTAGTAGAGTCCTATCTTGTAGGCTTGGGAGGTGTAGAAACACCATGTTTATGGGAAGTGAAAGTGCCAATTCCTTTACAAGAGGTCCCCCTATCAATCAAGCCCTTATTGTGCCATGAAGATCTAAGAAAAATGCTAATCTTGGGCCAAGAATAGATTTATGGCTCTTGATTTGAACCTCAAGAAGAGAATCTTGGAGGTTTGGATCCACAAAGAGTGCTTAAGATCAAATTGGAAGGCAAATCCACACACAACCCATGTGACGCTAAGATCTTAGAACGAGGCAATTCCAACTCGTCTATGCATATAACGTGTTGTAGACCCCTTATTTTACAAAAAACATATTCCTATCGCAATGGATCAACTAGTCCCCTATGGTCAAAAGCAATTGTGAGGAGTAAAGCATCACAAAAGTGTTGAGTAAGCACCTAATTTTTAGCAAGGTAAGGTAACAACCAACAAAATGAAGTAGATTTGGGTCAAGAAAGGAGATTAATTTTCAAACCCTAGTTCTCCATGGCATTACTAGGGCTCACCTTACATCCTACTTATAGCCATCATCTAGTCACCATCTACAGTCATCTCTAAGGTGTTGGAGTTTGAGGTCTGCAGAAGCACACAAACAACACAAGGAAGAAGAAGAAGCTTGGAGCACACCACACAATGTTGAATGTATTACCATTAGAATGTACAAAGATAAGTAACCCGTTAGGGTTATAGGCATATATACAAGCCGAGGAAGAAAACCTCCTAAAGAGGGAAAAAAGTGCCTCGGCGGTCCTAGTGTGCTCACTCACATCACTACCTAAATATATCAACAAATCCCCCCTGGGAGTGATGCAATGAACAAGGAGCTGGCACTCATGTATAAGGAAGTGCCAAGCTATGTGGAATCAATCCACAAAAGGAAGTAAGCCCAAAGCTTTATGGAAAGCTTCAAACTTCTCCCTAGCTAGAGTGTAGCTCAGTGATGAGTAGCACCTCCTTTAATGTCAATCCGGGAAGACGTGAGGATGGTATGAAGACCTCGAGCAAGTGGCTGCACAAGTGCGTGAGTGAGAAGCACACAAGCATGCACACACATATACACACACGCGCACACACGGCAAGACAAAGAGGGAGAATCAATGGAGTTCTTTTAGATTACTTTCAAAAAATCTTACAAGTTTGTTTCAATTACAATCTAACCTCAAAAATGAGCTCTCTAGCTCCTTTTATAGTTTTTGACTAGCTTTGGCCCTGTCCAGACCTAGTGTCCGGCCTAGTTAAAAATTAGGTTCCAGGGCTTATTTGAGGGCTCAAACGAAGTCTAAAAATTATGAAAATTGGTACGATGGTACTTCTAATACTCCTCAAGCTCGAGGACTCCTCGGCTTGCACAAAATGGAGTCTATTCTACCAAAAACGGGATTTACAATGCTTGTGTAGTGATTAAAATCACTTGAGTTGTACATAATCCATGGGAAAAAATGATCTGGCCTTGTTGCCGTATTGTGCATGACTCCTCTGTTGCTTTGTATGCCAACACTCCCCCCTTCCTAGCGTCTGTCGCCCCTGACAGACCTTTGTTCTCGCGGGTGGTCGATGTAATATTGGATGATATTGGTGGCCAGTTCATGTTCTCCTATCCTTAAGCCTCTTGCTAGATCGGCTTCCAATGCCTCCCAATTTATTGCACCGGGGGTCTCTGGTTGCGGGGTGGTGTAGTACTCTGAATACATTGCTTGTTCACAAGCAAACAGTTGAAGCAGATGTGTCGGCTTTGGTGCGAAAATCTCCGAGTGATACTCCCAGAACCCTGATCTGAACATTTCTTCAAAGGTCTGTTTGTAGCAGGCGGGGAGGTATTTGATGCGCGCATGCCAAGCGTAAGCCACACGGATACTGGGGGTGGTGCTCATGTCATACACCAAGTCGTAATTTCCATTGCTAAACCCCGGAAGACGTACCTGTGGTGCGGCTGCATTTCTAAAGGTCTTCAGCACTACTTGCATCATATCTAAGATTTTAAGCATCATTTGCGCTGCTACATCTGGCATGGGCTTCAAGCGCGGCATCCAGTGGCGAATGGTTCCCATCATATATGCTACCGATGGTGGTCCTTGTGGTGGCGCGATGTATGGGTAGTTCAGCCATTCCTTGCATTGCGCATTGTTCTGTACCTTGATATTAAATGCCTTCCACGACCTGCGGCGGGGGACTGGACCGTAGCATGGGTTGTACAGGAGGTGCAACGGCGCGTTGTTCCATGTGCGTAGCATTTCTGGATAGGTCTCTAAAAGTTTCTGCCGCCATGTTGGTTGACGAATCTTGCCTTTTCGCACCTCTGGAGGAAGGTCTTCGGGTTGAAATTGGGTCGCAAAAGTAGGAATCTGACCCGTGACTCTTTGTATTTCTGCATTATAATCAGCCAAGATAATATAATACGGCCTGTATTGGAGTTCCGATGAGAGAATCAGGCGTCTCGATGACAAGTTCTTGAAGTAAGCTGATTGTAACACAGTCTCCTCTATGACCCTCATGGCCTGATTTTGCAATACGGTGCGCTCTTCATGCGAAGTCCCTATTTCCTCCACTTGTCGTAACCATGGCGGCCGTGGTGCCTCGAACGTGTCCTGCGCTTCTTCGGTTTGTTGGCCTCCTGGGAATGGTTGCGGATCATATTCTTCATCAAACGTTTGTTCCACAGGAATTTGCACAACTTCTTCGTCCGTGGGAGCCTCCGGAGGGGAAGATGGTCTCTCATATTGTAGTAGGCGTGTTTGCAATTCAGTGACCTGTTCCTGGAGATCTTTTATGGCCTCTGCGTTGAGAAGCGAAGCCGCAGAGGGGGTGGTTGGAGGGGCAGCTGCTGGTCCTTGTTGGTGTTCCTGCTTCAGTTGTCCTAGCTCCTCCGATAGCTTATCATGTGCTTCGAGCAGCATGGCATAATCTTCCAATATAATCTTGATATTATCGGGGGTCACTGCTTGAAACTTGGATGGGCTGATGGGTGCCCCCGGTGTGCTCTCAATAGCTGCTTCCAGGTTCTCTTGATTTTGTATTTGTAGGCGTCTATTCTCTTCCTGAGCAGCCGCAAGATGGCGTTTGAGTAGTGCCATATTTCGCTGAAGTTTAGAGTTGCGTTCCAGCTGTGTCCGTAGGTGACCTTCTACCACCTGCACCGCTTCCTGATCTACGTTCTGTAACTGTACCTCCAATATGTTATGGGCTTCTTGGAGGGTTTGGAACTGTGTGTGGAGGCGAGCGTTCTCCTGTTCTAGTGCCGCAAGGCGGTGCTGTAGTGTCGCTGAGTGTAATCTGAATGTAATCTGTTCTTAAATTTGATATACAAGCCAACATGGTGTCCAATGCATTTCCTATAGATGAGTGTGGGTTGTTTATCGTGGGAGATGCATGGGAAGGGAATTGGGGAAGGGAGACAGTGAATGATGTGTCTACGGAAGTTGTGTGTGTGGGTGAAATTGGTGGAGGGGGAACGGGAGGAGGTGAAACCGTGGGTGGAGGTGCCGTGGGTGGTGAAATGTCCATACCTTCAGGAGTGGGTGTTAGTGTGGGGCCTGCCATATACATTGGTATGGTAGGTGGTGTGTGTGTGGAAGTGGTGAATAGATGTGAAGTGGGGTGGGGAGCTGAAACGACAGGGAATGGTTGAGAGCCTGGTTGAAAAGCCCTAGCAAGGAAGTCATGGAGGGATTGTAGGAATGGAGAGAGGGATGTCGGGGGTTGAGGTCGTAAATTTGAGGAGGGTTGAAAGGGTTGCGTGGTAGCAGGGAAGCCCATGAATGTGGATCTAGGGTCAGGATGACCCGTGGCTGAGGGCGTTGGGGATGGTTGCCCTAGGGCAGGCTCTAGGAAGGGTTCAGCGGATTGTGTAGGGTTGGGGTTTGCTTCGAAGATTGGATTATCAGTGGTAGAGAATAGGGTGGCACTAGAGATGGGAGTACGAAAGATGAAGGTTGGGTCAGTGGGTTGAGTGGTCGATGGGATTTCCACTGTCTCTGTTCGAGGAGGTGATGGTGGGGGAGTAGGTGGTAGTGGTTCGGTGGACTCCTCATGGGTGGCGGGGTGCTGTTGACTAGCTGTTTGGGAGGTTGGTGTAGTAGTTGGCTCTTCTGCAACTGTAACGGGGATTTGGATATTTTTACCTGAGCGAGGTCGTGTCTGGAACCTTCGTGGGTCATATTGAACTGAAGGCCTCTGAATGGCAGTGCGCACAGCTTCTACAACTCCATATGTTTCTGCCATCAATAAGAGACCTTCCCTGTACTCTGAGTCAATTCCCGCTTCTTCCAACAACTGAGTCATAAGTACTCTGCTGCTCTGTTCAGTGAGTAACTGCTGCGATCGCACTCTTTCCATAATCTGATACAGCCTTCGGAGTTCTGCTGTATATGCTGGGGCTTCAGTGATCTCTTCTTCATATGCTTCTTCTTCTTCCGGGTGTCCGTGTTGTTGACTTTGCTGAGCGTCACTCCAATGGACATGTCTACCGTCTGTAGACTTTCTTCTTCTTCGTGAGGATGTGCCCTGCTCCTCTGCCTCTGAATAAAATTCCACATCAGAGAATTGTGTGCTTTGTAGGAATGCTTCGAAATCCTGGGGGTCCAGTCCTTCAGCCTCTCCAGTGGCAGCAAATTCGAATTCAGGTGTAACAGGAGGAGCCGATGGGGTAGGTTGTGTCGTAGTGTCAGATTCCGACCTAGGAATCCTAATGGTAAAGGGAGGTACAGTGCCCTCTCTTAGTGGTGATGCCTCAGGAGTAGTCAGGACTTCCCTTGTCTGGACACAAGGGATCGCGCCCCTCATGCGCTTGGACTGATGTGTGGACGTCTTGAGCCTTTTAAACATTTGTAATTGTGCCCAAGTTAAGGCACGTTCAATGGGAACATCATATGCGAGGCATCGGTAAATAATGCGTGTGATCGCACAGCATTCGTTCACCACTAATTTCCTAGAAGCCCGTTTGTTTGCTTCATACAACTGATCTATAATCCACACTGGTAGCTTAATAGGTAACGCACCTGCTTCCGCCAAGTAGAGAGCAAACCAGATCTTCTTGTGTGGTTGCGTGAATCGGTCTTGGCCGGGGAAGGCGAAATGTTGCATGCACATGCGGAGAGGGATGGACACATTTGGGGTGAGTGCTGCCATGTCTTTCAGCTTCACTAGTTTCCTGTCCTTCATATTGGTGGGAACGAGAGCATCCTTTTCTGAGGGCACATGCGTGCCATGCATATTTAAAGCGTCGCTTACCAACTCCACAGTAAGTTCAAACCTCTTTAACTCGTTGTTGCCCAGCAATGAGGGGAGAACAAATGATCCGGGTTGGTCCTTATCTTCATTAGCTTGTAATGTGGAGACCAAATAGTAACATCGGAGGAGATCGGGTTTAGGTAGTGGGGCTTCAAAATATTCCGCCAACCCTGCTCGTTGCCATATGGTCTGGAGATCTTCGGTGTTCTGTAAAGTCTTGAACTCTTTGGAGAAAAATTGGAATCGCACCCATGATCTGTCATACTCGCATTTAGACTCCCAGATATACTTGGCCTCTCCTAATGGACCGGGCATGCCATTGAACCAATGAGAATTGGCATGGACTCTTTCCGTGATCCCTGTAGGTGGGTCTGGCACCGGGATTTGCTGAAGGTGTTGCATCTCCACTGGTCGTTCAGTCGGGGGCACGTCCACAGGTAGGCTATCCACATCAATTCCTGCAGTAAGTATCCCTACTTGTGAGCCCGAACCTGTCGCTTCTGCCATTTTTCTTCTTGCCTTCTGATTCTGTGAGAATATAGAATCATGTGTTAACATCGTAATGGACAGAATAAATCTGTTGTTGTCCCCGTTACAACATTAACATGAGGTAGATGGTGAGTTAGTGGTTAGTAAGTGCACGAAGACAGTGAGTGTAGTTAATGTTTGTGTATTCCTAGGAGACTAATGCCGTGAGTAAGTGGGGTGAATTTACAAATTGGGGTCGGGGGGTTTATTACAGGTCTTAGACTGCCAAATGCAGTGGATTGGCTTTGCTTTCGGTTTCGTAGAGACTCTAGAGAGCTGTGTCGGTGTCGCTGTTTGGGAATGGGGCCTTTTAGGGACCCACTTATAAGTGATTACATGCATGCTCATGGGTCTTGGTGTGTTCCTAAGTGTTGAGCACGAGGGAATACTGGTTGTACTCGTAGATGGGTTATGCTGCATAGGTTGTGGCCTTGGCGTAACTACTTGTGCCCTCAAGCAAGCCTTAGGCACCCAAATTTGTCTAGATTGTGGGCTTGCCTTCATCGACTTCTTGGGCACCCAAATAGATTTTACTTTAGCAGAAGAATTTCTGACAGACTTCTTATTAGCGTCGTGTTGTTGGTTACTAATAAGAGGCTTTGCCTGTGTAGTTGACGGTGGTGCACCCGGTCGTTCGCCTTTCCGCACCCACACCTGGTTTATTTTCTGGGACATTCTGCTGCGCAGGTACTTTTGATCTCGGACATAGGTAGTACTCTGCTTCTTCTGCTTGTGATCCGCCTTTGGTTGCTGCCTCCTTCTGGCCTTTGGAAAAGAAGGGAGTTCCGTTGCATCCCTGACTCCTTTTTTGCAAATATCATTCCTCTGCAACACAGGGTTTTGAACAAGAACAGCATGGTCATCTTCATGTGTACCCCTGGAAGGACCAGGAGTCTGTGCCTTTCCTAGTTCCTTGAGTGCTCCATTGTCTAATTCTACTGTAACTCGACTATGATTGACCCAAACCTGGAGAAGTCCACTTCTTAGGTTTAAGTTAATTGCTTGGTCATAGATCCAATCTTGACCCAAGACTAGAGGTTCAGTGAGATCCTCATCTTGACACACCAGTACTTTAACTGTCATTGCCTCATCATGAATGTAAAGGGGAAGTTCCGCCTTGCCCATGCAAGGGGTTTCCACTCCTCCCAATCCTATAAGATATGCTTCCACAGGATTGACAGTCAATTGTAATTCTTGGCAGTAAGACAATTTAACAGCACTAGTGGCTGCACCTGAGTCAATCAAGGCTCTTACGGTCCTTGCACTCTTTCCTTGTCCTATATTTAAGGTTACGAAAGGACGTCTATCAATTATCCTATGCGAGCTTGTTCCTGCAACTTCACACATGGCCATAGGAAATCCTTGGTCTGCATAGTCATTTGTTCTAGGCTGCTCTCTACCTTGCCTTCGTAATTTCATCCTTCTGATGCGTTCTAAAGCTTATGCTTGAGCTTCCTCTCTAATTCGCTTCTCTTCCTCTTTGCGTTTCTTAGCAGTGTTGAGTCGGCTGAGCATTTCCTCCGTGAGGGGTTCCTGATACAACTTGACTCTGCATCCGCTAATATAGTTTGGGAGAACATCACCCTCTAACGTGGCTAGTTGTACTGCTCCGCTCGTGGAGATCCTATTGATGATCATAGGTCCGTAGCCTCTCTTTTCTAGCTTCCTGGCGTGTTGTTTCAGTGTATAGACTAAAACTAGATCTCCTGCTTTCAAGCCCTTATCCTTCACATGGGCATCGAAATATGCCTTCTGTCTCTTCTTGGCTGCATATATTCCTGCAGCGGCTCTCAGTCTTGTTTCTCCTAATCGTTCAAGGTCAAAGATCCTAGAGGAGAGCTCATGACCTGTCCATTCGTGCTCTTGTGCTACTCTCAATGTAGGGATCAGGAAGTCCAAGGGTAGCACAGCATTTTGGCCAAATACCATCTGAAAGGGAGTGGCTTGGAGTACCGTTTTGTAGGCCACTCGGTATGCCCAAACAGCATGGTGTAGCTGTTTGTCCCAATCAGAGCGTTTAGTGTTCACTAATTTCGTCAGTACATTGCATAAAATCTTATTAGTGCTCTCAGCTTGTCCATTAGCTTGAGGGTGATAAGGGGCAGACTTCTTGTGTATTACCAAGAATTCTTGGAGTAGATTTTCAATTACTTCATTCAAGAAATGAGTGCCTCTATCACTTACAAGCTCTATAGGTAGTCCATATCTCGTGAATACATTCTCAAACAAGAATTTGGCAGTTGTTTGAGCATCGTTCTTGGTTGTAGCCTTTACCTCTACCCACTTGGTGAGATAATCTGTTGCAACAATGATGTATTCCGCATGAGAACCTTTAGCTGGGGGATTAAGAGGACCTACGAAGTCTATTCCCCACTTAGAGAATGCACGTCCACCCATCATAGGTTTCAGTGGCATCTCATCTTTGCGTATAGGATACTGAGTCCTTTGACAGACATCACACCGTTTCACATAGGTATGTGCATCCATGTGAAGTGTAGGCCACCAGAAGCCCGCAAATAGTATTGCCTTGATTACCCGATCTGGTCCAAAGTGTCCTCCTGCTACACCTTGGTGAGCAGTTTCCAAGATCTTAAGATATTCACTCTCATGGACACACAGTCTCAGGTAACCATCCTTACCGCGTTTGTATAGATTATCACCAATGAGTGAGTAATCCAAGGCTTCTTGTTCTAAACTCCTTTTCCTAGCCAGAGTCATGTCTAGAGGGAATGTGTTTGTCCTCAGGAATGATACTAGTGGTTCGCTCCAATCTGGCACAATGGATACTTGATAAAGAGTGGCATGTTCCACTGGTGGTTTAGTGCAACAGATTGGGCATTCCTTGCACAACTTTTGGACATCAGCTTCCATAGTTGGCCAATGTACTCCGAGTCGCCTTAGAGTCTGTAACGTTCGTTGCTTTGAATGGTGTTGCTCTAGTGCACCTACATGTGCTAATTGCAACCATTTAGAGTACTCATCCTCTTCTACGCAACAAGCCAAGATCCCTTGGTCTGTGTGCTTGTACATGCTTCCTGCCATGATGTGGTACTTCTGGGCTTTTACAACCTCTCTATTCCGTGTGTTTACGACTGGATGATTAGGCCCGTAGGTCAATACTGGTACCAATGGGTTAGCCCACTGCGGTATAACTTCCAAATTAAACAAGTAAGCATCAGGAAGGTCATCTGACACTCCTTGTGGGGCTTCTCCCGATGTGAGCCTAGAGAGATGATCGGCTCTCAAATGAGTCCTACCTTTCCTTACCACAACCTCAAAATCGTATTCCATTAGCAAGAGAAACCATCTCACTAATCTTCCTGTATTGCATGGCTTGTTTACAAGATATAACAATGCCTGATGATCAGTAAAAAATTTAAACTTATTTGCAAGCAAATAGTGTCTAAATTTCTTAACTGCATACACCATGCCTAATCCTTCTCGCTCTGTGGTGGTGTAATTCCGTTCAGCCGCATTCAATTGTCTACTGGCATAGGCAATTGGAAGATCCATATTACCTTCACCAGTAGGTTGTGCGAGCACACATCCAATAGCATAATTGGATGCATCAACATGAACATGGAATGGCTTATTCCAATCTGGTGTGGTCAAGATTGGTGCTGAACACAATCTTCGTTTAAGCTCCTGGAAGGAATTCTCACATTCATCAGTCCACTCAAAGTTAGTCAAGAGTCCGTACATGGGCTTTGCGATGACAGCATACATGTGGATGAAACGTCGGTAATACCCACAATGCCCCATGAAAGCTTGTACTTCCTTGACATTCTTTGGCCTCGGTAGCTCTGCTATGGCTCTCACTTTTTCTTCGTCTGTAGATATGCCATTCTTTGACACTATGTGTCCTAGAATCTTGCCTTGCCTGACCATAAAAACGCACTTCTCTGGGTTCAGGCAGACTTGATATTCTCTACATTTGTCAAAGATTTGTCTGAGTTCAGGGATATGGGTTTGTCTAACATTGGAATGAGCACAAAGATCATCAACATAGACTTCTAAACTCTTCCTCAGGAACTCCTTAAACACATGGCACATCAACCTCTGGAAGGTAGCTGGTGCATTGGTAAGCCCAAATGGCATTACTCTAAAAGCAAAAATGCCCCATTCTGTGGCAAAGGCTGTCTTATGCTGATCCTCGGGAGCTATGGCTACTTGATTGTAACCCGAAAATCCATCAAGGAAGCTGTACACTTCCTTGCCTGCCACTCTCTCTAAGAGATGTTCTGTGATGGGAAGCGGATAGTTATCTCGAATCGTGGCGGCATTAACCTTTTTCAAGTTAATGCACACACGCAGCTTGCCATTCTTCTTGGGCACCACTACGATGGGGGATACCCATTCAGTGTGCTCAATTTCATAGATAAATCCAGCTTCAACCAATCTATCTATCTCTTCTTTGATCTTAGCAGCGTAATTATCGTCATAAGTATAGGGCTTTTGTTTAGAGGGTTTGGCATCTGACGTCATGGGGATGGTGTGTGAGCATATGTCCGGGTCAACACCTTTCAAATCCTTGTAACTCCAAGCGAATACATCTCTGTATTCTCTTAGCAAGGCAATCAATTCGTGCTCTTCTTCTTCTGTCAGGTCATGGCCTATATACGTGCATCTCTCCTCTCCTTCTTCTATGGCCACTACTATTTTCTTGGTGGTTTCTTTGTTATCATAGGCCTCTCCTGATTGTGCCTCTCGTTTAGGCATTCTTATCATGACTCTCCTGTCATCTATCTCATACTTCTTAAAATTTTCTGGGACCTCAAACAAAGATTCTTCCTCCTCTGGTAAGACTTCTTTCTTTTTTCGTTTCTTTCCTTCTTCCTTCGGGGTCATATGTGTTGCTAATCTTACATCATTTGTAACCTCTCCATGCTTCTGAGGTTGAAATTCCACTTCATGGAAATATTCTTCATCTGATGCAAATGGTGGGTCCATACTGATTGACTCTAGATCGGAGTCACTTGCATCCTCAAATGCATCAGGGCTAGGTTCGCATTCTTCTAGAACTGCCTCTCCCATGATTGGCTCAATGGAGAAGACTGAAATATCATAGCCATCCTCATCACAGTGAGGTGTCCATTGTTCTTCGTTGATGGCTACGTCCATTGTTGCTAAGATTTCTGCCCAACCGTGAGGTTCAAATTCTTCGTCTGGAAAAACTACAGGTGCATAGGCTGGGTCTTGGATTGATCTATGGGTTTCTTTCGCACCTACCTCTCTGGCTTTCTCTCTCTTCTCTTCTTCTACTGCTACCTTGCACATCCATAAGTGAGTGTCTTCATGCATCCATGAGGATCCAGATTCTATGGAATGCACAGATTCCGTATCATCTTTGGCTCTATGGATGGGATTCCACTGGATAGGAGGGACATCTCTATGAGAATAGTCCTTGAGATTGACTTTGGTTGTAACGCCCAAGTGTTGCAAATACAAGGAGTTGGTTCCCCAATCCTATACCACTTGCAACTGTCGCATAAATGGTCTTCCTAAAATCATCTCATAAGCATGATTTTTGCTGAAGTCACATATAGCAAAGCTATGCTCAAACTCAACACCACAAGTGGTGAGAGTTATCCCTTCCAGCAATCCTAAGGGTCTCTCAATATGACCATCGGCCATCTGCAATTTCATTCTTGTTGGCCTGAGTGCTGGCTTGCCCCAACGCTTCCATAAGGAGGTGGTGGCAATTGCAACTCCTGCACCTGAGTCCAAAATCGCCTTGGTGGTGTATTCCTGGTAGGTGATGGGAAGATAGGTGTTCCCTTCTTCACCTTCACACATATCTCCTATCTTATCCAAGGGAATTTCTGGCACTGTCCTATGGGATCCTACCTGGGAACGAGATTTTGCTATCTCTGGTACTTGTTTGGCTACATGTTTCCATAATTCAGGTCTAACCTTGAGTAGCTCTTCTAACTTGAGATTACACTGCACGTTAGTGTTCTTCACTACCTCTGTATTCCTAGGTATGACTGAGTCGTCGTTCCTTACCATGACTGTGGGTGCTCTCATACATGTGGACTTTGCTTCCCATGGACCTGTGAAGTGGGGTAGCTCCTGTATGGAATTAGACTCAAAGTCCAATCTCTCATGAGACTGAGTACTCTCATGTTCCCCGTAAATAGATGGGATGTCTTGTGGGAATTGGTCGTGTGCATCATCCACAAGTTCAAAGGGAGGGGCGACTTCACTTTCATTATCCCATTTGTCTTCTTGAATCTCTCGTAGGAAATCTGGTGCAAACCGATTCATAGAAGAAGAAGTGTCTGGCTCCGTGGAATTGGGCACATAAGCAACCTGGGAAGGAGGGCTTATTCTATCGTTGGCTCTCTCCTCGTTCTCACAGATGGCTGGAGCGCAAGCTCCCTGGGGAGGGTTACTCATTCTATTACTTTTCCGGACAGGCTCATACGCTCCCTGAGAAGGAGTGTAGGCAGGCTGTGGAGGTACGTGAGCTTCCGAGGGAGGCTCATGTGCCTTTTGGGGGGGAAAATAAGTTTCTTGAGGAGGCACATGGGCTTCCTGAAGAGGCTGGCTTATCCGTTCTCTTGCCCTTTCCTTTCTTTGAGGGGCAGTTTCCTTTTCTGACTGTGCGATTAGCTCTCTATTCTTTCTAAGGAGGGGAAGTTGTCTGGTTTAGTGGAATTGGCCACACAAACTTCCGATGGGGAATGGTTCATGTTTTTGCTTGCTTTATCTTTTTCTTGATTTTTTTCTTCCTTGGTAGATCTTGCAATTATTCCCTCTAACTTCTCTAGGAATCCATCCAAGTGTAATTGTGTTTTGGCTGAGCCCGAGTAATTGAAAAGGCGACTGGCTTCAAACATAGTCTGAGCCAGTGCGACCATTTTCGCACACAGTTTGGTTCTTTCTATCTCTAGGTCAGCTCTAGGATAGCACTTGTCATGATCCGTAACGTTTGGCCCTTCTTGGATTCTGGCCTGATATGCTTTAAGCATCATGTCTATGTCTTCAGGAGTGGGATCAGCTAATACTGATCCTGTTTGGGGTGGTGGGTGGGTTACGTGGGGTGTCTTAGAGGGTGAAGGGATGGAGGGTGATGGGGATGGTAGCGGTGGGAATGTGTGAGAGTGCGGTTGAGATGTGATCTCTATGATTTTAGCCTTGGTTTCTCGTAGACTTTCCTCAAGTTCACTCATCTTCTTTGCCCATTGCCTTTTCATGCGTTCGCGGCTATCTCTCCAAGCTCTTGTTCTCTTTTTATTTTGGCTCTCAGTATCGCTAGTGTCTGGGCTCTTTTCCTTGCCTACCCCTTGGCTTTGCTTCACTGCTTGAGCTCTCGTGACTACCTGTACGGGTGCAGTGGAAGTCACACTTCCGCTGGAATCTACCACTAACTCAATAACATTGATGGGCGTGATTTTTGGCATATTATTGGGGTTCTTTGGGCAATCTCGTAAGAGATGCTCTTTTCCACAATCTTGGCAGAAGCCTTGGATTGTCACTGACTGGGGTTGTGTAGGTGGAGGCAAGGGACAATCACGAATGAGGTGATCTCCTTGGCATCTGTAGCACGGTCCCCTTGGGAATGGAGGTCTTACCTGCCTAGATTGAGGCCTAGGGTTGGGGTTTGCATACATGACGTTCGTGTAATCTGACTCCCAACTAGGTTCGTTTGTCTCTTCGCTATAATAGGACTCACCATGCTCAGGAGACTGCATGTAGTAGGCCTGGGGGCTATCAACATGTGTAGAATCAAAGCTATGGTCACTCGGGTCACTTTCAGAAAGCAAGGATGTTACA
Organism: Ceratopteris richardii; assembly: GCA_020310875.1. Taxonomy (NCBI): domain Eukaryota; kingdom Viridiplantae; phylum Streptophyta; class Polypodiopsida; order Polypodiales; family Pteridaceae; genus Ceratopteris; species Ceratopteris richardii. Next base: position 95,413,377 of record CM035429.1, read on the forward strand.
GGGACTATAGCTCTATTCAGGTTCTCTTCTGCAGCAGTATACTTTACCGGAATCACATTAGCTGGGGCTGGGGGTTGTTGTGCTAGCACAGGCTGAGGCCTTTGTTGGTTTTGAAATTGAGGTTGGAAATTTTGTTGTGGCCTGCCATACGGTTGTGGAGGGTACTGGTTCTGGTATCTGCCTTGTTGGTAGGGCTGAGGGTAGGGTTGCCTAACCGCCTGCTTGTTGTATGGGCAATCTTGTGCGGTGTGGTTGGTATATCTCCGTTCTATGGTGCAGTACTGGCTACTAGGGTTTACTTGGGGTTGAGCCATAATAGGGCAGACATTCGCCATGTGGTCACCACCGCATGTATAGCATCTTTTCACAGGGGCAAACCTTGGGATTTGTTTGCTAGTTACTCCTAATTTCTGAGCTACTTTTTCGGCAAGTTCCTCAATTGATGTGGCTTGTGTGGAAGATTGACTAGATGCACTATCTGAATCTTTGTAAATTTTGGACAGCTCTAGCTCTTCTCCTAGGTTATCTTCAATGTCAATGCACATACGTACACACTCTTCTATAGTCCTAGGGTCTTTCAGATACACGTAGGATCTCAATTTTGGACTCAACAATCCGTCAAGGAATAAGGCTACTTGTTTAGCAGATGTGGGTAGCTCCGAAATAGGGCACCTTTCAAGATATTGTCTAAATCTTCTTCCTGCAAGCCTCACAGTCTCTTGAGGGGTTTGCTTGAAGCTGTGAATCAGTGAGGAGGTGTTGTGTCTTATGCACTCTTGGAGAACTCAATAATAAATGCCTCTAGGAGTTGGTCTATGCTCCTGAACTGGCGCTCGTCCAATGGCTGAAACCATGTAAGTGCCGTATTCCTCAGGGTTAGACCGAAGGCATTGTACAGCGTGAATAGATCCTCAACTTGTTCAGCTCTCAAGACTTGCTTGAACTCCGCCACATGATCATAGGGATCTCCTGTGCCGTCAAAGTAATTCTTCATGGACTTAACTAGCTGGGTGGGTCTCAAAGTTCTTGTGTGCTCTCTAGGCCTCGGCAGAGGGAATCCATCTACATTTCTTTGGTTCCTGTGGGCTCTAAGCATCTCAGGTTCTACCCTATTCGTCTCCGTTCTCGTTCTTTCTTTGCCCACTGGATTGGCAAAACTTACTTCTGGTCTATCTTTACTTCTGTCTCTTTGCATGCCATGAGCCTGGGATGTTCCAGCTCCAGGTTGACCATAGGATACATTTGATCTTGGTTGGGGGAAAATGAATTCGCCCTTCCAAGTGTAAGCATGCCTATCATTTTCTGTCACCACAAAGATCCTCTCCGAAGTGTGGTCTAAGTAGGTTACTCTACCTGGGCTATCTGGATCCTTAAACTCATAGATCATGATTGTTCCTATATCAGTTGGGTGATCCGGTTTATACCTCCAAAAGGCTTCCTCCGTTTCTCGATTGAGAAGCAAATCTATGCACTTGTTATCTTGGGGGACCCACTCAGGCGTGATAATCCTAGTGAGAACTGATTTACCTCGAGGGGTTCTAGGTTCCACTCCCATGTTTCCTTGTTCCAAGTCACCTAAGTCCGCTTCTGAAATTACATTTCCAAATTCATCTGTCCTATCTGGATGACTGGTGACTACGTATATGGTTCCTTCTTTGTCCAGGTATGCACCGTTTTCAAACTTGACAGCTGGGTGCTCTAGTCCTATGGATTGGTCAGGGTTTTTAATCTGGACCACGGATCTTCCTAGGCCGTCCTCATAGATACTAGCACCTAATCGGTTGGTCCTAAGGTACTCTAGCTGCGTTTTGTAAGGGCCTTCTACCCTGTACAAGTAAGGCACACCTGAACTTCCCGTAGGTCTGTCCATGCCTTGAGACATCCCTGATTCACTGGTATCCGAGCTAGGGTAATGAGAGTGGTGACTCAACTGCTGGGCCCACGACCTTGCAGTATGATTGACACTAGCCTCTGAAGACCTAAGGCTTTGTCTCTCTCTTACTAGGTGTCGTCCTGATCTAAGGTTCATATGCCTATCTAAGTAGCCCAATTCTTTGCCCAGAGTACAAGCTCGTTGCCGATCAATTGGTACCAGTCACTTGATTCCTTTTAGTTATTTCTTGTGTTTAAGGTCTTATCTAATATTCCGTCGTCAGGAATACTTGAATGTTCTTCGTACTTTCAGGTTGATCGTCCCACGTTAGGTTCTTTCCTTTATGTTGTCGACAGTACAGAGATTAAGTTTTTAGCTTGAACTTGAGTTTTTAGGTAGTCTTCAACTTGATAGTGGCCTATCGTCGCCCTGACTTACTCCTACTTCTAATCGTTCTTAGCCTAAGCTAGGAATTGACGAAGAGGAGTTGAGAATATTCCGACCTTTCTTGCCGAACCTTGCTCTTTAGTGCTCGAGAAGTTGATTCTCAAGCGTGCGCAACACCCTTGCTTGGATACTCTCAATTGCTTCTCAATAGGCCTGCATAAATCCCAAGATTAGCTCCAAGTAGACCTTTCAATTGACAGACAATTAATTTCAGACACTTTTTTAATGACCCTTGATCCCCCTTTTGTATTGCTAGAAATTTCCTCTAGAGCTCCCTTGGTGTTCCTACCCCTCAGTGTGCCAACTTCCAAATACCCTATCTGAAAATCAACGCGTTATTCTTATAAAAAACAGTTGAGGGCGCGTAGTATATGTCACGAGCTTTCCGACAAGCCCTAGAGCTCAGAAAATGGATTTCGTATGAAAAAGTTATGACCGTTCAGGGTTTAGGGGGTTAACTAGACAAACAGATACTATCAGGGATTTTAATGCATTTTCTAAGGCCTTTGTAAGTATATGAATACTTGAGAGTGCAAATATGCCCAAAATTTAGCCTAAATTTCCAAAAATTTACCCCTTAATTTTTGCCGAAAATGTCTGTCTGTCGCGATAGACGATGTCTGTCGCGATAGACAGTGTCTATCGTGGATTTCTGTCTGTCGCGATAGACAGTGTCTGTCGTGAAATTCTGTCTGTCGCGATAGACGGTGTCTGTCGCGATAGACTGTCTGTCGCGATAGACGGTGTCTGTCGCGATAGACGGTATCTGTCGTGAAATTCTGTCTGTCGCGATAGACGGTGTCTGTCGCGATAGACGGTATCTGTCGTGAAATTCTGTCTGTCGCGATAGACGGTGTCTGTCGCGATAGACGCTATCTGTCGTGAAATTCTGTCTGTCGCGATAGACGGTGTCTGTCGCGGATTTCTGTCTGTCGCGATAGACGGTGTCTGTCGCGATAGACAGTGTCTGTCGCGATAGACGGTGTCTGTCGCGGATTTCTGTCTATCGCGATAGACGGTGTCTGTCGCGGATTTCTATCTGTCGCGATAGACGGTGTCTGTCGCGATAGACTGAAAAAACGCAAATTTTTGAAAAACTTCTAGTGATCTAGAGTGCCCTCAAGGTGTAGGTTACAGTGCTAATCATGCATTCACAAAATGTTAAGATTTTCTGTCTGTCGCGATAGACAGTGTCTGTCGCGATAGACAAAGGTTGTCGTCCCGGGACCTGTGCAGAGCCTGTCGTGCCTGCGCACACTGCTGGGGATGATGGTACAGCAAAAAACCTGCAAAATAGCTCAAGAAACATGCAAAAAACAGAGCATGCAAATTCGCTCTCTCGCTCTCTCTCACAAGTGAAATGAGAGAAATGAGGTGGAGATGGGGATATAGTCAAAAAACTGAAATTTTCGCGATGATGGAGATGGACGTGGGAGATGGTGATGATGATGATGAAGATGGTGAAGAAAGTAAAAGAAAACCGATGAGAGTGAAGAAAATACCTACGACTCCAACGCGTCAACTCTACGTCTTACCATCACACGCTCGTCCTCAAAGCTGGATCCCCGGCAACGGCGCCAAAATTTGGTGTAGCTCAGTGATGAGTAGCACCTCCTTTAATGTCAATCCGGGAAGACGTGAGGATGGTATGAAGATCTCGAGCAAGTGGCTGCACAAGTGCGTGAGTGAGAAGCACACAAGCATGCACACACATATACACACACGCGCACACACGGCAAGACAAAGAGGGAGAATCAATGGAGTTCTTTTAGATTACTTTCAAAAACTCTTACAAGTTTGTTTCAATTACAATCTAACCTCAAAAATGAGCTCTCTAGCTCCTTTTATAGTTTTTGACTAGCTTTGGCCCTGTCCAGACCTAGTGTCCGGCCTAGTTAAAAATTAGGTTCCAGGGCTTATTTGAGGGCTCAAACGAAGTCTAAAAATTATGAAAATTGGTACGATGGTACTTCTAATACTCCTCAAGCTCGAGGACTCCTCGGCTTGCACAAAATGGAGTCTATTCTACCAAAAACGGGATTTACAATGTTTGTGTAGTGATTAAAATCACTTGAGTTGTACATAATCCATGGGAAAAAATGATCTGGCCTTGTTGCCGTATTGTGCATGACTCCTCTGTTGCTTTGTATGCCAACATAGAGCCTTCATGAAAAGGTCTGCAATGTTCTCCTATGTGGGCACATATGCCAAGCTGATCTCTCCAACAGAGAACCTCTCCCTGACATAATGATAATGCACCTCAATGTGCTTAGTGCGAGCATGGAAGATAGGGTTCCTTGCAACTACAAATGCACTTTGACTGTCAATGAAGACGGTGGTGAAAGAAAACTGATCAACACCCAAATCAGCCATAAGGCATCTGAGCCACACACACTTAATATTCACTGTGAAAGTTGCCCTATACTCAACCTCACAACTCGAAGTGGCCACAGTAGGCTACTTCTTGCTAAGCCAAGATATGCATGAGCTACCAAACAGGAAGCAAACACCACTAGTGGACACACGAGTGTCATAGTAACCAACCCAATCAAAGTCAAAAAAAGCATGTAAATCTGTTAGTGGTGATCCCCCCTTGGGATAAAAAAATCCAAGTAACTCGGTACTACTCAGGTAGCAAAAGATACGATTAACCACCTACCAATGCTTGACTCCTAGGCAATGCATAAGCATGCTCATCTATGAGACAGCGAACTAAATATCTAGCTGAGTAATGCATAAGTAAATCAAGCATCCAACAACATGCTGATAGAGATCAACATCAAATGCATCTCTAGAATCATGAAGACTCAATCATAAACCTATCTACATAGGAGTGGCAATAGGTTTACAATCTTCAAGGCCTAAATGCTATAATAATGTGTCAATATATTTTGTTCGACACAAAGCTATTCGGCCATCAACCTGTATAAACTGAATGCCCAAATAATGATGCAAATGGCCCAAATTAGACATCTCAAATGAGGCATGCAAATCAACCTTAAAATCAGCAATATGCTTCTCATGAGGACCAATGAGTAGCATGTCATCAACGTACTCCATAATGATCAGAAGCACATCATTTGCATGCTTAACATATAAGGTGCTTTTAGTTGGACTGTTCTCAAAACCATGTGCAATCACATAGGCATGCATCTTTTCATACCAAGCACGGGTGCATGCTTTAAACCATATATAATGCCTTCTTTAACATGCTCACCTGGTTTTCATGCTTTTTTTGCACAAAGCCATGGGGCTGAAAAACATACACTTCTTCATGCGATTCACCATTCAGAAATGTTGTTTTAATGTCCAGCTGATGTACATTCCAACCATGATGAGTTATAAGTGCATAGATGCTACGAACAATAGTCATTTGGCATGTAGGTGCAAAGTTTTTATCAGAATCAATGCCTCTTTCCTCCTCATAACCCTTTGCAACAAGCCTAGCCTTATACATGTCAACTATTCCATCAAGCTTACACTTGAGCTTGTATACCCACTTTGTGCCAATGGTCTTCTTGCCAGGAGGCGAGTCACATAAAGACCAGGTACCATTTTTCATGATAGCATCATATTCGGATTGCATAACAGTCATCCAATTTTCAAAATTTTATGCTTCATCAAACAAAACAGGCTCATTCTCATCACAGAGACTAGAGGCACCCATAGCATAGCAATCCAATGCAAAAGAGGCATGATGAGAGCCTGATCGAGTATGATATGACAGATGTGCATCTAATTTGTTGTCATGCAAAGTTTACAACAGCCATTTTGGCATAGTTTTTGCGTCCTCAATATCTGCTCTCTCATCAACAAGTGCATCATACAAACCTGCATAAAAAATTAAATGATCTGCATCATCACATGAAACCTATAAAGATTGAGAAGTTGCCTCATTAGAACCAGCACTAGATTGTCCACCTTTAAAAAGAGGCAACAAAGTATCATACATGCCTTTGGAGCTAACGGATGTCTCCTTAGTACATGAAAGTAGTGGCTAAATAACATCTTCCACAAAAACAACATCATGGCTGACCAAAATGTGTTTAGTCTATGGATGATACAAATGATAGCCCTTGCTTTCAGAAATATACCCAACAAAAATATATTTCACTGCTTTATCATCCAATTTTTTGCATTGTTTTTCAAGCAGTAATGCATATGCCAAACAATAAAAAACACACAGGTGAGCAACAAATGACTTACAACCATGCCAAGCCTCATATGGAGTGATAGAATACAATGCTTTAGTGGGACACCTGTTAAGTTCATATGCTACACACATGACAACCTCAAGCCAGAAACTATGTGGTAAAGCCTGACTCTTGACCATACACCTTGCCATCTCCATGAGTGACATGTTCTTATCTTCAGCAACTCCATTATGTTGAGGTTTATACGGCATTGCACAATGATGTTTTATCCCACGTTCAGCCAAAAATGCATTAAATTCATAAGACATATATTCCCCCCCTCAATCAGAACAAAGGGTGCCCATTTTACATGCTGATAGATTTTTCGCCAAAACCAAAAAACATTTTGAAGCACATAAACATTTTGGACTTTGTTTTGAGTGGATATACCCATGCATGCTTGGAAAAATCATCAATGAAAGTCACGAAGTAAAGATAGTTTCCAAAAGAGGGTGTCTACATAAGTCTAGAGACATCACTATGAGCAAGCTTCAATTTGTGAGTAGCTCAAACTAAACCATCTGTTGGAAAGGAGTAATGCTACATTTTGCCCAAAATACAGCCTTCACAGACATGCTTTCTAGGTGCCTCAAGTTTGGGCAAAGAGGACAGCATTTCAAAGCGTAGCAAACTAGTGAAATTTAGATGACCAAAGCATGCATTCCAAAGCTTTGCATCTGACATAGCCTGAGAATCATGTACTACACATGCTGAGTCATTCATAGATTTTTCATAGTCTACGTGCTTATACAGCCCCCAACATAAAATGCTAGAAGCAATAATCATGTCACCATTTGACAAATCATGACCTGTACATCTGCCATCAACAAATTTCATAACCAAGCCAATCTTGGCTAATATAGAAACTGATAACAGATTCTTCTTGATCCCTAGCACAAATAAAGCATCCAACAATGTAAAAGAACTACCATCAGTAGTAGTCAAAATGATCTTACTAACTCCCGTGATCGGATAAGAGGAGTTGTTGGCACATGGTATAGTATTCCCTATAGGGGCAAGCTCGAGTGAAGTGAAGAAACTGCGTTGCGAGGTAATATGTCTGGTTGCCCCACTATCAAAGTACCAAACATTTGAGTCTACTGCAGACATACATTGTTTAGGAGAAGATGCGTCAAAACTGCAAACAATAGTAAACGCCCATTCTTCATTCTGGACAAGATTAGCAGACTGTGTTTTTGGTGTAGAGGCCTTTGCAACAACCATTCCAGCCTCTTTTGCCTTTGCCTCTTTTGCAGTCAGTTTTGAACAATTCTTTATGACATGATCGTTTCCTTTATAGTACTTACAAAAGAATTTCTGCTTTTCTGATTTTTTCTCATCTTTGTCTTCTTGGAATGTGCAACATTTGCAGATTTTTGCTTACTAGTAGATGAGCTCCATTTGCCTTTGCCCTTTTGACTAGGTAGGAAAGCTTGATCTGCAACATGCATAATGGACCTGTTTTGCATAGACTGATCTTCCTGCAATAGAACAAAGACTAACTCCTCCAATGTCAAGGAATTTGGATTGCCCTTCATCATCAAACAACGAGTAGACACAAAACTCTGATATGAATCAGGAAGACCATTCAAAATGGTCTGCACAAGTGAGCTATCTAGTATAACTTCATCGATAGAAATCAATTATTCCTTCAAGTCTTTGATCTTTGTCAAAAAATTGTCCATAGAATCACCTTCATTCATATGCGCACTCTCCAATTTTTTCAGAGGTAAGCAACACGAACCTCATTCCTAGCCTGGTACAATATGCTAAGTGTATTCCAAGCATCCTTAGCTATTTTGCAAGAGTGAATGTGAGCTATAATGGCACATTTGACAGACAAGGCTATCAATGCATGTGCCTCCGCATCTTTGCCATCCCAACAAACTTGCTCTATAGTAGGTGAGGCACAAAAAGCAACACGAACAAGAATCTGCAATCTAATCAATGCCATCTTCAGTGCCATCTAATCATCTTTAGTACCTATATTTACAGGTGTAATAGGATGTTTTTCAACACCCTGCACAATATTCCACACTCCTTTTTCAACCAATACATGATGCATCATATAAGCCCACAACGGGTAATTTGTTCCATCCAACTTATCCTCAATAGCTAACATACAAAATACATCACTGCTTTCAACCATGGCCATTGACCAAAATACCCTGATGCAGAAAATGGCTATATCTAAAAACATTGAACATAACTACCCTCATGTGTTCTACTAAACATGTAGCAGACTTTGAGCTGCTTATACTGGAAAACAAAAACCTATATATATCTTTGGTATAAAAAGACAAAATAGCCTACAGAAGCACTATAGAAGTGCATTTGGAGGCTGAAATGCGCTTAGATCGTGATTTTGGCACTAGAAAACAAAGTAGTTTTGATCTCATAATCACTCTGAGTATGCTTACCAAATTTTGTGTGATCTTGAGATTATGACCGGAGAGGTGTTGACGATGCCCTAGATGAAGCGGCAACCTGCTCTGATACCAATTTTTGGAGTTCAAGGTCTGCAAAGGCAGGCAAACAACACAAGGAAGAAGAAGAATCTTGGAGCACAACACACAATACTGAATGTATTACCACTAGAATGTACAAAGATAAGTAACCCATTAGGGCTATATGTGTATATAAGTCGGGGGAAAAAACCTCCCAAAGAGGGAAAAAAGTGCTCCAGTGGTCCTAGTGTGTTCACACATATCACTACCTAAATATATCAAGATAAGGTCCCTCTACTCATCTGACAATCATGAGTAGGTACCTCGTATGAACTCTTTGGCTTTTGGCCTTGGCTATCCTCCGAGCAAGGAACTTCTCCTTCCTCAAGGCATGTACATCTCTGGAATATAACACTCTCTCACCCATCTAAAGATCATTTTCCTCAAGGATATAGAAGGAGCTATAAACATGGGAATCAGAAGTGTGATTCCAACTAATAAGAGTAGAGTGTGGTGGGTGTCTGAAATACTAGATGCCCAAAAAGTAGGCAATTAGTCTTTGTGCTTTCTATCTAGCATTTCCACCAATAAAAGTAGTCCTTGCCTTCAGCATGCTCCAGTGTCGGAGAGATTTACTCTTCCGAGCATTGACTATTAACATACTTGAAGGGCTCTACTCTCTATGGATTGTCCTTCATTCTCATGCATAACAGTGGCTCTCTAGCATCTGAAACTCTTAATGATGAGATCAAAAGACCTGATGATATTGGTGAACATTGATGAGCGACATTCTAAACTTGTGACCCTCAAAAGGTTTCTATATGATAACAATAATTCTATGCAAATGAATACTTGAAAAACATCTAGGTTCATGGCTAAGTTGACATACTTCTAACGACCAAGTCATGGGTTCATATTCTGCCATTGTGATCAAATCAAAAATAACTTTATTGTTGCCATGTTTTTACCTTTCATTGGCCAAATTCAGACCTACATTGAATGTTCTATGTCTCTATAATTAGAGATTTTCCAAAAGGCAGAAACAGCGATCGACTTTTCTTCAAATAAATTAAAATACCAGGATAACATTTTAACGATCACAACTCTAATTTTAGAGTTTACAAGATTATAAGAAGAGATGTGGCATGGACAATCGAGGAGGTCAATGATTGTATTATCCAACATCTTTATGAAGACGCAGCTCTGATTACGGGAGGGAGGCCGATTAATGTTTTTGCTCCTGGCACTCTGATGAATTCCATAACTTGCACGCTTCAATTCCTGAAGTGATGAAGGACAGAAGAGATGTACTCAAGTAATGAATAACTTGCATCCTGCATTGGACATGCCATCAATGCCTGAAGCCAAGGTGTTGCATTTACAAGGAAAATGGATGACAGTCAAGTTTACACACAAGTTGATTAAAAACGCATTCGGATGGACTAAAAATGGCATCACAAATTTGAAGGAAGAAATCCATGAAGCTAAAAAGAGAACATTTTTGGATATCAATAGAATCTACATCGAGGAAGTGTTTTCTTAAATGGATGTACAGCTTTGACTATAATGATATATCATGCCCTCTATTAAGTATCATCTACGAGAAATGCCTTCAACAATGGAAATGGCAAAATATGCAAAATCTGCGACTATCCCTAAAAAGAGGAAGAGTGTGATCGTTATAGAAGAAGCAGGAACGAGCTCCAAACCTTTAATGCGAGGAGCAAAGCAAGTGTGGGAGGAAATCAAAGGTGAAGCAACACTAGTGTCTAAAATAATGCATGTACTTCCAAGAAAAACACTGGCAAAACCAACACCAATCACCAAAGCTAAATTATGAGATGCCCTGCAACAAACCCACAAGTACAAAGAGAGACAAGTCAACCTGTCAGTTCATGGTCATCATTATCTACAAACTAGTATGGCACAACAAAATCAACTAGGGAAGAGATTAACAAAATTACAAAGATATAAAGAGTTGGGATTAGCAAACTCAAGCTCTTCATTTAAATCCTAAGAGGACAATGATCAGTCCACAATGAATGTGGGCATCCACACTGAAACAAATGATGATGGTGGTTGGGATGAGGTCAATCAAGTGGTTGATTAGCATGAAGTGGCTAGCAAAGAATTGAATGCTGACATGAATGTGGATAGCTTCCAAAGCAAAAATGTATATACCATCCAAGTAAATGATACAACTAGAATACAAGTCAACAAAATTTGCATTGAAGGACAAAGGCCAATGATACATCCTAAGGAAGAGATATCGGAGGAGGCAATCGATAACAAAGCAAAATTTGAACCAATAAGGATCATGGCAGAACCATGTCCTATGGATGTAATTCATAAAAAACACAGTTCCAAGGATGACAAAAAGAGTGAGGCTAAGCCAAGAGTAAAATTTCATATTTGGCAGCCATTTAATGAGACATTGCATAATGATAAAGGAAAATATGTAAACACCAATGAAGAACCAATAATACCACAGCGGTGGCTCAATGTGGGTGTGGCCCAACTTAAACCAATAGGGAAGTATATGATACGAACGGCCATGGACACACAACAACATTTAATAGAAGTAGATAAGGAATACGAACAGATACATATTGAGAAGAATCATTTCAAATTACTAAGTGAATAGCTATCCACACATGTGTTACAATCCCACCATAGTCTAACAAGAAAAGGAATATGACCTTAAAAATGCAATGGAGGAGATCAATAAGCTCAAAGAAGAAAATGAGCACCTGACAACACAACTAAAGGAAATCAAACAAAAATATGAGATAAGTGAAGCAAAAAAGACACGACTAATCAATAGAAGCAAAATTCAAGAAACCCAAATCAAGATACATATGAACGAGGTAGATGCACTGAGAAACAAAAATAAAGAGTTAATAACTTCAATTTTACTCAATCAACCATTAGCAATTATCGAAGGCACTAGTGAAGATATGAGAGAGTTATGAGCACGACTGGAAAGGTATGCTAATCATCTTAAGCAGGAGCAAGAATTATGAGCTCAGTGGGAAATAAAATATATGAATGATACAAATGAATTAAGGAATACATGGAAGGCAGCAAAATCGAAGTATGTGGAACAATGCAAAGAAGATGCAGACCAACTAGCCATGTTAGGTGAAAGCAATCTACAAAGTAATAAAGCACTTGCAAAAGCAAGAGAACAAATAAAAGATAAAGATGCACTCATTGCAAGTCTACAAGCTCAGCTAGAAAGGCAAGCAAAGATGGGGACACCAGTATATCCAAGCTCTCCAGTAGCTATTGTGGAGACTGAGGTATGCCCTCTTCCTCCCCCCATCAACAGTTCACCTATACATATTGCAATGGGGGTACAACTTGATGATCAAGCAATGCAAAACACTACGAAAATAAGCCAAGGAGAGTGGATCCTACTGGTGTCCAAACTTACAGCACAATTTGAAGGTGCAATGGTGAAAGTAATGAAAGAAGAAAAACTCAAAAGCAAGAATTTAGAACAAAACAAACCAACAATTAAACTACAGAGTTGATACCTTTTCATATACACAAGAAGAATTTGAAAGAGTTGATCCGGTATGGAGGCGGAAATTTTTGGAGAAAAATCCTACATTGTGTGTCCATTGACAAGACGCACCCTACTTACTCTAGGTAAACCCTTCTTTTTTCCCAGTGCCATGCCATAGACCATGGATGCAATTAAGCAGAGTCATGGTACACTAAATAAACAGTGACTAAATTACCCCTTATTGCCAAGCCCACCATAACTACTTACCAACCAAAGATTACATGGTGTGGACCATAGAAGTTTGGCTTTCAAGATATGCATTAGTTCCAAATTTAGCAATAAAAATGATGAATAAAGTGTTGAACATGATTCTCATAGTTCTGAAGGTTTTCAAACATGTAGAATATACCTTTCTGAATTTTATCGGCATTAATCAAGGAATAGATGCCTTGATTTTTTATCTCTCTATCATGACCAGCTGCTTAACCTTAATGGCACTCTATTCTACACTCATGTTTTTGCCCAATCCTTACATGCAGACATTTGAAAAAGCATTTTTTATGAGATTTTTTGAAGTAAATTCAAAAATATTTTTGAAGATGTCTACCAGCTTAAACACTCGACTTTTGGATCACCGGCAAGCACCAAACAACTAAATAAAATCATGTCAATGGAAGGATCTCCTGATACATGAAACCAATCAGCTAAATCAAGAAGATTGCAATGTATTCCAAATATACTCATGTTGCCTATCAAAGCCTGTCATGAGTAAGGGAGGAGGGATGTGTGGAGGGAGAATCCAGGAAGAGGAGAAGAAGAATAAAATCAAAAAACAAAGTAGCTCAATAGAAGAATCACCCTCTGTCCAAAGCCCTATAGGGGCACGCATCAAGCTACAACACGAAACAAGGTGGGATCGAAGAGCGTGAACAAAGAAGTCAAAACAAGCATACGGTCCTTCCAACAACCATGGGAAGAACTCTAGTGAAAGGTGACTAAATATATGTCACTTTAGCCACTAGGTGTGTGCGGTGAAAATAAATAAACAAGCCAAAAAGAATGCAAAGCAAGGACCCAAATAATGTGGATGAAAGAAATTAAACAAGATCCTTCCAACAATCGGATGTTGAACCCCAATGAAAGGTGACTAAACATACATCACCTTAACCACTAGGTGCATGTGTTGCAACCAAAATTAATACAACAACCCTGATGTGTGAACATAAGGAATGTCAAGGGGATGATGGAAGCATTGGGTTAAAGCTCAGACAAGATAACACATTTTCTAAAAGTTTTGAAGACTTCATGGACCACCGTTGGCATGCAATTAAAAGAAATATAAACTACCTCTGAATCTTTAGGGCCTCCACGATTTCTAATAGTGGTCAATTAAACATACAGCATCAAGATAGACAGGAACAAGTTGGCTAGAGGCGATTGAGGAAAGCAAGCCTAATTTGCCATATGTATCCTAGGTTCAGCCACTTGTTGTGCATATGGGGAACCCATAGAAGCCTATCAAGGGACGATAGAGACTAGGAGGAGGAGAGTGTTGTAGAAGAAAAAAGCAAAGGGAAGCAAGCCCACAAATTTCCAAAATTGAGCATAATTTCTCTTCTTCAAATTCCCATGATATTCTATCAAGAGCCATATAAATGCTCTAGAACACTCCTCTAGATCCATGAACCCCAAATATTGTAACATTAGCCTTGTATGATAGTAGGAAATTAATGATTTTCAATAAAAGTGCCAATCTCTTGTGTGAAAGGACCCTTTTTAGGGCACATGTATATAATTCACTTGATGATTCATTGTAAAAACTTTTTTCCATTATGAGTAATCAAGCTGAAATTTTGAATTTGCTTCTTCTCTACTGATTATCTTCTTCTTCAAGAGTTTTCATGTATGTTTAATGCTTGAAATGTGTGTGTAGGAGTGTTGACTACCCTTCCCCTCTTGTTTTAGCCATTGTAGTGCGTATGTGAAGCTTGGTGAGCTATGGAGCAAGAGTTCGTGTTTCCCACCATGCTCTATTTTGCTCATAACTCAAAGCATGTTTGTTAGATTAGGCTAAGAATAATGATCATTAGCTGCGTCTCATCGAGAGCTTCAAAACAAACCTACTATTGAATCTATTTGGATCTCGGACCTAAGAGAAAAGTCCTAATTTCTGTTTACTACTATTACAAGTATTGCGACATGCATTTCCAGTGAGATAAGTGACATGGGAGGTAGATGAATCTATGATACATACATTGTTAGCATGTTCCTTTCATTTTCCATCATGTGTGCACATGTATCTTTATATGCACTTGTGGATAATTGAGGTATAGTGTCAGTTGGCACAAGTCCCTAAGACTCTACAACTTAGGTACACAGTTTGCAATCTTCAAGGCCAAAACGTTGCAATAATGTGTCAATCTATTTTGCTTGACACAAAGTAATTCCACCATCAACTTGCATAAATTGAATGCCCAGATAATGATGCAAATGCCCCAAATTTGACATCTCAAAAGATGCATGCAAATCAACCTCAAAATCAACAATATGCTTCTCATAAGGACAAGTGAGTAGCATATCATCAACATAAACAACAATGATCAGAAGCACATCATTTGCACGCTTAACATATAAGGTGCTCTCGGTTGGACTATTCTCAAAACCATGTGCAATCAAGTATGCATGTATCTTTTCATACCAATCATGTGGTGCTTGCTTCAAACCATATAATACCTTTTTCGGCTTGCACACTTTGATTTCGTGCCCTTTTTGTACAAAATCATGGGGCTCAAATACACACTTCTTCATGTAAGTCACCATTCAAAAATGCAATTTTAAAGTCCAACTGATGTATGCTCCAACCATGATGAGATGCAAAAGCACAAATGCTATGAGCGATGGTCATTCGGCATGTTAGAGCTAAGGTCTCATCATCTTGAGCATAACCTTTTGCAACAAGCCTAGCCTTATAACTATCAACTGTTCCATAAGGCTTACACTTCAACTTGTACACCCATGGCCTTTTTTCCTAGAGGCAAAGCACATAAAGGCCAAGTACCATTCTTCATAATAGCACCATATTTTGATTCCATAGAAGCCATCCAATTTTCTAAATTTTTGTGCTTCATCCAAAGAAGCAAGCTCATTATCATCATAAAGACAAGAAAAAGCCATTGCATAGCAATCTAACACAAAACAAGCACTATGAGAGCCTGAACGAGTATGATATGTTGGTGTAAATCACAAGCCTACACATTTGGCTTGAAAGATATCTTGAAGACCCTACATATGTGAAGAAGCATAGGAACCAGTGCTAGTGGTTAATTACCACTTTATCTCCTTGTAAAAGTCAAATTGACTTAGAATTTTTTGTAATCACCTACCAAAAGGATTCGTGGAAAAAGTTAGCTATTTGATTGAAGGAATATCTCCTAGGATATAGGAGCTTGAACATAGGGAGCCAAAAGTTTGAATTTGAATTCAAACTTTTACTAATTCTCTATAAAAATGGTCATGGAAAAGTTGCGGGTAGAACTCATCACTCCCGAGCTTCTCATTACTGATTTTAAGTGTGTGTGAAGCCTACACTCTAGCCCACACCTATCCACACCATTAGGCAATGATTTTCATGCCAATGGATTTGTATACAAGTGTTCATTAATACATACATTTCACATTGTTCATTTCTGAGTTCTCTATCATACTACTCAAAAGTCTGTCAACTTGGGGAGTGCATATCTCAATCATTTCTCAATAAAATTCAGTGGTTCAAAGCTTTTTGAATTAAGCTCAACCTTCTCTACATACTGTCAAAATTTGAAGAGATTCTATTCAGCCATTTCAGAGAAAATTGCATCGAGGTGATCACTGGTCATTGTCTGCTACAGTCCTAAAAAATCGGGGGTATAGCTTTATTTCCTAAATTGATTTCTCTTAGCATAGTTTATCTTTTTACATCATTCCACTTGCAATAGTTAGCTTACTAAGCTAATTAGATAACCCTAAAAGGAATTTTTCCAATTCCTATTGTGCTGGTCATACTGAGCAAAAGTTCCAGCAGGTGTCAAGACATAAATAGAAGGTTTTCTTGAGATTGTGAGTTTCAAAGTTATCTGTTTTGGTTCAATCATTGCACACATTATTTCCAAAGTACATAGGCCATCTTATGGTGTCATTGGAAAGCTAAGAAGTTCCACTTATCAAGTCTGAAGCAAAAGAGGGCTTGTACAAAGCAGGTTTTGGCAGTACCTACTCAATCTCTTGGAGTATCCATCCATCTTCCCAACAGTGGTATCAGAGCAAACTAAGGTAAAATGGGAGATGGTTTTCCTTCATTTATTGATAAATTGGATAGGAACAACTATCAATCATGGTCTTTGAGGATGAAGACCTAGTTACAAGGAAGGAGTCTTTATGGGTACATCTCAGGAGATGAGGAATTACCCTCATTCAAATCAAGAGGATTGCCAACAAAGGAAGAACATGAAAAGCTCAACACATGGTGTGCTAAGGATGCATTGGCAAGGTCTTATCTACTCAAATCCATCTCTGATTTTCTTTTGCCACATATTAGAAATTGTAAGACATCCCAAGAGACTTGGGAAACCTTTTCATCCTATTTTTCCTCTAACACAAGGGCTAGGAAAAATCAGTTGTGGATTGAATTCACAACATTAAGGAAGAAACCCAAGCAAGCTGTTTCAGAATTTGTGACCAAGATTAAAGATGTAGCAGATCAGTTAGCAAGCATAGGAGAAGAGATTGAAGAGGAGCAGATTGTAAGGCAGGTGATCAATGGGATCAAGGCTGATGACAAATGGGAAAACTTCACCACTGCCATGGACCTTTACATGGACATGCAAATTCCAGATCTTACAACTCTCATGGGACAATTGTTCACTCATGAAGCAAAACTCAACAAGAATGGACATACATCCAAAGGTAATAACTCTTCTGCCCTATACACTGATAAGAATTCTAAAGATAAAGGCAAGAGCAAGAAGGTGGAGGATGAAGGCTCTACCTTCCAAGCCAACTATGCAGCAAGAGGTAGATCATCAAGAGGAAGGGGCAGAGGAGGTAAGCAAGGTAGGGGGAGATCATATAACTCCTCACCATGCAACATTTGTGGTTTATCAAATCATACTACAGATGAGTGTTTCAGGAATTACAAGAATCAGAGAGGAAGGGGATACCAAAGAGGTGGATACTCATAGTCAAGAGGTAGATTCAATCATCACCAAGGCTACAACAACAACTACAACAATAATTACAACAATAATTACAATGGCAACTACCAAGGTGGATTCAAATCCAGAACGGACTACAACAACTACACAGAGGAGCAGGATGAC
Source organism: Ceratopteris richardii (assembly GCA_020310875.1). Lineage (NCBI taxonomy): Eukaryota > Viridiplantae > Streptophyta > Polypodiopsida > Polypodiales > Pteridaceae > Ceratopteris > Ceratopteris richardii. The sequence continues at coordinate 95,431,202 of CM035429.1, forward strand.
TCTCTTCTGATTATGAACATGACTTCAAAGTCAGGTACAAATGATGACCACCTATTCTACATTGACTCAGGATGCTCAAATCATGTGGCTGGCAATGTAGCACTACTCTCTGATCTTGAGGAACCAAAAGGTAAGCATCAAGTCCAAACTGGTGATGACACCAAGCACTCAGTAGTTAAAGTTGGAAATGTTAAGACTTGTGATGGAAATCAAAATTTGTTGAGCAGGGTACTCTATGTACCAACCATTACCAAAAATCTGATGAGTGTTGGAAAGATTGTGGAGAAAGGTTTGTAGGTTAGATTCAACCAATATGGAGCATTTGTGGAGGATCCAAGGCATGGGTTCAAGAGGATTGCTAAAGGAGAAAACACAGGTAGACTTTTCACTTTTGAGTTAGAAGACACAAAGAATATTGCACTATACAGTTATAAGGATCAAACACTTTCAGAGCTTGAGATTTGGCACAAAAGATTAGGGCATATAGGAGAAAGAACTTTGAAGCAAATATGCAGGGATCAATGTGTGCTTGGGATACCTAATGTATCCAAGCAACATATGATTTACAAGTGTGGTGCTTGTCAATTTGGGAAGTCTCACAAGTTACCCTTCTCAAGGAAAGGTTACATGCATGAAGATTACCTAGAGCTTGTCCATACAGATGTATGGGGACCAAGCAAAGACCCCTCAGTCTTAGGATCAAGGTACTATGTGTCTTTTATTGATGATTATAGCAGATGGATTGTATTGTACTTCATGAAGCACAAGGATGAGGTGTTTAATTGCTTTAAAAAATATCTTTCACTTGTTGAAAATCAGACAGGAAAGAATTTGAAAAGGTTAAGGTCAGATGGAGGAGGTGAGTACTTCTCCAATGAGTTTGAAAACTTCTTGCAGGACAGAGGCATCAAAAGAGAAATAACCACAAGGTATTCTCCTGAACAGAATGGGGTAGCTGAGAGAAGAAATAGGTTGATTGTTGAGACAGCTAGGTCTATGTTGAATGAGAAAAAATTACCTAACTATCTATGGGCAGAAAGTGTTTCAACTGTCACTTATCTCATAAACAGGTTACCATCTAAGTCCCTTGATGGGATGACATCCTATGAAGCATGGCATGGTAAGAGACCCTCACTTGACCATTGCAGGATATTTGGATGTGTAGCATATGTACACATTCCTTCTCAGATAAGAGGTAAGCTAGACCCTAGAGCTGAGAAGTGCATTTTTATTGGATATGATTTGAATCAAAAAGGATACAGGTTTTATAACCCTTCCAATAAGGGATTCATGGTGAGTAGAGATGTTGTCTTTGATGAAAATGATTCTTGGTATGAGAATGAATGCAGGAAGGTTAAATTACCCTATGATTTGGAAGAGGAGTTTCCAAGTCTTGCTAAAGAGGAACCTACTCGAAATGAAGACTCAAGTTCAGATGATGAAGATACTATCAACCTTGAAGAGTTCAAGGCATGGAAGTCCAAGGGCAAAATGAAGATGAAGAAGCTTGAAGACATACCTGAATCTTCAACTCAATCAATCAGAAGATCACAAAGAGAAAGCAAAAAACCTATCAGATATGGGTATGATACATCTCTTGTTACTAAACATTCTGTCTATCTTGCCAAAGATTTGTCAATTGAAGAACCAGGATCATATGAAGAAGCCATAACCAAGACAGAATGGAAAGAAGCTATGGATGAGGAGATTGAAGTACTCAAGGAGAGTGATACATGGGAGTTAGTACCAAAGAAGGATTCTATGAAGGTAATAGGATCTAGATGGATCTATAAGCTTAAAAGAAATTCTGATGGCACAATTAATAGGTACAAAGCAAGATTGGTAGCCAAGGGTTTTGCACAAACCCAAGGCATTGACTATGAAGAGACATTCTCTCCTGTGGCCAAGATGCCAACTATCAGAGTGTTGGTAAGTGTGGTTGCATCAAAAAATTGGAACATGTACCAATTGGATGTCAAGAATGCTTTCTTGAATGGATGGATTTCAGAGGAGGTATAAATGTCACAACCTCCTAGCTATGAGGATCCTAAGAAAGTAAAATATGTTTGCAAATTAAAAAAGATAGTATATGGATTGAAGCAGGCACCTAGGGCATGGAATTACAGGTTAACTACATACCTCCAAGACCAAGGTTTTGTTATGAGCAAGGCAGATACTTCTCTATTCATCAAGAGAAGTAATTCAGAGGTAATATACCTTTGTGTTTATGTTGATGACATCATAATTATAGGTAATGATGTCAATGGAATCAGACAAATCAAGAGCCAAATGATGAAGGAATTCAAGATCAATGATCTTGGTCTATTGAAGTATTTTCTTGGGCTTGAGTTAGTCTATACTAACTCAGGAATATACATTTCTCATAAAAAATACATACAAGATATGTTGAAGAAGTTTCACTTGCAGGATGCCAAAGTAGCAAGCACTCCAATGGAGGTAAACCTCAAACTAAGTGCACATAAAGGTGATGAAGTCAGTGACATTACAGGTTATCAAAGTATGGTGGGTAGTTTGAACTATGCTACCTTAACAAGGATAGATATTGCATATGGAGTTAGTGTGCTAAGTCAGTTTATGCACAAGCCAAGAATACCTCACTTAGAGGCTACCAAAAGAATCTTGAAGTATCTCAAGGGTACACAACATCATGGTTTGTATTTCCCTTACACTTCAGATATTGATATCAAAATTTATTTAGATGCAGATTGGGCAGGATGCAAGGATGATAGGAGGAGCACTTCTGGATATATTTCTTTTGCAGGTGATAAGCCAATATCTTGGTCTGCAAAGAAGCAACCAACTGTTGCATTGTCTTCTACAGAAGCAGAGTATAGAGGACTGGCTAATGCCACACAAGAAGCCATATGGATCAAGCTTTTGTATACAGAATTGGGTTTATATGCTAGGTCTCCAATAATCTTTGGAGATAATACAAGTTCTCTTCACCTTGCAGCTAATCCTATCTCTCATGCTAGGACCAAACATATAGAGGTCCATCACCATTATGTGAGAGAAAATTTGATAAGTAAAGACATACAACTAACCTATGTATCAACCAACATGCAGTGTGCAGATTTGTTGACTAAAGCTTTGGATGGAACCAAACTTTGCAGATTCAAAGCAATGATTGGATTACAGGATATACATGAAGATTGAAGATGAAGACCAAGCCAAAATGTTTGGCTTGAGGGGGAGTTGTTGGTGTAAATCACAAGCCTACACATTTGGCTTGAAAGATATCTTGAAGACCCTACATATGTGAAGAAGCATAGGAACTAGTGCTAGTGGTTAATTACCACTTTATCTCCTTGTCAAAGTCAAATTAGCTTAGAATCTTTTGTAATCACCTACCAAAAGGATTCGTGGAAAAAGTTAGCTATTTGATTGAAGGAATATCTCCTAGGATATAGGAGCTTGAACATAGGGAGCCAAAAGTTTGAATTTGAATTCAAACTTTTACTCATTCACTATAAAAATGGTCATGGAAAAGTCACGGGTAGAACTCATCACTCCCGAGCTTCTCATTACTGATTTTAAGTGTGTGTGAGGCCTACACTCTAGCCCACACCTATCCCCACCATTAGGCAATGATTTTCATGCCAATGGATTTGTATACAAGTGTTCATTAATACATACATTTCACATTGTTCATTTCTGAGTTCTCTGTCATACTACTCAAAAGTCTGTCAACTTGGGGAGTGCATATCTCAGTCATTTCTCCATAAAATTCAGTGATTCAAAGCTTGTTGGATTCAGCTCAAAGTTATCTACGTACTATCAAAATTTGAAGAGATTCTATTCAGCCATTTCAGATAAATTAGCATCGAGGTGATCACTGGTCATTGTGTGCTATAGTCCTAAATAATCGGGGGTATAGCTTTATTTGCTAAATTGATTTCTCTTAGCATAGTTTATCTTTTTACATCATTCCACTTGCAATAGTTAGCTTACTAAGCTAATTAGATAACCCTAAAACGAATTTTTCCAATTCCTATTGTGCTGGTCATACTGAGCAAAAGTTCCAGCAGGTGTCAAGACATAAATAGAAGGTTTTCTTGAGATTGTGAGTTTCAAAGTTATCTGTTTTGGTTCAATCATTGCACACATTATTTCCAAAGTACATAGGCCATCTTATGGTTTCATTGGAAAGCTAAGAAGGTCCAGTTATCAATTATGAAGCAAAAGAGGGTTGGTAAAAAGCAGGTTTTGGCAGTACCTACTCAATCTCTTGGAGCATCCATCCATCTTCCCAACATGATATGATAGAGGTGCATCTAATTTGCTATCTCACAAAGTGCACACTAGCCATTTGGGCATAGTTTTTTCCTCCTCTATATCAACCCTCTCATCAAGAAAGGCATCATGTAAACTTGCATTATAAATGGAATGATCTGCATCATCATGTGAAACCTATAAAGGCTGAGAAATTGTCTCATTTGGACCAGCACTTGATTATCCACTTGTAAAAAGAGGGAGAACAATGTCATACACATCTTTGGAGCTAACTTATGTCTCCCTAGTACATGAACATAATGGATGAATTGCATCTTCCACAAAAATGAAATCAATTGTTTAGGCAATAATGCATATTCCAGACAGCCAAAAACATGCAAATGAGCAACACATGGCTTGCGACCATGGCAAGCCTCATATGGAGTGATAGGTTGTAGTGCTTAGGTCAGACACTTGTTAAGTACATATGTTGCACACATAATAGCCTCAAGCTAAGAGCTATGTGGTAAAATTTGACTTTTGACCATACGTGCCACGATCTCCATGAGAGACATCTTCTTTGTTTCAGCAACTTCATTCTTTTGAGGTGTATACGGCACTCTTTACTAATGTTTTATCCCACATTCAACCAAAAAAGCATTAAAATCAGAAGATGTGGAGAATGAAGGGTGACCAATTTACATGTTGAAATATTTTCAGCCAAAACCAAAAACTATTTGAAGCACATAAACAGTTTGCTTTCAATGGATACACCCATGCATGCTAGAAAAATCATCAGTAAAAGTCATGAAGTAAAGGTAGTTCCCAAAAGAATGTGTCTGCATGGGACCACAAGCATCGCTATGAACAAGCTGCAACTTTTAAGTAGCTCGTATTGAATCATCTTTTGGGAAGGAGGACTGTTGCATTTTGCCCAAAATATAACCTATACAAACATGTTTACCAGGTGCCTCAAGTTTGGATAGAGAGGACACCATTTAAAATTTTGGCAAGCATAGAAACCTAACAAAATTCAGATGACCAAAGCATGCATGCCAAAGCTTTGCATATAAGATAGTTTTGGAATCTTGAAGTGCACATGCTAAATCATTCACAAATTTTGCTTATATAGTCCATGACATAAAATGCTAGAAGCAATAATAACATTGCTATTTGACTGATCATGAGATTTACATCTATCATCAACAAATTTGACAACCAAGCCAATCTTGGCTAATGCTAAAACTCACAACAAATTTTTCTTGATCCTTCGCACAAACAAAACATCTTAGAATCTGAAAGAACTACCATCAGAAGAAGTAAGAATGACCTTACCAACTCCCATTACAGGATAAAAGGAGTTGTCAGTGCATGTGGCAATATTCCCTATAAGGGCAGGCTCAAGTGAATTGGAGAGACTACGCTACCAGGTAATATGTTTGGTTGCCCCACTACCAAAGTACCAAATATCTAAGTTTATTGCAGACATGCATTGTTCATGAGAAGATGGGTCATAGCTACAAACAGTAGTAAATGCCCATTCTTAATTCTGTACAAGACTAGCAAACTCTATTTTAGGTGTAGAGGTCTCTCCAATAACCTCTCTCTTCTTTGCCTCTTTTGTAGCCAGTTTTGGACAACCCTTTATGACATGATCATTTGCTTTACAGCATTTCCAGAATTGTTTCCACTTTTTTGTTTTCTTCTCATCTTTTTCTTCCCTTTTTTACTACACAAAATTAGCATATCTCTGCTTACTAGTAGATGAGCTCTGTTTAACTTTGCTCTTTTGACTAGCTAAGAAAGCTTGATCTGCAACATGCATAATGGACATGTTCTCCCTAGACTAATCTTCCTAAAATAAAATAGAGACTAACTCCTCAAATTTTAAGGCATTTGGATTTCCTTTCATCATCAACCGAAGAGTAGAAGCAAAACTCTGATATGAATCAAGAAGACCATTAAGAACTGTATGCACAAGTAAACTATCTAGCAAGACTTCATCTATAGAAATCAATTGCTCTTTCAATTATTTGATCTTTGTCAAAAAAAATCTATAGAATCTCCTTCAATTATATGCTCACTCTCTGATTTTTTTCAGAGGTAAGCAACACGAGCCTCATTTCTTGCCTGATATAAAGTGGTAAGTGTCTCCCAAGAATCCTTTGATGTTTTGCATGAGTGACTATGAGGGATAATGGCATCTTTGACAGGCAAAGCTATCAATGCATATGCTTGAACATCTCTTCCATCCCATCGAAGTTGCTTTGTAGTAGGTGCAACAGAAATCGAAGCACAAATAGGAATTTAAAGATCGTCATCTTCAACACCATATGCATCACCTTCAATAATTGTATTTGTAGGTGTAGTAGGTCATTTTTCAACACCCTACACAATATTCCATAGTTCTTTTGCCACCAATACATGACACATATTATATGCCCATAATAAGTAATTAGTGCCATCTAACTTGTCCTCAACAGCCAACATATGGAATACATCATTGCCTTTATTCATGGCCACTGACTAAAATACCATGATGTAGAAAAATAATTGTATCTCAAATAGGACTACCCTATCAAGTTCTGTTAAACATGTAGGATACTTTGAGGCACTTGTAGTAGCAAACCGAAACCTGTATATATTTCTGGCACAAAAGGACAAAATTGCCTACATAAGCACTACGATAGTGCATTCAAAGGCCAAAACAAGCTTATATCAAAATTTTTACACCACACACTAAAGCCATTTTGAACTCCTAATTACCCTAAGTATGCTCACCAATTTTCATGAAATTATGAGACTATGATCGAGGGGTGTCGAAAACACCATAGATGAAGCGACGACCTGCTCTGATACCAATTTTTGGAGTTTGAGCTTTGTGAAAGTGTTGGTAATTGAACTCACAACCTCCTAGCTAGGAATATGATGGGTTGACCACTAGCCCCAAAAGCCATGAATGAGTCTTACTTCCTAATCCTCTCTCTTATGGTACTAAGGTTATGTGACATTCCTTCCCCCTTAGATTGAACATTGTCCTCAATGCTCACTTGTGGATCCTTGAATCTAGTTTGGGCCCCTTCCCACATTTAAGCACTTTGACCAACCCCGAATTCTACTAGTTGGACCTATTTTGGACCTCTGTTGGTGCCCAAATTCCCATGTGCCTTCATCTATAACCAGTTTCAAACTCATCCATGGTCAAGCGCTTCCCAAGTGCCCACATATGAGGGTTCCAACCTCCATGTTTCCCAACTTCCTCAACTAGGCTCTGATACCAATGTTGGGAATTGAACTCACAATCTCTTAGCTAGGATTATGATGGGCTAACCACTAGCCCCAAAATCCATGGATGAGGATTACTTCCTAATGCTCTCTCTTAAGCTATGGCTCAACCATCTCCCGCTAAGGTTATGTGATAGAAAGCACATGAATAGCACAAGAAAGAAGAAGAAGCTTGGAGCACAACACACAACACTCAATGTATAACCATGTGTATGTACAAAGATCAATGACCCATTAGGGTTATGGGTGTATATACAAGCCATGAGAAAAAGGCCTCCTAAATAGGGAAAAAAGTGTGTTGGTGATCCTAGTGTGTTCACACACATCACTACCAAAATATATCAACACTAATTTATGAAAAGAAAAATACAATTTTAAACAAAAAGCACATTTTTATAAACATAATATGGTTGATACATAAAATGTAGTAAAAGTATATAAGATTTTAAACTCTTCACTTGACTCAAAACACATAGTTATTGAGGTATCTTCTCGAAGCACTATGTTCTAACATATGAAAAGAAGTATAATTTTTTATAGGTAATACTAATAGTTATAAGAACATTATACTTGATACAAAAAACTATAGTAAATATAAATTCTAAGAGTGTGAACTCTTCATTTGACCAAAAACCTCATGATTATTGATGTATCTCATCATATTAGAGACTTAATTATCAATTGTGGTAATAACTTTGATCGAATTGATCATTCTTGTTACATCATTTTCACAATCCCCAAGCCTCTTCTTCTCTTAAATACATGACAATAGGCCAAAAATATTGAAGCATCATTATTACCATTTTTTTCTCACATTTAAACTATAAAATATAGTTTTTATGTTTGAAAGACACACGTTCTAACTCTAAACTATAACTTTTATGTTTGGAAGACACTATAAATATTAGATTAAATAAAAAATACATACATTACACTATCAAAAAAAAGTTGTTTCAAATGGTTCAAGATCACATTAAAATCAAGAAAATCAAGGCTTTTCTTTAATACATAAGGCATAATTATATTATAATAGTCATATTATAATAGAGAGAAGAGATTCCAAATGGTTTGAGTTCATATAAAAATCAAGTAAAACAAGCCTCGACTTCTCTTTAATACATAAATTATAATCACTTTACAATAGACCAAAACCATTGAAGCAAAAGAATTACTTTTGTTGGGTGTGTGTATAAGTGTGAGAGACACACAAGAAGCACACACAAGGAGCACAAACGCAGCAAGACACACAGAGAAGATGACGGCTGGAATAGCTCTCTCTATTGACAATGAACTGAACTGAAGTAAGATCTGAATAATATCCCTAAGTACAAAGTACCACCACATATGAGTGAATCATGTATGTGGTAACATGGGGAAAAAACCTCTAGCCAGCACTAGAGTAAAAAGTGCCCATGTATAGGGAAAAGGTTCACATCAAAGCTACTCGAGGATCACATAAGTGTAACAAGCCCCCCTGGAGCAAATGATGTGAACACATACAGGGAGTGACAGATCAACCCCCACAAGGTAATAAGCTTTGTGAAAAGCTTCAAACTTTTCCCGTGGAACAGCTTTGGTGAATATGTCTACCACATTATCTTGTGTAGGCACATATACCAAATCAATATCTCCTGCATGAAGGTGCTCTCTCACATAGTGATAATGCACCTCAATATGTTTGGTCGATGCATAAAACGCTAGGTTTCATGCAACAGCCAAAGCACTCTGACTATCAGTGAGAATATGTGTAGTAGCATCAATCTCCATGCAAAGATCCCTCAATAGGCATCTCATCCATATACACTCCACTATAGATGTGAAAACTGCACTGTACTCAGCTTCACAACTCGATGTCGCCACTGTACGTTGCTTCTTACTCAACCAAGATATGCATGAGTCTCCAAGGAAAAAGCAATTACCACTAGTGGACACGCGAGTATCATAACAACCAGCCTAATCATTATCTATAAAAGCATGCAAGCATGGCTGAATATCTCTGCCATAAAAGAGACCTAAGCTCAAAGTGCCTCTGAGATATCTAAACACATGTTTTACTGCTTGCCAATGCTTAGTGCCAAGAGAAGTGTCAAATGCATCACTAGAATCCTCAACTGAGAACCTGAATCCTATCTCAACTAGTGTGGAAACTGGCTTGCAATCCTCAAAGTCAAAACGCTGAAGTAGTCATGCATGAAGTAGGTGCAAAAGTTTCCTCATAATATTGTTGTGCATATCCTTTGGCAACCAATCTAGCTTTGTAGTGATCAATGCTACCATCAGACTTTCTCTTAATCTTGTCAACCCACTTTGTACCAATGGCATTCTTTCCTTTTGGCAATTCACATAACTCCCAAGTACCATTCCTATGTATGGAATCCATTTTTGATTGCATAGCACTCATCCATTGTGGATCGTCATATGCATCTTCAAAAGAAAGTGGCTCTTCATTACATGCTATAGCAATAAGAGAATAATCCACAAAATTACTTGATGCATGGTGAGAGCTTGATCTTGTTCTACCAAGTAAAGGTGCACTCAATTTACTCTCCTGCAAAGTTTGTTTCAGCCACTTTGGCATACTTTGTGCACTCTTGATAGACATTTGTTCATTATGTAATACATCTTCAACATTTATATCATGTGTGGGCTCAATTTCATGCTCATTTTCAGCCATATTTTGACGAAAATGTTCAGCCATATGTGACTAGAAATTTCCAGCCATTTGGACATTTTTTGCCTGAAAAATTTCAGCCATGTTTGGCTAGAAATTCTCTGCATTTTTAGCTCTATTTTGCTGGAATTTTTCATCCCTTTGAGCCTTAGTTCGCTTGTCTACATGGCCATAGTCAAGTGCACCATTTTGGAACAAAGGCATGAGTGTATCGAACACATCTTGTGAGCTAACTATTGGCTGTTTTTTGCATTCAAGTAGAGGGAAAACTGAATTTTCAGCAAATACCACATCTCGATTCACAATAATTGTGTCCGTCAATGGATGGTACAAACGATGTCCCTTACTTTCAACACTATAACTGATTTTAAGTGTGTGTGAAGCCTACACTCTAGCCCACACCTATCCACACCATTAGGCAATGATTTTCATGCCAATGGATTTGTATACAAGTGTTCATTAATACATACATTTCACATTGTTCATTTCTGAGTTCTCTATCATACTACTCAAAAGTCTGTCAACTTGGGGAGTGCATATCTCAATCATTTCTCAATAAAATTCAGTGGTTCAAAGCTTTTTGGATTAAGCTCAACCTTCTCTACATACTGTCAAAATTTGAAGAGATTCTATTCAGCCATTTCAGAGAAAATTGCATCGAGGTGATCACTGGTCATTGTCTGCTACAGTCCTAAAAAATCGGGGGTATAGCTTTATTTGCTAAATTGATTTCTCTTAGCATAGTTTATCTTTTTACATCATTCCACTTGCAATAGTTAGCTTACTAAGCTAATTAGATAACCCTAAAAGGAATTTTTCCAATTCCTATTGTGCTGGTCATACTGAGCAAAAGTTCCAGCAGGTGTCAAGACATAAATAGAAGGTTTTCTTGAGATTGTGAGTTTCAAAGTTATCTGTTTTGGTTCAATCATTGCACACATTATTTCCAAAGTACATAGGCCATCTTATGGTGTCATTGGAAAGCTAAGAAGTTCCACTTATCAAGTCTGAAGCAAAAGAGGGCTTGTACAAAGCAGGTTTTGGCAGTACCTACTCAATCTCTTGGAGTATCCATCCATCTTCCCAACAGTGGTATCAGAGCAAACTAAGGTAAAATGGGAGATGGTTTTCCTTCATTTATTGATAAATTGGATAGGAACAACTATCAATCATGGTCTTTGAGGATGAAGACCTAGTTACAAGGAAGGAGTCTTTATGGGTACATCTCAGGAGATGAGGAATTGCCCTCATTCAAATCAAGAGGATTGCCAACAAAGGAAGAACATGAAAAGCTCAACACATGGTGTGCTAAGGATGCATTGGCAAGGTCTTATCTACTCAAATCCATCTCTGATTTTCTTTTGCCACATATTAGAAATTGTAAGACATCCCAAGAGACTTGGGAAACCTTTTCATCCTATTTTTCCTCTAACACAAGGGCTAGGAAAAATCAGTTGTGGATTGAATTCACAACATTAAGGAAGAAACCCAAGCAAGCTGTTTCAGAATTTGTGACCAAGATTAAAGATGTAGCAGATCAGTTAGCAAGCATAGGAGAAGAGATTGAAGAGGAGCAGATTGTAAGGCAGGTGATCAATGGGATCAAGGCTGATGACAAATGGGAAAACTTCACCACTGCCATGGACCTTTACATGGACATGCAAATTCCAGATCTTACAACTCTCATGGGACAATTGTTCACTCATGAAGCAAAACTCAACAAGAATGGACATACATCCAAAGGTAATAACTCTTCTGCCCTATACACTGATAAGAATTCTAAAGATAAAGGCAAGAGCAAGAAGGTGGAGGATGAAGGCTCTACCTTCCAAGCCAACTATGCAGCAAGAGGTAGATCATCAAGAGGAAGGGGCAGAGGAGGTAAGCAAGGTAGGGGGAGATCATATAACTCCTCACCATGCAACATTTGTGGTTTATCAAATCATACTACAGATGAGTGTTTCAGGAATTACAAGAATCAGAGAGGAAGGGGATACCAAAGAGGTGGATACTCATAGTCAAGAGGTAGATTCAATCATCACCAAGGCTACAACAACAACTACAACAATAATTACAACAATAATTACAATGGCAACTACCAAGGTGGATTCAAATCCAGAACGGACTACAACAACTACACAGAGGAGCAGGATGACTCTCTTCTGATTATGAACATGACTTCAAAGTCAGGTACAAATGATGACCACCTATTCTACATCGACTCAGGATGCTCAAATCATGTGGCTGGCAATGTAGCACTACTCTCTGATCTTGAGGAACCAAAAGGTAAGCATCAAGTCCAAACTGGTGATGACACCAAGCACTCAGTAGTTAAAGTTGGAAATGTTAAGACTTGTGATGGAAATCAAAATTTGTTGAGCAGGGTACTCTATGTACCAACCATTACCAAAAATCTGATGAGTGTTGGAAAGATTGTGGAGAAAGGTTTGTAGGTTAGATTCAACCAATATGGAGCATTTGTGGAGGATCCAAGGCATGGGTTCAAGAGGATTGCTAAAGGAGAAAACACAGGTAGACTTTTCACTTTTGAGTTAGAAGACACAAAGAATATTGCACTATACAGTTATAAGGATCAAACACTTTCAGAGCTTGAGATTTGGCACAAAAGATTAGGGCATATAGGAGAAAGAACTTTGAAGCAAATATGCAGGGATCAATGTGTGCTTGGGATACCTAATGTATCCAAGCAACATATGATTTACAAGTGTGGTGCTTGTCAATTTGGGAAGTCTCACAAGTTACCCTTCTCAAGGAAAGGTTACATGCATGAAGATTACCTAGAGCTTGTCCATACAGATGTATGGGGACCAAGCAAAGACCCCTCAGTCTTAGGATCAAGGTACTATGTGTCTTTTATTGATGATTATAGCAGATGGATTGTATTGTACTTCATGAAGCACAAGGATGAGGTGTTTAATTGCTTTAAAAAATATCTTTCACTTGTTGAAAATCAGACAGGAAAGAATTTGAAAAGGTTAAGGTCAGATGGAGGAGGTGAGTACTTCTCCAATGAGTTTGAAAACTTCTTGCAGGACAGAGGCATCAAAAGAGAAATAACCACAAGGTATTCTCCTGAACAGAATGGGGTAGCTGAGAGAAGAAATAGGTTGATTGTTGAGACAGCTAGGTCTATGTTGAATGAGAAAAAATTACCTAACTATCTATGGGCAGAAAGTGTTTCAACTGTCACTTATCTCATAAACAGGTTACCATCTAAGTCCCTTGATGGGATGACATCCTATGAAGCATGGCATGGTAAGAGACCCTCACTTGACCATTGCAGGATATTTGGATGTGTAGCATATGTACACATTCCTTCTCAGATAAGAGGTAAGCTAGACCCTAGAGCTGAGAAGTGCATTTTTATTGGATATCATCAAAGATTCTTGGTATGAGAATGAATGCAGGAAGGTTAAATTACCCTATGATTTGGAAGAGGAGTTTCCAAGTCTTGCTAAAGAGGAACCTACTCGAAATGAAGACTCAAGTTCAGATGATGAAGATACTATCAACCTTGAAGAGTTCAAGGCATGGAAGTCCAAGGGCAAAATGAAGATGAAGAAGCTTGAAGACATACCTGAATCTTCAACTCAATCAATCAGAAGATCACAAAGAGAAAGCAAAAAACCTATCAGATATGGGTATGATACATCTCTTGTTACTAAACATGCTGTCTATCTTGCCAAAGATTTGTCAATTGAAGAACCAGGATCATATGAAGAAGCCATAACCAAGACAGAATGGAAAGAAGCTATGGATGAGGAGATTGAAGTACTCAAGGAGAGTGATACATGGGAGTTAGTACCAAAGAAGGATTCTATGAAGGTAATAGGATCTAGATGGATCTATAAGCTTAAAAGAAATTCTGATGGCACAATTAATAGGTACAAAGCAAGATTGGTAGCCAAGGGTTTTGCACAAACCCAAGGCATTGACTATGAAGAGACATTCTCTCCTGTGGCCAAGATGCCAACTATCAGAGTGTTGGTAAGTGTGGTTGCATCAAAAAATTGGAACATGTACCAATTGGATGTCAAGAATGCTTTCTTGAATGGATGGATTTCAGAGGAGGTATAAATGTCACAACCTCCTAGCTATGAGGATCCTAAGAAAGTAAAATATGTTTGCAAATTAAAAAAGATAGTATATGGATTGAAGCAGGCACCTAGGGCATGGAATTACAGGTTAACTACATACCTCCAAGACCAAGGTTTTGTTATGAGCAAGGCAGATACTTCTCTATTCATCAAGAGAAGTAATTCAGAGGTAATATACCTTTGTGTTTATGTTGATGACATCATAATTATAGGTAATGATGTCAATGGAATCAGACAAATCAAGAGCCAAATGATGAAGGAATTCAAGATCAATGATCTTGGTCTATTGAAGTATTTTCTTGGGCTTGAGTTAGTCTATACTAACTCAGGAATATACATTTCTCATAAAAAATACATACAAGATATGTTGAAGAAGTTTCACTTGCAGGATGCCAAAGTAGCAAGCACTCCAATGGAGGTAAACCTCAAACTAAGTGCACATAAAGGTGATGAAGTCAGTGACATTACAGGTTATCAAAGTATGGTGGGTAGTTTGAACTATGCTACCTTAACAAGGATAGATATTGCATATGGAGTTAGTGTGCTAAGTCAGTTTATGCACAAGCCAAGAATACCTCACTTAGAGGCTACCAAAAGAATCTTGAGTATCTCAAGGGTACACAACATCATGGTTTGTATTTCCCTTACACTTCAGATATTGATATCAAAATTTATTTAGATGCAGATTGGGCAGGATGCAAGGATGATAGGAGGAGCACTTCTGGATATATTTCTTTTGCAGGTGATAAGCCAATATCTTGGTCTGCAAAGAAGCAACCAACTGTTGCATTGTCTTCTACAGAAGCAGAGTATAGAGGACTGGCTAATGCCACACAAGAAGCCATATGGATCAAGCTTTTGTATACAGAATTGGGTTTATATACTAGGTCTCCAATAATCTTTGGAGATAATACAAGTTCTCTTCACCTTGCAGCTAATCCTATCTCTCATGCTAGGACCAAACATATAGAGGTCCATCACCATTATGTGAGAGAAAATTTGATAAGTAAAGACATACAACTAACCTATGTATCAACCAACATGCAGTATGCAGATTTGTTGACTAAAGCTTTGGATGGAACCAAACTTTGCAGATTCAAAGCAATGATTGGATTACAGGATATACATGAAGATTGAAGATGAAGACCAAGCCAAAATGTTTGGCTTGAGGGGGAGTTGTTGGTGTAAATCACAAGCCTACACATTTGGCTTGAAAGATATCTTGAAGACCCTACATATGTGAAGAAGCATAGGAACTAGTGCTAGTGGTTAATTACCACTTTATCTCCTTGTCAAAGTCAAATTAGCTTAGAATCTTTTGTAATCACCTACCAAAAGGATTCGTGGAAAAAGTTAGCTATTTGATTGAAGGAATATCTCCTAGGATATAGGAGCTTGAACATAGGGAGCCAAAAGTTTGAATTTGAATTCAAACTTTTACTCATTCTCTATAAAAATGGTCATGGAAAAGTCACGGGTAGAACTCATCACTCCCGAGCTTCTCATTACTGATTTTAAGTGTGTGTGAGGCCTACACTCTAGCCCACACCTATCCCCACCATTAGGCAATGATTTTCATGCCAATGGATTTGTATACAAGTGTTCATTAATACATACATTTCACATTGTTCATTTCTGAGTTCTCTGTCATACTACTCAAAAGTCTGTCAACTTGGGGAGTGCATATCTCAGTCATTTCTCCATAAAATTCAGTGATTCAAAGCTTGTTGGATTCAGCTCAAAGTTATCTACGTACTATCAAAATTTGAAGAGATTCTATTCAGCCATTTCAGATAAATTAGCATCGAGGTGATCACTGGTCATTGTGTGCTATAGTCCTAAATAATCGGGGGTATAGCTTTATTTGCTAAATTGATTTCTCTTAGCATAGTTTATCTTTTTACATCATTCCACTTGCAATAGTTAGCTTACTAAGCTAATTAGATAACCCTAAAACGAATTTTTCCAATTCCTATTGTGCTGGTCATACTGAGCAAAAGTTCCAGCAGGTGTCAAGACATAAATAGAAGGTTTTCTTGAGATTGTGAGTTTCAAAGTTATCTGTTTTGGTTCAATCATTGCACACATTATTTCCAAAGTACATAGGCCATCTTATGGTTTCATTGGAAAGCTAAGAAGGTCCAGTTATCAATTATGAAGCAAAAGAGGGTTGGTAAAAAGCAGGTTTTGGCAGTACCTACTCAATCTCTTGGAGCATCCATCCATCTTCCCAACATGATATGATAGAGGTGCATCTAATTTGCTATCTCACAAAGTGCACACTAGCCATTTGGGCATAGTTTTTTCCTCCTCTATATCAACCCTCTCATCAAGAAAGGCATCATGTAAACTTGCATTATAAATGGAATGATCTGCATCATCATGTGAAACCTATAAAGGCTGAGAAATTGTCTCATTTGGACCAGCACTTGATTATCCACTTGTAAAAAGAGGGAGAACAATGTCATACACATCTTTGGAGCTAACTTATGTCTCCCTAGTACATGAACATAATGGATGAATTGCATCTTCCACAAAAATGAAATCAATTGTTTAGGCAATAATGCATATTCCAGACAACCAAAAACATGCAAATGAGCAACACATGGCTTGCGACCATGGCAAGCCTCATATGGAGTGATAGGTTGTAGTGCTTAGGTCAGACACTTGTTAAGTACATATGTTGCACACATAATAGCCTCAAGCTAAGAGCTATGTGGTAAAATTTGACTTTTGACCATACGTGCCACGATCTCCATGAGAGACATCTTCTTTGTTTCAGCAACTTCATTCTTTTGAGGTGTATACGGCACTCTTTACTAATGTTTTATCCCACATTCAACCAAAAAAGCATTAAAATCAGAAGATGTGGAGAATGAAGGGTGACCAATTTACATGTTGAAATATTTTCAGCCAAAACCAAAAACTATTTGAAGCACATAAACAGTTTGCTTTCAATGGATACACCCATGCATGCTAGAAAAATCATCAGTAAAAGTCATGAAGTAAAGGTAGTTCCCAAAAGAATGTGTCTGCATGGGACCACAAGCATCGCTATGAACAAGCTGCAACTTTTAAGTAGCTCGTATTGAATCATCTTTTGGGAAGGAGGACTATTGCATTTTGCCCAAAATATAACCTATACAAACATGTTTACCAGGTGCCTCAAGTTTGGATAGAGAGGACACCATTTAAAATTTTGGCAAGCATAGAAACCTAACAAAATTCAGATGACCAAAGCATGCATGCCAAAGCTTTGCATATAAGATAGTTTTGGAATCTTGAAGTGCACATGCTAAATCATTCACAAATTTTGCTTATATAGTCCATGACATAAAATGCTAGAAGCAATAATAACATTGCTATTTGACTGATCATGAGATTTACATCTATCATCAACAAATTTGACAACCAAGCCAATCTTGGCTAATGCTAAAACTCACAACAAATTTTTCTTGATCCTTCGCACAAACAAAACATCTTAGAATCTGAAAGAACTACCATCAGAAGAAGTAAGAATGACCTTACCAACTCCCATTACAGGATAAAAGGAGTTGTCAGTGCATGTGGCAATATTCCCTATAAGGGCAGGCTCAAGTGAATTGGAGAGACTACGCTACCAGGTAATATGTTTGGTTGCCCCACTACCAAAGTACCAAATATCTAAGTTTATTGCAGACATGCATTGTTCATGAGAAGATGGGTCATAGCTACAAACAGTAGTAAATGCCCATTCTTAATTCTGTACAAGACTAGCAAACTCTATTTTAGGTGTAGAGGTCTCTCCAATAACCTCTCTCTTCTTTGCCTCTTTTGTAGCCAGTTTTGGACAACCCTTTATGACATGATCATTTGCTTTACAGCATTTCCAGAATTGTTTCCACTTTTTTGTTTTCTTCTCATCTTTTTCTTCCCTTTTTTACTACACAAAATTAGCATATCTCTGCTTACTAGTAGATGAGCTCTGTTTAACTTTGCTCTTTTGACTAGCTAAGAAAGCTTGATCTGCAACATGCATAATGGACATGTTCTCCCTAGACTAATCTTCCTAAAATAAAATAGAGACTAACTCCTCAAATTTTAAGGCATTTGGATTTCCTTTCATCATCAACCGAAGAGTAGAAGCAAAACTCTGATATGAATCAGGAAGACCATTAAGAACTGTATGCACAAGTAAACTATCTAGCAAGACTTCATCTATAGAAATCAATTGCTCTTTCAATTATTTGATCTTTGTCAAAAAAAATCCATAGAATCTCCTTCAATTATATGCTCACTCTCTGATTTTTTTCAGAGTAAGCAACACGAGCCTCATTTCTTGCCTGATATAAAGTGGTAAGTGTCTCCCAAGAATCCTTTGATGTTTTGCATGAGTGACTATGAGGGATAATGGCATCTTTGACAGGCAAAGCTATCAATGCATATGCTTGAACATCTCTTCCATCCCATCGAAGTTGCTTTGTAGTAGGTGCAACAGAAATCGAAGCACAAATAGGAATTTAAAGATCGTCATCTTCAACACCATATGCATCACCTTCAATAATTGTATTTGTAGGTGTAGTAGGTCATTTTTCAACACCCTACACAATATTCCATAGTTCTTTTGCCACCAATACATGACACATATTATATGCCCATAATAAGTAATTAGTGCCATCTAACTTGTCCTCAACAGCCAACATATGGAATACATCATTGCCTTTATTCATGGCCACTGACTAAAATACCATGATGTAGAAAAATAATTGTATCTCAAATAGGACTACCCTATCAAGTTCTGTTAAACATGTAGGATACTTTGAGGCACTTGTAGTAGCAAACCGAAACCTGTATATATTTTTGGCACAAAAGGACAAAATTGCCTACATAAGCACTACGATAGTGCATTCAAAGGCCAAAACAAGCTTATATCAAAATTTTTACACCACACACTAAAGCCATTTTGAACTCCTAATTACCCTAAGTATGCTCACCAATTTTCATGAAATTATGAGACTATGATCGAGGGGTGTCGAAAACACCATAGATGAAGCGACGACCTGCTCTGATACCAATTTTTGGAGTTTGAGCTTTGTGAAAGTGTTGGTAATTGAACTCACAACCTCCTAGCTAGGAATATGATGGGTTGACCACTAGCCCCAAAAGCCATGAATGAGTCTTACTTCCTAATCCTCTCTCTTATGGTATGGTTCAACCATCTCCTACTAAGGTTATGTGACATTCCTTCCCCCTTAGATTGAACATTGTCCTCAATGCTCACTTGTGGATCCTTGAATCTAGTTTGGGCCCCTTCCCACATTTAAGCACTTTGACCAACCCCGAATTCTACTAGTTGGACCTATTTTGGACCTCTGTTGGTGCCCAAATTCCCATGTGCCTTCATCTATAACCAGTTTCAAACTCATCCATGGTCAAGCGCTTCCCAAGTGCCCACATATGAGGGTTCCAACCTCCATGTTTCCCAACTTCCTCAACTAGGCTCTGATACCAATGTTGGGAATTGAACTCACAATCTCTTAGCTAGGATTATGATGGGCTAACCACTAGCCCCAAAATCCATGGATGAGGATTACTTCCTAATGCTCTCTCTTAAGCTATGGCTCAACCATCTCCCGCTAAGGTTATGTGATAGAAAGCACATGAATAGCACAAGAAAGAAGAAGAAGCTTGGAGCACAACACACAACACTCAATGTATAACCATGTGTATGTACAAAGATCAATGACCCATTAGGGTTATGGGTGTATATACAAGCCATGAGAAAAAGGCCTCCTAAATAGGGAAAAAAGTGTGTTGGTGATCCTAGTGTGTTCACACACATCACTACCAAAATATATCAACACTAATTTATGAAAAGAAAAATACAATTTTAAACAAAAAGCACATTTTTATAAACATAATATGGTTGATACATAAAATGTAGTAAAAGTATATAAGATTTTAAACTCTTCACTTGACTCAAACCACATAGTTATTGAGGTATCTTCTCGAAGCACTATGTTCTAACATATGAAAAGAAGTATAATTTTTTATAGGTAATACTAATAGTTATAAGAACATTATACTTGATACAAAAAACTATAGTAAATATAAATTCTAAGAGTGTGAACTCTTCATTTGACCAAAAACCTCATGATTATTGATGTATCTCATCATATTAGAGACTTAATTATCAATTGTGGTAATAACTTTGATCGAATTGATCATTCTTGTTACATCATTTTCACAATCCCCAAGCCTCTTCTTCTCTTAAATACATGACAATAGGCCAAAAATATTGAAGCATCATTATTACCATTTTTTTCTCACATTTAAACTATAAAATATAGTTTTTATGTTTGAAAGACACACGTTCTAACTCTAAACTATAACTTTTATGTTTGGAAGACACTATAAATATTAGATTAAATAAAAAATACATACATTACACTATCAAAAAAAAGTTGTTTCAAATGGTTCAAGATCACATTAAAATCAAGAAAATCAAGGCTTTTCTTTAATACATAAGGCATAATTATATTATAATAGTCATATTATAATAGAGAGAAGAGATTCCAAATGGTTTGAGTTCATATAAAAATCAAGTAAAACAAGCCTCGACTTCTCTTTAATACATAAATTATAATCACTTTACAATAGACCAAAACCATTGAAGCAAAAGAATTACTTTTGTTGGGTGTGTGTATAAGTGTGAGAGACACACAAGAAGCACACACAAGGAGCACAAACGTAGCAAGACACACAGAGAAGATGACGGCTGGAATAGCTCTCTCTATTGACAATGAACTGAACTGAAGTAAGATCTGAATAATATCCCTAAGTACAAAGTACCACCACATATGAGTGAATCATGTATGTGGTAACATGGGGAAAAAACCTCTAGCCAGCACTAGAGTAAAAAGTGCCCATGTATAGGGAAAAGGTTCACATCAAAGCTACTCGAGGATCACATAAGTGTAACAAGCCCCCCTGGAGCAAATGATGTGAACACATACAGGGAGTGACAGATCAACCCCCACAAGGTAATAAGCTTTGTGAAAAGCTTCAAACTTTTCCCGTGGAACAGCTTTGGTGAATATGTCTACCACATTATCTTGTGTAGGCACATATACCAAATCAATATCTCCTGCATGAAGGTGCTCTCTCACATAGTGATAATGCACCTCAATATGTTTGGTCGATGCATAAAACGCTAGGTTTCATGCAACAGCCAAAGCACTCTGACTATCAGTGAGAATATGTGTAGTAGCATCAATCTCCATGCAAAGATCCCTCAATAGGCATCTCATCCATATACACTCCACTATAGATGTGAAAACTGCACTGTACTCAGCTTCACAACTCGATGTCGCCACTGTACGTTGCTTCTTACTCAACCAAGATATGCATGAGTCTCCAAGGAAAAAGCAATTACCACTAGTGGACACGCGAGTATCATAACAACCAGCCTAATCATTATCTATAAAAGCATGCAAGCATGGCTGAATATCTCTGCCATAAAAGAGACCTAAGCTCAAAGTGCCTCTGAGATATCTAAACACATGTTTTACTGCTTGCCAATGCTTAGTGCCAAGAGAAGTGTCAAATGCATCACTAGAATCCTCAACTGAGAACCTGAATCCTATCTCAACTAGTGTGGAAACTGGCTTGCAATCCTCAAAGTCAAAACGCTGAAGTAGTCATGCATGAAGTAGGTGCAAAAGTTTCCTCATAATATTGTTGTGCATATCCTTTGGCAACCAATCTAGCTTTGTAGTGATCAATGCTACCATCAGACTTTCTCTTAATCTTGTCAACCCACTTTGTACCAATGGCATTCTTTCCTTTTGGCAATTCACATAACTCCCAAGTACCATTCCTATGTATGGAATCCATTTTTGATTGCATAGCACTCATCCATTGTGGATCGTCATATGCATCTTCAAAAGAAAGTGGCTCTTCATTACATGCTATAGCAATAAGAGAATAATCCACAAAATTACTTGATGCATGGTGAGAGCTTGATCTTGTTCTACCAAGTAAAGGTGC
The DNA here is from genome assembly GCA_020310875.1 of Ceratopteris richardii. NCBI lineage: Eukaryota > Viridiplantae > Streptophyta > Polypodiopsida > Polypodiales > Pteridaceae > Ceratopteris > Ceratopteris richardii. The sequence goes on from CM035429.1 coordinate 95,453,537, forward strand.
ACTCAATTTACTCTCCTACAAAGTTTGTTTCAGCCACTTTGGCATACTTTGTGCACTCTTGATAGACATTTGTTCATTATGTAATACATCTTCAACATTTATATCATGTGTGGGCTCAATTTCATGCTCATTTTCAGCCATATTTTGACGAAAATGTTCAGCCATATGTGACTAGAAATTTCCAGCCATTTGGACATTTTTTGCCTGAAAAATTTCAGCCATGTTTGGCTAGAAATTCTCTGCATTTTTAGCTCTATTTTGCTGGAATTTTTCATCCCTTTGAGCCTTAGTTCGCTTGTCTACATGGCCATAGTCAAGTGCACCATTTTGGAACAAAGGCATGAGTGTATCGAACACATCTTGTGAGCTAACTATTGGCTGTTTTTTGCATTCAAGTAGAGGGAAAACTGAATTTTCAGCAAATACCACATCTCGATTCACAATAATTGTGTCCGTCAATGGATGGTACAAACGATGTCCCTTACTTTCAACACTATAACTGATTTTAAGTGTGTGTGAAGCCTACACTCTAGCCCACACCTATCCACACCATTAGGCAATGATTTTCATGCCAATGGATTTGTATACAAGTGTTCATTAATACATACATTTCACATTGTTCATTTCTGAGTTCTCTATCATACTACTCAAAAGTCTGTCAACTTGGGGAGTGCATATCTCAATCATTTCTCAATAAAATTCAGTGGTTCAAAGCTTTTTGGATTAAGCTCAACCTTCTCTACATACTGTCAAAATTTGAAGAGATTCTATTCAGCCATTTCAGAGAAAATTGCATTGAGGTGATCACTGGTCATTGTCTGCTACAGTCCTAAAAAATCGGGGGTATAGCTTTATTTGCTAAATTGATTTCTCTTAGCATAGTTTATCTTTTTACATCATTCCACTTGCAATAGTTAGCTTACTAAGCTAATTAGATAACCCTAAAAGGAATTTTTCCAATTCCTATTGTGCTGGTCATACTGAGCAAAAGTTCCAGCAGGTGTCAAGACATAAATAGAAGGTTTTCTTGAGATTGTGAGTTTCAAAGTTATCTGTTTTGGTTCAATCATTGCACACATTATTTCCAAAGTACATAGGCCATCTTATGGTGTCATTGGAAAGCTAAGAAGTTCCACTTATCAAGTCTGAAGCAAAAGAGGGCTTGTACAAAGCAGGTTTTGGCAGTACCTACTCAATCTCTTGGAGTATCCATCCATCTTCCCAACAGTGGTATCAGAGCAAACTAAGGTAAAATGGGAGATGGTTTTCCTTCATTTATTGATAAATTGGATAGGAACAACTATCAATCATGGTCTTTGAGGATGAAGACCTAGTTACAAGGAAGGAGTCTTTATGGGTACATCTCAGGAGATGAGGAATTGCCCTCATTCAAATCAAGAGGATTGCCAACAAAGGAAGAACATGAAAAGCTCAACACATGGTGTGCTAAGGATGCATTGGCAAGGTCTTATCTACTCAAATCCATCTCTGATTTTCTTTTGCCACATATTAGAAATTGTAAGACATCCCAAGAGACTTGGGAAACCTTTTCATCCTATTTTTCCTCTAACACAAGGGCTAGGAAAAATCAGTTGTGGATTGAATTCACAACATTAAGGAAGAAACCCAAGCAAGCTGTTTCAGAATTTGTGACCAAGATTAAAGATGTAGTAGATCAGTTAGCAAGCATAGGAGAAGAGATTGAAGAGGAGCAGATTGTAAGGCAGGTGATCAATGGGATCAAGGCTGATGACAAATGGGAAAACTTCACCACTGCCATGGACCTTTACATGGACATGCAAATTCCAGATCTTACAACTCTCATGGGACAATTGTTCACTCATGAAGCAAAACTCAACAAGAATGGACATACATCCAAAGGTAATAACTCTTCTGCCCTATACACTGATAAGAATTCTAAAGATAAAGGCAAGAGCAAGAAGGTGGAGGATGAAGGCTCTACCTTCCAAGCCAACTATGCAGCAAGAGGTAGATCATCAAGAGGAAGGGGCAGAGGAGGTAAGCAAGGTAGGGGGAGATCATATAACTCCTCACCATGCAACATTTGTGGTTTATCAAATCATACTACAGATGAGTGTTTCAGGAATTACAAGAATCAGAGAGGAAGGGGATACCAAAGAGGTGGATACTCATAGTCAAGAGGTAGATTCAATCATCACCAAGGCTACAACAACAACTACAACAATAATTACAACAATAATTACAATGGCAACTACCAAGGTGGATTCAAATCCAGAACGGACTACAACAACTACACAGAGGAGCAGGATGACTCTGTTCTGATTATGAACATGACTTCAAAGTCAGGTACAAATGATGACCACCTATTCTACATTGACTCAGGATGCTCAAATCATGTGGCTGGCAATGTAGCACTACTCTCTGATCTTGAGGAACCAAAAGGTAAGCATCAAGTCCAAACTGGTGATGACACCAAGCACTCAGTAGTTAAAGTTGGAAATGTTAAGACTTGTGATGGAAATCAAAATTTGTTGAGCAGGGTACTCTATGTACCAACCATTACCAAAAATCTGATGAGTGTTGGAAAGATTGTGGAGAAAGGTTTGTAGGTTAGATTCAACCAATATGGAGCATTTGTGGAGGATCCAAGGCATGGGTTCAAGAGGATTGCTAAAGGAGAAAACACAGGTAGACTTTTCACTTTTGAGTTAGAAGACACAAAGAATATTGCACTATACAGTTATAAGGATCAAACACTTTCAGAGCTTGAGATTTGGCACAAAAGATTAGGGCATATAGGAGAAAGAACTTTGAAGCAAATATGCAGGGATCAATGTGTGCTTGGGATACCTAATGTATCCAAGCAACATATGATTTACAAGTGTGGTGCTTGTCAATTTGGGAAGTCTCACAAGTTACCCTTCTCAAGGAAAGGTTACATGCATGAAGATTACCTAGAGCTTGTCCATACAGATGTATGGGGACCAAGCAAAGACCCCTCAGTCTTAGGATCAAGGTACTATGTGTCTTTTATTGATGATTATAGCAGATGGATTGTATTGTACTTCATGAAGCACAAGGATGAGGTGTTTAATTGCTTTAAAAAATATCTTTCACTTGTTGAAAATCAGACAGGAAAGAATTTGAAAAGGTTAAGGTCAGATGGAGGAGGTGAGTACTTCTCCAATGAGTTTGAAAACTTCTTGCAGGACAGAGGCATCAAAAGAGAAATAACCACAAGGTATTCTCCTGAACAGAATGGGGTAGCTGAGAGAAGAAATAGGTTGATTGTTGAGACAGCTAGGTCTATGTTGAATGAGAAAAAATTACCTAACTATCTATGGGTAGAAAGTGTTTCAACTGTCACTTATCTCATAAACAGGTTACCATCTAAGTCCCTTGATGGGATGACATCCTATGAAGCATGGCATGGTAAGAGACCCTCACTTGACCATTGCAGGATATTTGGATGTGTAGCATATGTACACATTCCTTCTCAGATAAGAGGTAAGCTAGACCCTAGAGCTGAGAAGTGCATTTTTATTGGATATGATTTGAATCAAAAAGGATACAGGTTTTATAACCCTTCCAATAAGGGATTCATGGTGAGTAGAGATGTTGTCTTTGATGAAAATGATTCTTGGTATGAGAATGAATGCAGGAAGGTTAAATTACCCTATGATTTGGAAGAGGAGTTTCCAAGTCTTGCTAAAGAGGAACCTACTCGAAATGAAGACTCAAGTTCAGATGATGAAGATACTATCAACCTTGAAGAGTTCAAGGCATGGAAGTCCAAGGGCAAAATGAAGATGAAGAAGCTTGAAGACATACCTGAATCTTCAACTCAATCAATCAGAAGATCACAAAGAGAAAGCAAAAAACCTATCAGATATGGGTATGATACATCTCTTGTTACTAAACATTCTGTCTATCTTGCCAAAGATTTGTCAATTGAAGAACCAGGATCATATGAAGAAGCCATAACCAAGACAGAATGGAAAGAAGCTATGGATGAGGAGATTGAAGTACTCAAGGAGAGTGATACATGGGAGTTAGTACCAAAGAAGGATTCTATGAAGGTAATAGGATCTAGATGGATCTATAAGCTTAAAAGAAATTCTGATGGCACAATTAATAGGTACAAAGCAAGATTGGTAGCCAAGGGTTTTGCACAAACCCAAGGCATTGACTATGAAGAGACATTCTCTCCTGTGGCCAAGATGCCAACTATCAGAGTGTTGGTAAGTGTGGTTGCATCAAAAAATTGGAACATGTACCAATTGGATGTCAAGAATGCTTTCTTGAATGGATGGATTTCAGAGGAGGTATAAATGTCACAACCTCCTAGCTATGAGGATCCTAAGAAAGTAAAATATGTTTGCAAATTAAAAAAGATAGTATATGGATTGAAGCAGGCACCTAGGGCATGGAATTACAGGTTAACTACATACCTCCAAGACCAAGGTTTTGTTATGAGCAAGGCAGATACTTCTCTATTCATCAAGAGAAGTAATTCAGAGGTAATATACCTTTGTGTTTATGTTGATGACATCATAATTATAGGTAATGATGTCAATGGAATCAGACAAATCAAGAGCCAAATGATGAAGGAATTCAAGATCAATGATCTTGGTCTATTGAAGTATTTTCTTGGGCTTGAGTTAGTCTATACTAACTCAGGAATATACATTTCTCATAAAAAATACATACAAGATATGTTGAAGAAGTTTCACTTGCAGGATGCCAAAGTAGCAAGCACTCCAATGGAGGTAAACCTCAAACTAAGTGCACATAAAGGTGATGAAGTCAGTGACATTACAGGTTATCAAAGTATGGTGGGTAGTTTGAACTATGCTACCTTAACAAGGATAGATATTGCATATGGAGTTAGTGTGCTAAGTCAGTTTATGCACAAGCCAAGAATACCTCACTTAGAGGCTACCAAAAGAATCTTGAAGTATCTCAAGGGTACACAACATCATGGTTTGTATTTCCCTTACACTTCAGATATTGATATCAAAATTTATTTAGATGCAGATTGGGCAGGATGCAAGGATGATAGGAGGAGCACTTCTGGATATATTTCTTTTGCAGGTGATAAGCCAATATCTTGGTCTGCAAAGAAGCAACCAACTGTTGCATTGTCTTCTACAGAAGCAGAGTATAGAGGACTGGCTAATGCCACACAAGAAGCCATATGGATCAAGCTTTTGTATACAGAATTGGGTTTATATACTAGGTCTCCAATAATCTTTGGAGATAATACAAGTTCTCTTCACCTTGCAGCTAATCCTATCTCTCATGCTAGGACCAAACATATAGAGGTCCATCACCATTATGTGAGAGAAAATTTGATAAGTAAAGACATACAACTAACCTATGTATCAACCAACATGCAGTGTGCAGATTTGTTGACTAAAGCTTTGGATGGAACCAAACTTTGCAGATTCAAAGCAATGATTGGATTACAGGATATACATGAAGATTGAAGATGAAGACCAAGCCAAAATGTTTGGCTTGAGGGGGAGTTGTTGGTGTAAATCACAAGCCTACACATTTGGCTTGAAAGATATCTTGAAGACCCTACATATGTGAAGAAGCATAGGAACTAGTGCTAGTGGTTAATTACCACTTTATCTCCTTGTCAAAGTCAAATTAGCTTAGAATCTTTTGTAATCACCTACCAAAAGGATTCGTGGAAAAAGTTAGCTATTTGATTGAAGGAATATCTCCTAGGATATAGGAGCTTGAACATAGGGAGCCAAAAGTTTGAATTTGAATTCAAACTTTTACTCATTCTCTATAAAAATGGTCATGGAAAAGTCACGGGTAGAACTCATCACTCCCGAGCTTCTCATTACTGATTTTAAGTGTGTGTGAGGCCTACACTCTAGCCCACACCTATCCCCACCATTAGGCAATGATTTTCATGCCAATGGATTTGTATACAAGTGTTCATTAATACATACATTTCACATTGTTCATTTCTGAGTTCTCTGTCATACTACTCAAAAGTCTGTCAACTTGGGGAGTGCATATCTCAGTCATTTCTCCATAAAATTCAGTGATTCAAAGCTTGTTGGATTCAGCTCAAAGTTATCTACGTACTATCAAAATTTGAAGAGATTCTATTCAGCCATTTCAGATAAATTAGCATCGAGGTGATCACTGGTCATTGTGTGCTATAGTCCTAAATAATCGGGGGTATAGCTTTATTTGCTAAATTGATTTCTCTTAGCATAGTTTATCTTTTTACATCATTCCACTTGCCTAGTTAGCTTACTAAGCTAATTAGATAACCCTAAAACGAATTTTTCCAATTCCTATTGTGCTGGTCATACTGAGCAAAAGTTCCAGCAGGTGTCAAGACATAAATAGAAGGTTTTCTTGAGATTGTGAGTTTCAAAGTTATCTGTTTTGGTTCAATCATTGCACACATTATTTCCAAAGTACATAGGCCATCTTATGGTTTCATTGGAAAGCTAAGAAGGTCCAGTTATCAATTATGAAGCAAAAGAGGGTTGGTAAAAAGCAGGTTTTGGCAGTACCTACTCAATCTCTTGGAGCATCCATCCATCTTCCCAACATGATATGATAGAGGTGCATCTAATTTGCTATCTCACAAAGTGCACACTAGCCATTTGGGCATAGTTTTTTCCTCCTCTATATCAACCCTCTCATCAAGAAAGGCATCATGTAAACTTGCATTATAAATGGAATGATCTGCATCATCATGTGAAACCTATAAAGGCTGAGAAATTGTCTCATTTGGACCAGCACTTGATTATCCACTTGTAAAAAGAGGGAGAACAATGTCATACACATCTTTGGAGCTAACTTATGTCTCCCTAGTACATGAACATAATGGATGAATTGCATCTTCCACAAAAATGAAATCAATTGTTTAGGCAATAATGCATATTCCAGACAACCAAAAACATGCAAATGAGCAACACATGGCTTGCGACCATGGCAAGCCTCATATGGAGTGATAGGTTGTAGTGCTTAGGTCAGACACTTGTTAAGTACATATGTTGCACACATAATAGCCTCAAGCTAAGAGCTATGTGGTAAAATTTGACTTTTGACCATACGTGCCACGATCTCCATGAGAGACATCTTCTTTGTTTCAGCAACTTCATTCTTTTGAGGTGTATACGGCACTCTTTACTAATGTTTTATCCCACATTCAACCAAAAAAGCATTAAAATCAGAAGATGTGGAGAATGAAGGGTGACCAATTTACATGTTGAAATATTTTCAGCCAAAACCAAAAACTATTTGAAGCACATAAACAGTTTGCTTTCAATGGATACACCCATGCATGCTAGAAAAATCATCAGTAAAAGTCATGAAGTAAAGGTAGTTCCCAAAAGAATGTGTCTGCATGGGACCACAAGCATCGCTATGAACAAGCTGCAACTTTTAAGTAGCTCGTATTGAATCATCTTTTGGGAAGGAGGACTGTTGCATTTTGCCCAAAATATAACCTATACAAACATGTTTACCAGGTGCCTCAAGTTTGGATAGAGAGGACACCATTTAAAATTTTGGCAAGCATAGAAACCTAACAAAATTCAGATGACCAAAGCATGCATGCCAAAGCTTTGCATATAAGATAGTTTTGGAATCTTGAAGTGCACATGCTAAATCATTCACAAATTTTGCTTATATAGTCCATGACATAAAATGCTAGAAGCAATAATAACATTGCTATTTGACTGATCATGAGATTTACATCTATCATCAACAAATTTGACAACCAAGCCAATCTTGGCTAATGCTAAAACTCACAACAAATTTTTCTTGATCCTTCGCACAAACAAAACATCTTAGAATCTGAAAGAACTACCATCAGAAGAAGTAAGAATGACCTTACCAACTCCCATTACAGGATAAAAGGAGTTGTCAGTGCATGTGGCAATATTCCCTATAAGGGCAGGCTCAAGTGAATTGGAGAGACTACGCTACCAGGTAATATGTTTGGTTGCCCCACTACCAAAGTACCAAATATCTAAGTTTATTGCAGACATGCATTGTTCATGAGAAGATGGGTCATAGCTACAAACAGTAGTAAATGCCCATTCTTAATTCTGTACAAGACTAGCAAACTCTATTTTAGGTGTAGAGGTCTCTCCAATAACCTCTCTCTTCTTTGCCTCTTTTGTAGCCAGTTTTGGACAACCCTTTATGACATGATCATTTGCTTTACAGCATTTCCAGAATTGTTTCCACTTTTTTGTTTTCTTCTCATCTTTTTCTTCCCTTTTTTACTACACAAAATTAGCATATCTCTGCTTACTAGTAGATGAGCTCTGTTTAACTTTGCTCTTTTGACTAGCTAAGAAAGCTTGATCTGCAACATGCATAATGGACATGTTCTCCCTAGACTAATCTTCCTAAAATAAAATAGAGACTAACTCCTCAAATTTTAAGGCATTTGGATTTCCTTTCATCATCAACCGAAGAGTAGAAGCAAAACTCTGATATGAATCAGGAAGACCATTAAGAACTGTATGCACAAGTAAACTATCTAGCAAGACTTCATCTATAGAAATCAATTGCTCTTTCAATTATTTGATCTTTGTCAAAAAAAATCCATAGAATCTCCTTCAATTATATGCTCACTCTCTGATTTTTTTCAGAGGTAAGCAACACGAGCCTCATTTCTTGCCTGATATAAAGTGGTAAGTGTCTCCCAAGAATCCTTTGATGTTTTGCATGAGTGACTATGAGGGATAATGGCATCTTTGACAGGCAAAGCTATCAATGCATATGCTTGAACATCTCTTCCATCCCATCGAAGTTGCTTTGTAGTAGGTGCAACAGAAATCGAAGCACAAATAGGAATTTAAAGATCGTCATCTTCAACACCATATGCATCACCTTCAATAATTGTATTTGTAGGTGTAGTAGGTCATTTTTCAACACCCTACACAATATTCCATAGTTCTTTTGCCACCAATACATGACACATATTATATGCCCATAATAAGTAATTAGTGCCATCTAACTTGTCCTCAATAGCCAACATATGGAATACATCATTGCCTTTATTCATGGCCACTCACTAAAATACCATGATGTAGAAAAATAATTGTATCTCAAATAGGACTACCCTATCAAGTTCTGTTAAACATGTAGGATACTTTGAGGCACTTGTAGTAGCAAACCGAAACCTGTATATATTTTTGGCACAAAAGGACAAAATTGCCTACATAAGCACTACGATAGTGCATTCAAAGGCCAAAACAAGCTTATATCAAAATTTTTACACCACACACTAAAGCCATTTTGAACTCCTAATTACCCTAAGTATGCTCACCAATTTTCATGAAATTATGAGACTATGATCGAGGGGTGTCGAAAACACCATAGATGAAGCGACGACCTGCTCTGATACCAATTTTTGGAGTTTGAGCTTTGTGAAAGTGTTGGTAATTGAACTCACAACCTCCTAGCTAGGAATATGATGGGTTGACCACTAGCCCCAAAAGCCATGAATGAGTCTTACTTCCTAATCCTCTCTCTTATGGTATGGTTCAACCATCTCCTACTAAGGTTATGTGACATTCCTTCCCCCTTAGATTGAACATTGTCCTCAATGCTCACTTGTGGATCCTTGAATCTAGTTTGGGCCCCTTCCCACATTTAAGCACTTTGACCAACCCCGAATTCTACTAGTTGGACCTATTTTGGACCTCTGTTGGTGCCCAAATTCCCATGTGCCTTCATCTATAACCAGTTTCAAACTCATCCATGGTCAAGCGCTTCCCAAGTGCCCACATATGAGGGTTCCAACCTCCATGTTTCCCAACTTCCTCAACTAGGCTCTGATACCAATGTTGGGAATTGAACTCACAATCTCTTAGCTAGGATTATGATGGGCTAACCACTAGCCCCAAAATCCATGGATGAGGATTACTTCCTAATGCTCTCTCTTAAGCTATGGCTCAACCATCTCCCGCTAAGGTTATGTGATAGAAAGCACATGAATAGCACAAGAAAGAAGAAGAAGCTTGGAGCACAACACACAACACTCAATGTATAACCATGTGTATGTACAAAGATCAATGACCCATTAGGGTTATGGGTGTATATACAAGCCATGAGAAAAAGGCCTCCTAAATAGGGAAAAAAGTGTGTTGGTGATCCTAGTGTGTTCACACACATCACTACCAAAATATATCAACACTAATTTATGAAAAGAAAAATACAATTTTAAACAAAAAGCACATTTTTATAAACATAATATGGTTGATACATAAAATGTAGTAAAAGTATATAAGATTTTAAACTCTTCACTTGACTCAAACCACATAGTTATTGAGGTATCTTCTCGAAGCACTATGTTCTAACATATGAAAAGAAGTATAATTTTTTATAGGTAATACTAATAGTTATAAGAACATTATACTTGATACAAAAAACTATAGTAAATATAAATTCTAAGAGTGTGAACTCTTCATTTGACCAAAAACCTCATGATTATTGATGTATCTCATCATATTAGAGACTTAATTATCAATTGTGGTAATAACTTTGATCGAATTGATCATTCTTGTTACATCATTTTCACAATCCCCAAGCCTCTTCTTCTCTTAAATACATGACAATAGGCCAAAAATATTGAAGCATCATTATTACCATTTTTTTCTCACATTTAAACTATAAAATATAGTTTTTATGTTTGAAAGACACACGTTCTAACTCTAAACTATAACTTTTATGTTTGGAAGACACTATAAATATTAGATTAAATAAAAAATACATACATTACACTATCAAAAAAAAGTTGTTTCAAATGGTTCAAGATCACATTAAAATCAAGAAAATCAAGGCTTTTCTTTAATACATAAGGCATAATTATATTATAATAGTCATATTATAATAGAGAGAAGAGATTCCAAATGGTTTGAGTTCATATAAAAATCAAGTAAAACAAGCCTCGACTTCTCTTTAATACATAAATTATAATCACTTTACAATAGACCAAAACCATTGAAGCAAAAGAATTACTTTTGTTGGGTGTGTGTATAAGTGTGAGAGACACACAAGAAGCACACACAAGGAGCACAAACGCAGCAAGACACACAGAGAAGATGACGGCTGGAATAGCTCTCTCTATTGACAATGAACTGAACTGAAGTAAGATCTGAATAATATCCCTAAGTACAAAGTACCACCACATATGAGTGAATCATGTATGTGGTAACATGGGGAAAAAACCTCTAGCCAGCACTAGAGTAAAAAGTGCCCATGTATAGGGAAAAGGTTCACATCAAAGCTACTCGAGGATCACATAAGTGTAACAAGCCCCCCTGGAGCAAATGATGTGAACACATACAGGGAGTGACAGATCAACCCCCACAAGGTAATAAGCTTTGTGAAAAGCTTCAAACTTTTCCCGTGGAACAGCTTTGGTGAATATGTCTACCACATTATCTTGTGTAGGCACATATACCAAATCAATATCTCCTGCATGAAGGTGCTCTCTCACATAGTGATAATGCACCTCAATATGTTTGGTCGATGCATAAAACGCTAGGTTTCATGCAACAGCCAAAGCACTCTGACTATCAGTGAGAATATGTGTAGTAGCATCAATCTCCATGCAAAGATCCCTCAATAGGCATCTCATCCATATACACTCCACTATAGATGTGAAAACTGCACTGTACTCAGCTTCACAACTCGATGTCGCCACTGTACGTTGCTTCTTACTCAACCAAGATATGCATGAGTCTCCAAGGAAAAAGCAATTACCACTAGTGGACACGCGAGTATCATAACAACCAGCCTAATCATTATCTATAAAAGCATGCAAGCATGGCTGAATATCTCTGCCATAAAAGAGACCTAAGCTCAAAGTGCCTCTGAGATATCTAAACACATGTTTTACTGCTTGCCAATGCTTAGTGCCAAGAGAAGTGTCAAATGCATCACTAGAATCCTCAACTGAGAACCTGAATCCTATCTCAACTAGTGTGGAAACTGGCTTGCAATCCTCAAAGTCAAAACGCTGAAGTAGTCATGCATGAAGTAGGTGCAAAAGTTTCCTCATAATATTGTTGTGCATATCCTTTGGCAACCAATCTAGCTTTGTAGTGATCAATGCTACCATCAGACTTTCTCTTAATCTTGTCAACCCACTTTGTACCAATGGCATTCTTTCCTTTTGGCAATTCACATAACTCCCAAGTACCATTCCTATGTATGGAATCCATTTTTGATTGCATAGCACTCATCCATTGTGGATCGTCATATGCATCTTCAAAAGAAAGTGGCTCTTCATTACATGCTATAGCAATAAGAGAATAATCCACAAAATTACTTGATGCATGGTGAGAGCTTGATCTTGTTCTACCAAGTAAAGGTGCACTCAATTTACTCTCCTACAAAGTTTGTTTCAGCCACTTTGGCATACTTTGTGCACTCTTGATAGACATTTGTTCATTATGTAATACATCTTCAACATTTATATCATGTGTGGGCTCAATTTCATGCTCATTTTCAGCCATATTTTGACGAAAATGTTCAGCCATATGTGACTAGAAATTTCCAGCCATTTGGACATTTTTTGCCTGAAAAATTTCAGCCATGTTTGGCTAGAAATTCTCTGCATTTTTAGCTCTATTTTGCTGGAATTTTTCATCCCTTTGAGCCTTAGTTCGCTTGTCTACATGGCCATAGTCAAGTGCACCATTTTGGAACAAAGGCATGAGTGTATCGAACACATCTTGTGAGCTAACTATTGGCTGTTTTTTGCATTCAAGTAGAGGGAAAACTGAATTTTCAGCAAATACCACATCTCGATTCACAATAATTGTGTCCGTCAATGGATGGTACAAACGATGTCCCTTACTTTCAACACTATAACCAACAAATATACATTTCTTTGCCTTGTCATCAAGTTTGTGACGTGGTTGTGATGGCACAAGAGTATATGCCAAACAACTAAACACACGCATATGACTAACCATAGGCTTATGACCATTCCAAGCCTCATAAGGAGTGATGACTCTCAATGCCTTTGTAGGACAGTGATTCAACACATATTTTGCACACATGACCGCTTCCATCCAAAACTTATCAGGAAGATGCTTTCCTTTAACCATACATCGTGTCATTTCAAGTAGAGTTCTATTTTTACGCTCGACAACACCATTTTGTTGAGGTGTATATGGCACCGTACATTGGTATGAAATACCTCTTTCATGAAGAAAAGCATTAAACTCATGTGACATGTATTCACCACCACGATATTTGCATAGAGTCAAAAGATTTTGTGAAGAAAAATTTTCAGCCATAGCTAAAAATGCTTTGAAGCAAGAAAATACCTCATTCTTTGCTTTCATAGGATAGACCCATATATGGCAAGTAGCATCATCAATGAAGGTAACAAAATATACATGCTTCCCAAAAGATGGAGTCTTGACGAGACCACATACATCACTATGAACAAGCTGCAATTTTCTTGTAGTGTGTGTATGACTATCTTTTGGAAAAGAAGCACGATGCATTTTTCCAAGAATGCAACCTTCACATGCATGATTTTCAATGGAATCAAGTTTAGGCAAGCCAATAACCATGTCCTTCTTTTGCAAGTAGAGAAAACTATTGAATTTCAAGTGACCAAAACGAGCATGCCAAAGCTCCATTTTAGTCATGGAAGAAGTATGAACAACCCAGGCATTCGAGGCAGCCCTCTTGTATGTATCCATGTGATGCAAACCATTACATAATGTACCAGACATCATGATAACATCACCATTGCAGAAATCATGAACCATACACTTATCATCAACAAAGCGTACATGAAGTCTAGCTTTGGCAATCAACAGAATTGAAATTAAATTCTTCTTGATACAAGGCACATACAATGCATTTTTCAAGAGAATCACACCTCTATTTGCAGTTGTAAGCTCAGTTTCTCCTACTCCAATGATAGGATAAGAGGCATTGTTTGCACACACCACATGTCCTCCTTTGGGTGCATCTTTCAAAGAGGCAAAAAATCTTTTGCATGATGTTATGTGCTTTGAAGCACCACTATCAAAGAACCAATCCGAATCAGCCTCACTCACAACCATACATTTAGAATGCAAAGAAGCATCATAATGACATGTAACAACACATGCCCAAAAATCTTGAGCCATGTTAGCTTCATCATTCTTTACATTTGCTGAATTTTCAGCAATAGACATGTCGGATTACTTCTTCTTTTCATTGTGTTTAGCAAGCTTTCTACACTCATCAATAGTATGACTAGTCTTTTGACAATATTTGCATCTATTCTTCTTTTGCAAATCACCATCGTTAGAGGAATGAGTGGAAGAGGAAGGTTGAGGCTTTAGTTTTGATGAACCCAAAGTTGAACCATACTTGCTTTTCCCCTTTTGTGAGATAGCAAGTGCTTGTGTTCCCTCAATCAAACCACTCCTATTCACTCTAGATTGCTCTTCTTGCAAAAGAAGAGACACAACCTCATTGAATGCATACATATTAGGATTCCCTTTTGCAACCAAATGGAGTGTAGTAGCAAAGCTTTGAAAAAATTCCAGTAATCCTTTCAACAATGTAGAAATGCGTGATGCATCCGGAATGATCTCATCTATGTTTGCCAATTGCTCTTTCAAGTCCTTGATGCGTGTCACATACACATCCACCGACTCATTTTCAGCCATGCATACATCCTCAAGTTGCTTCCTCAAGTATGCAACATGTGCTTCATTACGCATGGCATACAAAGAAGCAAGAGTGTCACATGCATGTCATGATGTAGAACATGACCGAATGTCTGAAACTATATGATGCTTCACAGAAAGCACAATCAATGCATGCACTTGAGCATCTTTTCCATCCCATATAAGTTGCTCCTGTGTAGGTGGAGAAGGAGAAACCATTGTACTCGAAGAAGAAGCTCCATCTGTAACAATAGATTGTGAAGTAGAAGAACCTATGGGTCTTCGATCTACATCTGCCACTATGTTCCAAAGTTATTTAGCAACAAGAACATGCTTCATCATGTAAGACCACATTGGATAGTTGGTCCCATCAAGCTTATCTTCAGCTTGAAGCATGCCAAACAAGTCATTGTTGCCCGCCATTTCACAAAAGAACAAGAATGTGATAAAATCTTCACTTCAACGAAAGCTAAAATGAATGCTGAAATTTCATCTCACAAACCATCACTCTAATGGAATGGCTTCAAAATGGGGGTAAAACCCTAGTCCAACTGGTGGAAATGTTTCTTGGCTGCTAAAATTCATTGTTCTATGTTCTGAAGTCGATTTGCACTGTTAAAAGTGCACGCGTGCCACGATGCAAAAAACCAAAACTTGAGAAGGAGCTAAACCTGCTCTGATACCACTGTTGGGTGTGTAGAAGTGCAAGGGACACACGAGAAGCACACACAAGGAGCACAAATGTAGCAAGACACACGGAGAAGATGATGGCTGGAATAGCTCTCTATTGACAATGAACTGAACTGAAGTAAGAGTTGAATAATATCCCTAAGTATAAAGTACCACCACATATGAGTGAATCATGTATGTGGTAACATGGGAAAAAAACCTCTAGCCAACACTAGAGTAAAAAGTGCCCATGTATAGGGAAAAGGTTCACATCAAAGCTACTCGAGGATCACATAATTGTAACAACTTTTATTGGAGTAAGTAGCAAATACATACATCAATTACATTCAAATGGTTCGAGCTCGCATTCAAGTCTATGTTCAAGCCTCATTAATATTATTGCCACCTCTCACATAATATATTAACATAAAAACATTACAAATATATTCTCAACACTTCTGAAATTTTTGTAATCATAAACTATATTATCATTTTCTTAATAAAAACAACTTGATTATAAATTCCTTCAAAGTCACAAAAGAAATTCTTGATTAAACTCAATATGATCATATAACACATAATTTTCCTTTTCAATTTTGATAATATAATACATTCATCATCATAAGACTTTGATAAGAACATTATTAAATTCAATAAAATGATCATATAATTATATGACATCATATTACTAATTTGATTAATATAGAATAAGTTGTTTTTTAGGTTCCTCTACTCCTAGATCTGAAGTATCTACAATATCTTGAGTCATTTAAGCAATTTCTTCTTAAGATTTGGTATAATTTTAATAAAATTAAAAATCTTCTTTACTAGGTTATGTGTGAATCTCAATATTTTCAAACAATCCATTTGTGTTATCTATCTTTTTACTACTAAAATCCCACCACTGATTAGTAGAACGACCGTTCCCAAAATTCTAAAGCATTTTGATTCTAATTTTTTCTTTTGTTGTCATCCAAATATATAAGGAAGAATATATGCTTTTTGAATAAACTTACATGATGAACAATTTCTTCATAAGTATACACTGTAATTTTCTTCAGTCTTTATCGATCATCTAAAAATTGTTTCCTTTGCTTATAAAACTAAACTAAGTGGGAAACTTGTGGAATGCATAGAAATTGAGAAAAAAAGCCAAAATGATGTTTATATAGAACTTATACTTTTCCTACAATCTAGCTAACCACCCACCAATCAATATATGTGCATTTTTGGTGGGTAATTGATATGATTTGAATTTGATTGAATTTGGTGGAGCTCCTAACTTGATTCCATGAAGTTGGTTCTTCCTTTTTTATTTTTTCACTTGAAAAACTCATGGATTCCAAAGCTTTGGTAAACATATCTGCATATTGGTCTTTTGTATTGCCATGCTCCACATTTACATCCTTCGACATGATCTTCTCTCTAATAAAGTGTTAATCCACTTCTATATGCTTGGACCTTGCATGGAACACCAAATTTTGAGCCAAGCATATGCTACTTATTTTGTCACAAAAACTATGTACTTGCTTAACCTACAAATCAAGATCAAAAAACAATTTCATGAGCCACATAAGCTCACATGAGACTTGTGCTAAGTCTCTATAATCAGCATCGATTGAGGAGAGAGCCCACAATAAGCTTGTATGTGCAATCCATCCTAAAATTGATAATAAAGCCCTTCATTCATTGATTATCATTTGAGGTACCTAAATACCCTTTTGTCTACAATAAGATGAGGTACTCTCAATGCCTGCAGAAATTGAGATAACACTCCAACTACATGTGCAATATCTTTTCTTGTCATAGTAACATACAAGAGAGAACCAATAATTGACCTATACATGGTTACTTCCTTCACTTTTTCACCTTCATGAGCACTTATTTTCACACTTACTTTTAATGGAATTGAAATGAGCTTGCAATAACACAAGCCAAACTTCTTCAAATGATCTAGAATATATTCCCTTTGCATCAAGTATATAGCTTCTTTCTATAGTACTTAAATCTCAGGGAAGTACCTTAAAATCCCTAAATCAAATATTTTAAACTTACATCCAATATTCCTCTTTATGTCCTTGATGTTGGCTTTTTCATCCCCTATAATGATCAAATCATCCACATATATATAAATGAAAATAGTTTTATTGCCTTCCTTCTTCACAAAGAATGATGGGTCTACATGACTCTGATTGTATCCAAATTTAACCAAGTAATCCACAAGTCCTTGGTTCCAAGCCCTTGGGTCTTGCTTGAGTCCATAAAGAGCCTTTGTAAGCCTACATACATTATGTACATACTTCTCACCTTTTAAGTCTTGGTGTTGCTCCATGAAGACTACATGTTCAAGCTCTCCATTTAGAAAAGCATTCTTCACATACAACTAGTACATCTTCCAACTTTTTGAGGCTCAAATTTCAATGAAACTCCTTATGTAGACATCTTTGCTATTGGAATGATGTTTCCTCAAATTCTATGCATAGCTTTGAGCAAAACCTTTGGCAATCAACCTCACTTTATACCTAGAGATGTTCCCATGTGCATGCCTCTTTACCTTGTACACCCATTTGTTGCCAATGACTTTCATGTCCATTGCTCTTGGATGAAAAAGTATAATTTTCTTCAAGTGCCTTGAATTCCTCCTCCATGGATTCATTCCATTCCTTGTGCTCATTTTCCTCTTCAAAAGATTTGGGTTCTTCAAAATCGATAACTTGACTCATGTAGGCATAGTCTCTTGCAATGAAGGAATCATAAGTTTACCTTTGAATAGGGTATTTAACCATATTTGATGACCTTACCTCACCATTAGGTGGAAAGAATATCATCCTCTTTGGTTTTCATGCTTTAAATCTTGGAGTTTCTAATTTTTCCACATCTTCATCACTTATAGAGTCCATGTCTACCCATAGATGGTCTTCATTATTTGCATTTTCCTTTCCTTTGCTACTTTGTTCACTTGAATGAACGTCATTCCTTGTCCTTCCTTTCCAAACTGATATGTTACTCTCCTTTGATGGTGTGCTTGAATTGGTTGGACCACTCATCTCTGTGCTTTATTGTTGTCCCTAAATAGCTTAAGCTCTTTTTCTAATAGGGTTATAACATCTAAAAAAAAAATTATCTAAATAATATCTAAGAAATATACACCTATCTACCTTTGGGTCTAGCTTGTGTCTCAATTCTTGGGGTATTTGAACATATTGCACACAACCAAATACTTTGAGATGGGAAAGGTTGGGTTTCTTGCCACACCAAGCTTCATAAGGTGTGACTCCATGTACTCCTAAGGTTGGAAACCTATTCGTAATGTATATGGTTGTATTTGCTACGTCAGCCCAATAGGAATTAGGAACATTCGATTCATTTAACATAGCTCTAGCAACTTCTTCTATATATGTGTTTTTACTCTCTATCAAAAAATATTATTCAAGAGTTAGAAAATCTAAGACTAGGTCTTGGGGAGACGTTTCTAGAATTTATCACCGGAGCCAAGGCATTGATGGCTAAATTACCAGACCTTCCCCATGATTTTTTCATCAAGAAGTGTCTGGCTAAACCACTTCCAATCTCAACACAATGTAAAATTAAAGCGTTAGTGTTATCTATAGCAACAATTAAAGAGTTCATTAATATAGCCACAAGATTGGAGCACATTAGGCATTAGTATGGGACAAGCTCTTCTAATTTATTATATCCTTCAAAATTTGAGGACCCAATAATTCAGCTAAGGAAGGAACTTGAGAGCTTGAAAAGGAACAAACCCCACAAAGAGGAGGAAAGTGTAGTAACTCAGTTGAGGTGAGAAATTGAGGCCTTAAAGCTACATAAAGAAGAGTAAGCCCTAGCAGAAGAGTTGGCATAACTTTGACAGGAGTTATAGGAACTCCATGGAGGTGGCATCAAAAATGGATTATGGTGCACCATGTGTAGCAAACAGGATCATGTGGTAAGTCAATGTCCACTTTTAAGTGTAACTTGCCAGCTATGCAAGAAAGCTGGTCATGAGGCTCAGGAATGTCACTCAAGAGGGATGCCTACACAACCTTATTGGGGACAAGGAGGTGCTCAACTATCAACCAATGTAATGGTAGCAGCCCCAGCCAAAGTAACAACTATAACCAACGTCCTAGGGGTAATTTTGGAAATGGGCCTAGAAGGCCAATTATTTGTTTCAGGTGTGGAGAATGTGGGCACTATCAAAGTAAATGTACTCTACCAAAAAATGTCCCCCTTGCAGGAATAACCAAGACTCCACAAATAATTACACAAATTGTTGCCCACAAAACAAAGCATCTACATCAGGGACCCACATCCAAATGATCTCTGTAAATAATCAAAGAGTAGTAGAAGTCAATGTTGTACAATCACCATCCACTAGAGTAGTACAATTAGAAGAAATCGACTCCATGGTTATGCAGAAGAGGAATAAAGGGAAGATTGAGGAAGAAACAAGCCAAGGGTCAAGAAGGTACAAGGACAAGAGGATACACTAGATCAAATCAAACACATATGAAGATACAAGACAAGAGAAAGAAATCTCGATTACAACAAAAAGAAGATTTTACCGATACCAATGATGTCATTGGGAATGCATATAGTTGGGCCCATAATGAATTCGAGAAAAATGATCTTAGGGAATCTTGAGCTTCAAGATTATTAAAATCGATCAAAATAGAGGTTAGTATTCTTGAGTTGATAAACATGGATGCAAAACTCAAGTTTGAGGTCTTGTAGATTGTTCATGAGGCCTCCTCAACCACCTTAGTGGCAAAGACTACTACTATGAGTCAAGATAAGAGTGTAGGGGAAGCCCCTCTCACAGATTATAAGAGTCCACAGTTGACAATGACTATTAAAGGATTCCAATTACAAGGAGTTATAGTGGATGGTGGTTCTAGCATAAATAAAATGCCGAACATACCATGGAGAAGATTGGCCTACACCCATCTAGACCTGCCAACTTCATCGTAACCTTGGCAGATCAAAGCAAAGTAAGGCCAATGGGAGTGATCCCACGAGTTCCACTAGAAGTACAAGGTAACCTTTTCATCTTGGATTTTGTGGTATTAAGATTGCCCCAGGTAGAGGGAGGGTTTCCCCTCTTAATTGGAAAATCGTGGCTAAGGCATGCTAGTGTCATCCATGATTAGGGCAAAGACACTATGTGGGTACAACAGAGGGGATAGGAACTTAAGCACATATATTTGGAGGAGAGTCTAGAACACCAAGGGAAAACTCGCATGATGGAATCAGTTGGCATTTGCATGGAACAAGAAATGATGGACCAACCGCAATTAGAGTTTGATGAGGAAGAAGAATTCTGAATTGGCTTCAAGCAGGCAATTATTCCTCTTGTTTTGGAGGCTTTCTAAATAATTCTTGTATAGAAGAATGTTATGAAGGAAAGGAGGATAAAGTTCAAGTTGATGGATTGGGGGAACCAGTAATAGACCACAGAAGGGGGAGGAAGACACCCCTCAAACGTGAATTGGACGAGGCTATTACAACCATAGGGAAGGAAGCTACTGAAATTAAAGACAAGGTAAAACATATTGGTGATGAATTTTCTTTTCCTATTGAAGAAATCCCTACAGGATGGATGCAAGACAAAGAGGAATATATTGAAATTTAGAGTACACCTGCTTATGACACAATGTGGGAGAAAGCGTTGGAGGAATGCAGAGTTGGAGATGAATAGGTAGACACATTGGTTGATAGAAACTCAATCAAAGAAGTCCAATTAGGCACCCATGAAAATAATCGTCCAGTTTTAGTGGCCACTTGGTTGTGGAGCTACCTTGAGTTGCTTGAAAAGGTAAATCTTTCTTGATACCTTATGCAGATGTGTTTGCTTGGCATTACAAAGACTTAGAAGGAGTGCCTGCCAATCTTGGAGAGCACAGAATTCCTCTCGTTGAAGGAGCTAAACCAGTAAGAGGCAAAAGTTATAGACTAAATCCAAAATATGTTGAGGCTATTTATTTAGAGATACAAAAAATGGAGGATGCGGGAATCATCATCCCTGTGGAACACCCAGAATGGCTTTTACCAATGGTTATCGTACCAAAGAAGAATACCAACAAAATCAGGATTTGTGCGAACTTTATAGCACTCAACAAGGTAACCATTCCAGATGGATTCCCCATGCCTTTTGCAGAGCACGTCATTGAGGAAGTGGTTGGACATGCACTATATAGCTTCATGGATAGCTTTAGTGGATAATTAATCAAATATCCATTCATCCAGAAGATCGTGAAAAGACTACTTTTATTACACCATGGGGCACATATGTGTATGTAAAAATGCCATTTGGACTCAGAAATGCTCTAGCCACCTTTAATAGGACCTTCAACCTCATTTTTGGACCCTTATTACTAAAACCCTTTGGATTTTCATAGATGTCTTCTCTTCCTTTTCATGCACTTACAAGGAGACTCCTTTGAATTGCTTGGATAATCATTTGAGGCAGCTACAGAATGTCTTTAAAAGATATCGAGAGACTTAACTAAAGTTGAACCCAAATAAGTATCATTTCCTCGTGACAGAAGGAACTCTCTTGGATCATGTGGTATCTGCTAAAGGTATGGCTCTTGACCAAGATAAAATTATATCTATAGTAAAGTTGCCCAAAAACAAATCTCCAAAAGAGATTCAGAGCTTTTTGGGGCATATTGGGTACCATAGGAGATTTATTAACATGTATGCAAAGATAGCAAAACTTACAAGTAAAAAAGTACTCTTCAAGTGGGAGAAAGAGGAGGAAAAATCTTATCAGACATTAAGGTCCAAACTGGTGGTTGCACCAATTCTTATCACATCGTATTGGTCAAAGAGTATAAGCTTGACATACTAATTTAGTATGCCAGTCGAATTTTGAAAAAGGCCGAAAAGAATTATAGCACCACAAAAAGGGAGGCCCTAGCAATGATTTTTGTTGTCCAAATGTTTTGACATTACTTGCTAGGGGTGAAATTTGTTATTATAACTGATCATCAACCGCTCAAGTATTTACTAAATAAGCCACAAGGAACTGGTGGGGTATGGAGGTAGCTCCTTTTATTCCAAGAATTTGATTTCTCTATAGTTCATAGACTTGGAAGAGAAAATGTTATGGCTGATCACCTATCTATGATTAACACAATTTATCAAGCAATTGGAGTGAATGATGATTTTCCAGATGCTAAATTGTTCTCTGTACGAGCACAAGGATGGTATGATGACATCAAGAATTTTCTTACCATTGGTTTGTATCCATAAAAGGCAATCTCTATGCAAAAGAAGAGGCTGCTAATCAAGAGTAGACCTTTTACATTCATTGAAGGAAAATTATATAGATATGGTAAGGACAACTGGCTTAGAAAGTACATAGAGGAAGAGGAAGTAAGAAAATCCTTATAACTACACATGAAGGAATAGGTGATGGGCACCTTCCAAGACACATTATGAGCCAAGGAATTCTTGATGATGGCTTATGGTGGCCCACATTATTCAGAGATGCAGATGAATGGGGGAGAGCATGTGATGTCTATCAGAGGTGCGGCCCCAAGCCCACAAAGTAGCGACACAACCCCCTGGTTGTTTCCACTTCATGGCAATTTGAGAAGTGGGCATGGATTTCATAGGGCCCATCTACCCCACATTAGTCCCAAAAAGAGAAATGTATTTGTTGATCGCAATCGACTATGCAACAAAGTGGGCTGAAGTTATTGCCTCTCTTGATTGCATTGCACAAACAGTTGCAAATTTCCTTTATAGTAACATTATTTGTAGATTTGGGTGTCCTCTTAAGGTAGAATCCACTAATAAGGTATTGATTGCCATATTAAGGAAGTAATGTATTTTATAGCCCACTTCTTGGGGCACAGCTTATCAAGGTACCCTCTAGGCTTACAGGTTGGCTTACAAAGAAGCAATAGGATATTCTCCATTCCAGTTGGTTTATGGGGTATTGCACATTGAACCCTTTGAATTTCTACACGGTTCACCAAAACTTGCATTTATGCAGGGAAAGAAAGATTGTGGTGTCTGTGAGAGACTTGACGCACTGCACAAAGTGGAAGAGATCCGCCTATATGCTGCAAAAGAATTGCTAGAGAGTCAAATGAAACGGAAGGAGGCTCATGATCGGAATCTATGGACCAATAACTTACAAATATGCATGTTAGTTCTTCTACATAAACCTCAACTCCAAACACAAGTATGGTGAAAGTGGCTTCCACACTTGGAAGGACCTTACAGAATTAAACAAATGCTCAAATGGGGTGCAGTGCAGTTAGAGACCTTTAAAGGAGAAGTACTACCACTGATCAACATATCAAGGCTCAAGGCCTATCATTATCAAAAGTAAGCTTTCTAGATCACCTGGAACTTGCAAAATCTGTTGAGGTTGTACATAGCCTTCTCGTACCAATTTCTTTGCTTAAGTTTTATTATTTTTCATCCATTATCATGCTTGTTCTTTGAGTATTTATGCAAATTAGAAGCCACTTCATAGCCCTTTGCATGAGACATTGTAGAAATTTTTAGGATTTTTTTTAGAATTTTTAAAGATTTTTTAGAATTTTTAGAGATTTTTTTAGAATTTTTCATCTTTTCTCAATGCCATTTTTTTTATAAAATGGAAGAAAAAAAAGAAGACCTATGTGGATTTGAGTGGGTAAGGTGGTCTAGAATATATTACTTAAGAGTTTTTTTTGGATTTTTTTTATTTTTTTGGGATTTATTTGAATTTTTGAACTATTTTTAGATAATTTCAAAAAAACAAAAAGCAACTCCTACGCTTCTATTGTTTTTATTTTAAAAATACCCTCCCTACCTCTCTCTACATTCTCTCTCTACATTCTCTCTCTACCTCTCTCTATCTCTCTCTACATCTCTCTTTCTCTCTCTACCTCCCTGTACCCTCTCGCTAATCTCTCTCTATGCTCTCTCTAGCCCAATCCCTCCTCTCTCTAATCTCTCTCTTCCTCTCTCCCCCCACCCCCCTTTATTTTTTTATTTTTTTATTTTTTTATTTTCCACTAAAAAAATGCTTCCCACCTTGGGCATTTTTTTGCGCTATATATATATATATATATATACATATACATACATACATACATACATACATACACATATACATATATATATATATATATATATATATATATATATATATATATATATATATATATATATATATATATATATATATATATATATATATATATATATATATATATATATATATATTGCAAAAATGTTTTTGGCTTTAGATTGTGCCTCAAATGGCCATTGTTTTACAACATGGGGTCATTTACATGTCTTTTGGCACCTCTGGACTCATTTTTTTCCTTAGTTTTTCCAAAATCCCAACCTTTCTTTTACTTTTGGTCAAAATCCACATGTTTTGAACACATTTATCACATGCTTTTTATTTTGCACATGGTCCACATGGTCTGTTATCACCTTATTTTCCCACATGTTTCACATTTTTCCATGTGAATCCCCTAGAGCTCTCATCTTTTCACATTTTGGCCACATCTAGAGCCATTTCTCATACTCCATGCCCCTCCCTTAATTCCTCCACCTAGCCCCACCCTTACCGCTCCTTAGCCTATCCTTATTAGCCCTTCAGCCCTCCCTAATTTCTCCTTCCTACCATCTATTCTCCTAGATCTGCTTCTTCAATGCAAAATTTCCAGTTTTGGTTCTTCCCTCATGATTGTTCTTGACTACTCCTAGTGGACTTGTTAGCTACTCAATTGTCCTTTTGAAGTTTGTGCACAACAGGTATCAAAGTGAACATTTTTGCTCATGGTTTGGTTGTTATATCTCTGGGACGGAGAGCACATTAGGTGGTGGGCAATTGTTGAGCCCATCAAAGTCGTATTGGTCAAAATCAAAATGGCCAAAGTCAAATTGTTCAAAGTCATGATGGTCAAAGTCAAAGTGATCAAAGTCAAGTTGTTCAAGTTGCACATGTAGTGCACAATCAATTTATTCACAATAGTTATGTTTTGCAGAAAGTGGATGCAGGTTGCAGATTGTCTTTCTGTAAGTTTCAAGGGTTTTAAAGGAGTTTGGAAGGTTCAGGTGAACCCTCCCTTAGGTACACATATTGAAGAAATGAAGGCAAACATGAAGGTAATTGAAGAAGAAGCGATATGCAAAAGGGAAAGTATGGCCCTCCATTGAAAATTTTGTTTTAATTCTAAAGTCACTATAGGAAAAAATAGGGAGTCATTGGATGTACAGATTTTGAGACATACTTGGGACATCAAAGTGAGCAACAAGATACACTATCAGTTAGGAGTGGTGTATGTAAGTGAACCGATACTCAACTCAAGGCATATGCATTATTCTTGGTTAGACTAAGCGAGTGTGATCATAATCTACACTAGGTGAGAAGACCAAGAGACTTTCAATCAATGCATGACACAAAGAGGCAAGTATTGGACAAGGTGTGCAAGAAGTGTGATCTAGTGTGCAGAGAACGAGTGCAGAGAGCTAGTAAGCTAGACAATCAAAGGTGGCACAAGGTACCATTGAAGAGGTGTTCACATCGACAGAAGGTGTCCATCCCTCCTAACCTATTGGAAGCTTGAGTGCAAGTGTGCAGAAGTGCAAGATCCTAGAGAAGGTGGAGATCCGGTGCAGAGAAGATTGGCGGCATAAGGAACTTTGGGTATCTTGTAACCTTGTGTGATTATGTACTCTTTGGGTATTATGCATTCCATGCAGAGAGCATTTGGTTTTGTGCTATACATCATCATTTTATTTTTCTCTTTATAATACACATACAGAATATTCTGGTGCCTGTATCTCACTTCTTCTCCTTCTTCATTCTCCTACAAACACTCAAGGCCCTTTTTGCACAAGAATCCCCCAACACCTCTATCCTGATATCTACCCATTGTCCTTCTACGCTCGGTACAGTCAATGGTTACACAAAATCTATTAAGGGATTCAAGACACTCTTCCTACTATATTCCTCAAACTGCAAACTGGAAGGTGCAAGGGTTCTTGGTTGGAGGGTGATCTTTTTTGAAGGCCCTAAACTTTTCCTACATACATCATACTAAGAATGATTCCTGTGTAAATTCTTCCAAAAGATCTACCACCAGCTATCTACTTATCACCGTAACTGCAAGATTACGACCACCACATGTTAGAGAGATGACTCTCCTCCCAACCATATGCCTCTATATATAGCTCTCTTCAAGGGACTATCTTCTTGGGCAAGTGTATTTTAACCATCCATGTGTCGGCCATGTAAGTGCATGTATGCCAAGTGTCCTAGTTAATTGGAGTTCACTCAAGTGGATGCTTCTAAAAGGCTCTAGAGCTCTTTGAGAAAAATAATATCCCCATGTACCCCATGGGGGTTGAACCCCAAGACCTCCTCCTTCTCATCCTTGAGACTTAACCACTAAGCTAAGATGATCACTTGTTTACAAGAGCACATGACCTACTATGTAGGTCTAGTATTGAGATCTTTGATCATACACACAGGTGACCAAACAATGTCCGATTCCAAATTTGTCTGAACCGACTAGACCCTTAGATCATAGAATTACTTTATTACATTCTTCCTCCCTTGTAAAAATATTTTCTTTCTCGAAAATAGAGCTATATAAATACCATAGGAAACCCTCGAGCCTCATGTTCTAAAACTGGAAGAACATGTCTCATCTTTGTGGTGGGATCCCTACCCAAATGATTCAAAATACCATCTACCTTTGCACTTTGATAAATTGTTCAAAGTACAAAGTACTGAATGAATAATAAGGGTGGATCTAAAAGAATCCCTAGCCAATTCACTGTTTTACTAGGTGCGATTTGGGCACAAACATGTGAACTGGATGGATTCCAGTTACTAGTCCATTTTTTGGCATGACTAGTGCATGGACTTAGTAAGTAATGTGATATTCTTATCCCTATCAAGAGCTTCAAAACTCTTGACTCTTGAATTTGATTTGGAAAACTTGAAGTTTGGTTGACTCAAACATCTAACTTAGATGCTTGTACACTGGTTTAATCTCAAGCAATATTTACTTGATTTTTCACTCGATTGGAGGACTACTTTGTTCTAATGAGCTTGAAAATCCTATGTAAACTATAGGAGGAAGTTTTCCATTTACTTTCTTCGAGCCCTCTATAACTTGAACAAGTCAAATCCAAAATGAAAATTATCCAATTAGGATACTTTTCTCAAAAAGACTTAAGCTAAAATTTCTTGAGATTTGCCAAATAGACAAGCAATTCCTAACTTCTCTGTTTTAGAGTGTATTGGACTCTAGAAAATCATTAGAGTTATGCTAGCTAACTTGAAGCAAACTCAAAAGAGTAAGTCAAATTAAACTTAACATCTTTTGAAGATCAAAAGGGTTTTTGTACAGAACATCTATCTGTGTTGTTTAATTTAGTTATCTTGTTCCAACCGGGTAACCCTGGACTTTTGCGAAAAGAATCAGATACCCTATCTGAGTCAAATCCAAAAGATTTTGAAAGCAATAGGAAGGAACTAAAACTGTGTATAACCAACTCAAACTTTAAAGATACATAAACTTTCTATGAGTCAAATTCTAGATGACTTATGACTTTAACTTTGCAAAGATTTGTTTCAACAAGGTATTGAAGCATTTTTGTTATCCTTAAGAGAAATAAACTAGATTCTCAAAAAGATTCAAAGCAAATCTAAAACATCATCCAACCACAAGATACTAGCGTGGTATCCAACATCAGTGTGTCGACCCATTGAGTTTCTTTTGATGAGTTTTCACTCAAATAATGCTTCACTTGAGACTAATTTCATTCATGCCTATATTCAATCTTTATGTCTACTTGCTCGGAGTGCAATTCTTGTGCATTGCTTTGAGTCAAAGGTTTTGAATTTACGAAGTTACACTAGGAACTTGGTGCTTGACTTAATTAGTCTATTCCTTAGTTGAAATGATCATTTCAATGTCGACATCCTACTTTTTCATAAACTTAGTAAATATATCTGCTCAATCAATACTTTATCTTAAAATGTTCCAAAATTCAAATAAGAACAAGTCTTTGCCTTATTTCAAAA
Source organism: Ceratopteris richardii (assembly GCA_020310875.1). Taxonomy (NCBI): domain Eukaryota; kingdom Viridiplantae; phylum Streptophyta; class Polypodiopsida; order Polypodiales; family Pteridaceae; genus Ceratopteris; species Ceratopteris richardii. The sequence goes on from CM035429.1 coordinate 95,481,935, forward strand.
AAGAAGATCTTGGAAGTTACTTACTTCATATCTTCTACTTGACCTTGAAGTAGCTTGAGATCATGCTTTTATCCTCCTTGAATTTAAACTTTTCCTTTGAAGTTTTAATTCCCTTGAGGATCAAATCTAACTTCAAGATTCACACTAGGACTAAAAGATAATTATCATCCCACGGTCCAATGTCCCATACAATCTTTCCTACATCAATCTGAGTATAAAGTCTAGTGTCCCATACTACCCTATTTTATATTCACATTGATTTTTGAGCGATACTTATCCTAAGCTCTAAACATATCTTTATAGAGTATCTTCTCACTTCAATTCTTTAAAATCATTTTAAAGTTTCAGGTATTACCTCAAACTTGATATTCTAGGTTTTGATTCCTTCACATGATTGTTTCACAATCTTGTGTTTTTCTTTGGAAACTTGAAAATCTTTGGATAGATCATCCATTCTTCTTTGCTAGGGTTCTCAAAAGAAAACCATTGATAATTCCAAGTTTGTGAATTTCTCAAATTCAAATTCAATTCGTTATACTCAACCAATTTGTAGTGACAAGAGCATTTCACTTCTTATCTTCATATTCCTTTCTTATTGAAGCTTTAAGTAGCTACCTCGAGGATTTTTTAGGAATATATCTATTGCTTAAGTCTAAGCATCCACTCGTGCTTCTTGAATTTTATTAAAATCCCTTTAAGGATAGGTAAACTTTATGTTGTACCTTCCACAGACTTAATTACCATTATCACAGTTGCAAACTGCATACTTGGAACTTTTACTCTCTTTTAGACTTGGAAAGGATTACTTGTTTCTCACTTTCCATTGGATAAATGGAACCTGAGTAAAAAAAATTCAAAAGAAATTTGATTGCCAATACTTGGGTAAACTATGGAGTAGTTTCCATCGCAAATTCTTGGTCAAACCTTGTCAAGATTGATCAAGTCTTGTTGATCATGCAATGAAATAAAGACTTAGTCTTTATTATTAAGATCTCTCAAACTTGTCTAAAGCTTTATAGATTACCTATAGGATTTACAAAGATCTTTCCCTCAACTCAAGTCAGAGCATATGCTAATGCATTTAGATTCTAAAGCTAAGAATCTTTTCAATATTGATGCACCTTTAGGTCATACCAATCATTGGACTTAAGTACTGCTATCGATGGTTTGGGACTTCTTGGAAACTACTTGTTGTCTAACAAACTTGAAGAATTTTTGTGCTCACGAATAGGGAGCAGTTGATTCTTCCAATACTTGAGATTCCTTATGAGGAATCAAATAACCTAAGAAAATGATTCATCATAGAATCCATTGCACTACTGTAAGGATTTTTGAAAGAAATTCTTGACTTTTGGACAAGCTCTCAAAGCTTTATTGTTGGAATGGTGTTCATGTCTCAACTACCAAACTACAGGATCACCTTAGGATATGGTTTCTCATGCCTTGAAGAAATTTTGATTGGAACTTTCATTTACATGTATTCTTATTGTTAATTTTGGAAAAAATATTTCCTCATTCTCAAGGAGAAACTCTTTTCTGAAGAGGTGGGCGAGTTCATCCCAAGTTGAGGGTTTTTAATTATTCTCAAAGAGACTCATGCACCACATGTAGGCCTTAGGGCCTAACAACAAACTGGCCTCTACCACTTGCACATGTTTAGGGTGTTCTTGAGTTGGTGGACATCGTTCAAATTTTCCAAGAGCGTTAAGACTGTGTCCTTGTTTCAGTCCTTATCTTCACCTAAGAAGTAAGGAGGATGTAGATCTTTCCCTAAAGAAAGATTTGATGGATGGCTTACACCTATTGATTGTCCCAAAGTGTTTGCAAAAAGCAGAGTGTTAGGAGTCATAAAATTGATACAATTCAAAATACTAGTTAAGGGAAACAAGTCTGTTTGGGAAATGGATGAATCCTTATCCTTTTTCCAACAAAACTGACATAGGTGGCGTCTCTATTGTATCAATATGGATACCAAGGATATCCCGACCTACATCTTTGGGCTTCTAGAGTAAGTCCAAAATAGCCCAAATGTAATTATGAACCCCATCAAAGGATTGATGAAGTTCTACGACCTTAGCCTGGAGATTGGACAAATGTCCAAGGCCCTGCTCTACTTTCAACAACCTATCTTTGAATTCGTTCCTCTCATTTGAGGTGGTGTTGGTTTTGTTGGAGTTAGACGTCTACAGAAGCACACGAACAGCACAAGGAAGAAGAAGAAGCTTGGAGCACAACACACAATACTGAATGTATTACCACTAGAATGTACAAAGATGAGTAGCCCATTAGGGCAATAGGCATATATACAAGCCGGGGGAAAAAAACCTCCTAACGAGGGAATAAAGTGCCCTAGCAGTCCTAAAGTGTTCACACACATCACTACCTAAATATATCAACAAATCCCCCCTGGGAGTGATGCGGTGAACAAGTAGTTGGCACTCATGTATAAGGAAGTGCCAATCTATGTGGAAATCACTCCGCAAAAGGAAGTAAGCCCAAAGATTTGCAGAAAGCTTCAAACTTCTCCCAAGGCAGAGCCTTTGTGAAAAGGTCTGCAATATTCTCCTACATGGGCACATATGCCAAGTTGATCTCCCAAGCATACAACCTCTCCCTGGCATAATGATAATGCACCTCAATGTGCTTAGTGCGAGCATGGAACACAGGGTTCCTCACAACTTCCAATGTGCTCTAACTGTCAATGAAGATGGTGGTGGCAGAAGACTCACCAAACACCCAAATCAGCCATAAGGCATCTGAGCCACACACACTCAACAATTGTTGTGAAGGCTGCCCTATACTCAGCCTCACAACTGGAAGTGGCCACAGTAGGCTACTTCTTGCTCAACCAAGATATACGTGAGCTACCAAGCATGAAGCAAAAGCCACTAGTGGACACACAAGTGTCATAGCAACCAGCCCAGTCTGAGTCAAAAAAAGCATGCAAATCTGGCGGTAGTGATCCCCCCTTGGGATGAAAGAACCCAAGTAGCTGAGTACCACTCAAGTAGCGAAAGATGCGCTTAATTGTCTACCAATGCTTGACACCTAAGCAATGCATAAACTTGCTCATCTTTGAGACTGAATATCTGACCGAGTAATGCATAAGTAAATCAGGCATCCAACAGCCTACTGATAGAGGACAGCATCAAATGCATCTCCAACATCATGAAGACTCAATCGTAAACATGTCTCCATAAGAGTGGCAATAGGCTTACAGTCTTCAAGGCCCAAACACTACAATTTCATTTGACACAAAGCCATTCCACCATCAACTTGCATAAATTGAATGCCCGAATAGTGATGCAAATTCCCCAAATCAGACATCTTAAATTAGGCATGCAAATCAGCCTTAAAATCAGCAATATGCTTCTCAATAGGTCCAGTGAGCAGCATGTCATCAACATAGACGACAATGACCAGAAGCACATCATGAGCACGCTTAACATATAAGGTGCTTTCAGTTGGACTGTTCTCAAAACCATGTGCAATCAGATAGGCATGTATCTACTCATACCAAGCATGTGGTGCTTGCTTTAAACCATATAATTCCTTCTTTAACCTGCACCTGGTTTTCATGCCCTTTCTGCACAAAGCCACGGGGCTGAAAAACATACACTTCTTCATGCAAGTCACCATTCAAAAATGCAGTTTTAATGTCCAACTGATGTACATTCCAACCATGATGGGCTACAAGTGCACAGACGCTCCGAACAGTAGTCATATGGCATGTAGATGCAAAGGTCTCATCAAAATCAATGCCTCTTTCCTGTGCATAACCCTTTGCAACAAGCCTAGCCTTATACCTGTCAATTGTTCAAAATGGGATGATCTGCATCATCACATGAAACTTGCAAAGGCTGAGAAGTTGCCTCATTAGGACTAGCACTAGACTATCCACCTATAAAAAGAGGCAGCAAAGTATCATACATGTCTTTGGAGCTAACAGATGTCTCCTTAGTACTTGAAAGCAATGGCTGAATAGCATCTTCCACAAAAACAACATCACAGCTAACCAGAATGCGTTTAGTCTGTGGATGATATAGACGATAGCCTTTACTTTCAAAATTGTACCCAACAAAAATACATTTTACTGCTTTATCATCCAATTTTCTGCAATGTTGTTCAGGCACTAAGGCATATGTCAAACAACCAAAAACACGCAGATGAGCAACAGATGGCTTGCAGTCATGCCAAGCCTCATATGGAGTGATAGAATGCAGTGCTTTAGTGCAACACCTGTTAAGTACATATGTTGCACACATGATAGCCTCAAGCCAGAAACTATGTGGTAAAGTCTGACTCTTGACGATACACCTCACCATCTCCATGAGTGATCGGTTCTTTCATTCAGCAACTCCATTTTGTTGAGGTGTATACGGCATTGTACACTAGTGTTTTATCCCATGTTCAACCAGAAATGCATTAAAATCAGAAGACATATATTCCCCCCCTCGATCAGAATGGAGGGTGCCCATTTTACATGCTGATAGATTTTCAACCAAAACCAAAATTGTTTGAAGCACATGAACACTTGGACTTTGCCTTCAATGGATATACCCATGCATGCTTTGAAAAATCATCGATGAAAGTCACGAAGTAAAGATAATTTCCAAAAGAAGGTGTCTACATAGGACCACAGACATCATTATGTACAAGCTACACTTTCTGAGTAGCCCGAACTGAACCATCTTTTGGAAAGGAGGAACGTTGCACTTTGCCCAAAATACAGCCTTCACAAACATGTTTTTTGGGTGCCTCAAGTTTGGGCAAAGCGGACACCATTTCATATTTTTGTAGCCGTAGTAAACTAGCAAAATTCAGATGACCAAAGCATGCATGCCAAAGCTTTGCATCTGACATAGCCTGAGAATCATGTACTCCACATGTCGAATCATTTACAGATCCTTCATAGTCTATGAGCTTATATAGCCCACGACATAAAATACCGGAAGCAATAATCAGGTTGCCATTTGACAGACCATGAACTGTACATATGTCATCAACAAATTTCACAACCAAGCCAATCTTGGCTAATGTTAAAACTGATAACATATTTTTCTTGATCCCTGCCACAAACAAAGCATCTGACAAGGTGAAATAACTACCATCATCAGTAGTCAAAATGATCTTACCAACTCCCATAATAGGATAAGAGGAGTTGTTGGCGCATGTAACAATATTCCCTGTAGGGGTAGGCTCGAGTGAAGAGAAGAAACTGTGCTACAAGGTAATATGTTTGGTCGCCCCACTGTCCAAGTACCAAGCATTTGAGTCTACTGTAGACATGCAGTGCTCATGAGAAGATGGGTCAAAACTGCAAACAATAGTAAATGCCCATTATTCTTCCTGCACAAGATTAGCAGACTCTATTTTTGGTGTAGAGGCCTCTGCAACAACCATTCTAGCCTCTTTCTTCTTTGCCATTTTAGCAACCCGTTTTGGACAGTTCTTTATGGTATGATCATTTCTTTTACAGTACTTGCAAAACAATTTTTGCTTTTCTGATTTCTTTTCATCTTTGTCTTCCCTCTTCGATTGTGTAGAATTAGCAAATTTCTGGTTACTAGTTGAAGAGCTCCATTTTCCTTTGCCCTTCTCACTAGCCAGGAAAGCTTGATTTGCAACACGCATAATGGACGCGTTCTGCCTAGACTGAACTTCCTACAATAGAATAGAGACTAACTCCTCAAATGAAAAGGCATTTGGATTGCCTTTCATCATCAACCAAAGAGTAGAAGCAAAACTCTGATATGAATCAAGAATACCATTTAGAACAATCTACACAAGTGAGCTATTTGGTATAACCTCATCATCAGAAATCAATTGTTCCTTCAAGTCTTTGATCTTTTTTAAAAAATTGTCCATAGAATCACCTTCATTCATGTGCTCACTCTCCAATTGTTTTCGGAGGTAAGCAGCAGGAGCCTCATTCCTAGCTTGGTACAATGTGGAAAGTGTATCCCAAGCATCCTTAGTTGTTCTGCAAGGGAGAATGTGAGAAATAATGGCACGTTTGACAAACAAAGCTATCAATGCATGTGCCTAGGCATCTCGGCCATCCCAATGAATTTGATCTACAGTAGGTGCAGCAAAAACCACAGCACGAACAAAAATATGCAAAATATCATCATCTTCGACACCTTCTGCATCAGCTTCAGTACCTGTAGTTGTAATAGTTGCAGGTGTGATAGGACATTTTTCAACACCTTGCACAATGTTCCATAGTCCTTTTGCAACCAATACATGTTGCATCATATAAGCCCACAATGGGTAGTTGGTACCATCCAACATATCCTCGACAACCAACATACGAAATACATCACTGCTTTCAGCCATGGCTGGTGACTAAAATACCTGGATGTAGAAAATTGATTGTATCTCAAAAAGTTGAACAGAATTGCCCATACGAATTCTGCTAAACTTGTAGCAGACTTCGAGACGCTTATACTAGCGAACCAAAACTGGTATATACCTTTGGCACAAAAAGACAAAATAGCCTACACAAGCACTGTGATAGTGCGTTCGGAGGCCGAAACGAGCTCAGATCACGATTGTGGCACCATAGAGCGAAGATGTTTTGATCTCGAAAACACGCTGAGCTCACCAAAATTCGTGCGATTCTGAGACTGCAACCGGAGAGGTGTCGACGATGCCCTAGATGAAGGGGGGACCTACTTTGATACCAATTGTTGGAGTTAGAAGTCTGTGAAAGCACGTGAAGAGCACAAGGAACAAGAAGAAGCTTGGAGCGCAACACACAATACTGAATGTATTACCACTAGAATGTACAAAGATGAGTAGCCCATTAGGGCAATAGGCATATATACAAGCTGGGGAAAAAAACCTCCTAAAGAGGGAAAAAAGTACCCCGACGGTCCTAGAGTGTTCACACACATCACTACCTAAATATATCAATAGGTTTCCCCTTGCTACATGGTACCCTTAACGTTTAAAGCTAAAGTCATTGATCCTATGTTGAATGCATCAAGTTATGATTTGGAATTGAAATCATTTTTGTAGATGCATGTAATGCACATGATGTTATGGGTGGGCTAAACATGAATGAAGATACTAAAGAAAGTGGTATCGAAACATACATAGATACACTTGTACTACTCATAAGCATGGTGTGGCTTGAAGTACCCTCTATTGCACACAGTCCAATAAAAACTTTCTTTAGAGTTCCTAATGTGATTAGTGCATGATGAAATGAAGAGAACAATGCACAATGTCACAAGAGTACTTCCCGATTTAATTTTTCTTTGTTGTAGATTTGATTCTAGTACATGGAGCTAGAAATATGATGTGGAAAACCCTCCAGGAGTAGATGGAATCCACAAATTCACTCTCGTATGTTGAACACTTCTTAGAACTTTGTAGATGACTTGATCTGAAGTAAAGAAGATGCCTTTCTTCGTCTTAAATGTTGCTTTACTTTGTCCTTCTTAGAGTCAAGAAGATGATGCAAAATTGGCTCATAATCAGATCTAAGATGTGCTCATATTCGGGTTCGGATGGATATTATGGCAGAGAACTCATAAGTACTCAAGAAAAAACATCTCTAGCTTGGGTTGAGTACAAACCATCCATAACAGAGCCAAAATAACTATGGGATGTCATGAGTTCAAATGATGAAGCACAAGAACCAGAACTATCCCACTATCGATGTCATTTTCCTTCGCATGCACATTCAAGCAACTCAAGCAAAGCGTCTTAAGAATCAGGCTAGGTGACAAGGTTGTCTAACAGTCGAGCATGACTTTTGGGCACACATCAAACTTCAAAACACATTAATTATAGTTTGTTGATAATGGAAGAACTTCAAAGAGAGTATCTCTCTTGGCTTCCAAGAGAAACTCCTCTTGATGAGGTTGTAGGTTCAATTCTCTATGGGTGCACAACTGCTATAAAGATCCCTTCCTTTTTAATTAGATCTCCAAAACTTCTACAGTAGCACACGAAGTCTGCCATCGACAACCTGAGGAGGGCCTTTTTTGTGGATGTCACGCAAGTGGAGCTTCCATCCCATCACTCTATATGCTTCATATAGTAACACATAGTTTAGCGGCCAACTAAGTATGTCCAAACAAGCTTGCCTTCATGGTTAGAAAAAGTGATATGGTTTGAGGAGATCCCCAATTTGAATCCTCTATGCTACATTATGATAGAAACCTCTTCTTTTTTGTTGTTGTTGTCTTTAAGCTTCTCTAGAGAAACTCCTCACACGGCTCTTTCCATCTCTCCAAATATTTTCACCCCAGTGGCCAGAAAACACCACGTAGAAGGATGGAAGAAAGCATCCAAATAGAGAAGCTTGATAGAGGAAATTATCTATCATGGTCTATGAGAATGGAAGATCATCTTATGGCAAAGATTTAATGGGATACATCATAGGAGAAGCAGAAAAGCTAGAGTTTAAAGACTCTAGTCTTCCAACTAGGGAAGAACTTGTAGACTTGAAGGTTTGGATGAAGAAGGATGCTCACGCAAGGAGCATTATCTACATGGCAATAAATGATTATCTATTGCCACACATCAGAGGGCTAGAAAGTGGGACTGGAGAAACATTTCCAAAATACAACCAAGTCCAGGAAGGCCTCACTATGGGTAAAATTCACAACCTTCAAGAAGAAAGCTTCACAATCAATTTTTGATTATGTAACAAAGATGAAATACATTGCAAATTGCTTAGGTGCAGTTGATGAAGACATTGAAGAGTATAAATTGGTAAGACAAATCCTTACAGGGCTAAGAGGAGATGAAAGGTGAAAGCCTTTCATATTATCAACTAAATTATCATTAGATCATTTCACTCCATATCTAAATCAATTGCTAGGACACATGCTAACATTTGAATAGGATATTAAAGGTGAGAATGAGAAAAGTGCAGGAAAAGTTATGTACTCAAAGGATGAGAAGAAGAATGCTAAAGGCAAGCAACAATTAAATGAAGAAGAAGGCACCTTGAATCAAGCCAACTTTATTAGAGGTAAAGGAAATTGCAAAAGTAGAGGAAGAGGTGGAAAGAATAAAGACAATAGTAGAGCTTGTTGGATTTGTGGCAAAACAAACCATTTGGCCAATGAATGTTGGTATAATAATCACAAAAATGGAAATTACGATTAGAACTACAATCAGAGAGGTAGAGGAGGTAGAAATCAAAGAGGTAATTATAGAAGTAGAGGTGGTAGGAACTCTTATGGTAGAGGAGGTGGAAGAAATTTCCAAAATTGATCCTACAACAACACGTAGTACAACTATGCATCAGATCAAAAGAAGGATTCAACTTTGATTATGAATGCTACACATGAAGCACGAATGAAGACTAGAGAGTGTTCTACATTGACTCAGGATGTAGCAATCATCTGAGTGGTAACATAGCCTTGATGAATGACATGGAAGAAAAGGTAAATGGACATACAGTACAAATAGGGGACCATCAAACACAAAGCGAAGAGCATTGGATCAGTGAAGACAAAGAATGGAAGCACACTTTTGAGTAAGGTACTTTACGTTCCTACAATTCTGAAGAATTTAAACAGTGTAGGACAAATTGTTGAGAAAGGTTATGAAGTCAGGTTCACTAATGATGGAGTTTATGTTGAAGATCCAAATCAAGGACATAAGAGTATTGTTACAAGTCAAAAATAAGGTAGACTCTTTCCTATCAAGGTACAAGGTAATGTAGGACATGCCCTGTTTACTTATGGAAATCAAAATATGACTGAATTGGACCAATGGCATAAAAGACTAGGACGTTTCAATGAGAGAGGTATAAAAGACATGGCAAAGAATGGATCAATGCTAGATCTACCTAATATTCAAGGTCAACATATGACATACAAGTGTGAAGCTTGTCAGCTAGGTAAAGCACATAAACAATCATAAAACAAGCAAGGATTTATGCATACAAACAAGCTTGCATTAATTCATACAGATGTGTGGGGTCCTTCAATGAATTATAGGATCAATAGATCCAGATTCTATGTTTTGTTTGTAGATGATGCAACAAGATGGATCACACTCTATGTGATTAAGGACAAATCAAAAGTGTTTAATAGATTTAAACATTATCATGCATATGCAAAAAGGATCATAGGACAAAAGCTCAAAAGATTGAGGTCAGATGGAGGGGGAGAGTATTTTTCCAAAGAATTTAATGACTACTTGTGGAATGCAGGTACAAAAAGAGAAGTAACTTGCAAGTACTCTCCTCAACAAAATGGAGTTGAAGAAATGAGGAATAGGACACTTGTGGAGTTTGCTATATCCATGATGAAGGAGAAGAATTGCCCTAATTACTTATGTGCAGAGGTTGTTAACACAGCTACCTATCTTGTCAATAGGCTACCTTGTAAAGCTTTGGAGGGAGTGACTCCATATGAAGCATGGTGGGGTAAGAAACCTACTTTTGATCATTGAAAAGTATTTGGATGTTTGTCATATGCTTATATTCCATCCCAATTAAGACATAAGTTAGAGCCCAAGGCAGAGAAGTATATCTTCATAGGGTATGATGATAAGCAAATGGGATACAGGTTGTGCAGTGCATCCACAAAACAATTTCTTGTTTCAAAAGATGTGACATTTGATGAGCAAGGTACATGGTATACAGGATCAACTAATATTCATACAGATTTTGAAGAGATCATGAAGAAAAGCAAAGGAAAATCCAAGATACACGTATATGAACATGGAAGAGAAGATGATAGATATAGTAATGAAATGCAGATCGAAGATGAAGATAGACCAAGGTTTGATCCAGAGCATGATGAAGCAGAGACTTCAAGGAGTTTAGAGATAAGAAGGTCCTCAAGAGACAGAAAGCAACCTATAAGGTATAGCTATGATACTTCTTATATCACAACCAAGGATTATGCTTACATGTTGAAGATAGATGAAGATCCATTAACATATGCAAAAGCTACAAGTAAAGAGAATTGGGAAAAAGCAATGAAGGAAGAGCATGATGCTCTACTTGAGAATGATACATGGGACTTGGTACCTAGAAAAAGGAATCAAAAAGTAATTGGATGTAAGTGGGTGTATAAGACAAAAAAATTTGCAGATGGAAAGGTGTCTAGATATAAAGCTAGACTAGTGGTCAAAGGGTATGCTCAGACACATGCTGTGAATTATGATGAAACTTATAGTCTAGTAGCTAAAATGTATACTATTAGAACATTGATAGCTATTGTAGCTTGCAAATGATGGAAGCAATCACAATTGGATGTTAAAAATGCTTTCTTAAATGGATATATTGCAGATGAAGTATACATGGAGCGACCAGAAGGATTCAAAGATCCAAATGAATGAGATTGTGTGTGTAACCTCAAAAGAGCTTTATATGGTTTGAAGCAAGCCCCAAGGGATTGGAACTACAGACTTGTGAAGTTCTTAAATGAACTTGGATATCAAGCATCAAAGGTAGATAGTATCTTTCTAGTGAAAGCAAGTGAAGATGGCTACATATACATTTGTATTTATGTCGATGACATTATACTCATAGGAACAAATATCAAAGGAATCCAAAGGCTCAAGAAGAAAATGGAGAAGGAGTTCAAGATAAGTTACTTGGGAAATCTATCCTACTTCCTAGGCACAGAGATCATCTACACTTGACATGGAGTGTATGTTACAGAGGAAAGGTATTTGAAGAATCTTTTGCTAAATTTTAATATGAAAAATTGCAAAATCTCAACAACCCCATTGAAGGTAAATCATAAGCTAAGCAGGTATGGAGGTGAAGAGTTCAAAGACATGAAGATGTATCAAAGTTTGGTAGGTAGTCTTATATGTGCTACCTTGACAAGACCAGATTTATCATATGTAGCTTCTAATGAAGGTCTGTACTATGGTTTCACTTTTGAAACTAGAATCAAAGTATCTAGTGATGCAGATTGGGTAGATAGTACATATAATAGAAGATCTACTCATGGATACTTGTGTTACATTGCAGATAAGCTTGTATCATGGTGTTCAAAGAAGCAACATATATTTACTTTGTTATCTACAAAAGCTAAGTATAAAGGAATGGTAGAAGCAGCAAAGGAAGTCATATGAATAAAGAATTTGTTGAAAAGTCTTGGAATTGAGCAAGGGACTCCAATCATACATGGTGATAACATGAGTTCACTTTACTAGGTAGCTAACCCTATTTTTCATGCTAGGGCTAAACATATTGAGATTCAATATCATTTCTTGAGGGAAAAGGTTCTTGATAAAGAAATAGAAGTCATATATACTCTAACAAAAGACCAGGTAGCAAATATGTTAACCAAGAGTATAGATGGACCTAAGTTACAGAGATTCAAAGATCTGGTAGGAATAAAGAAGAAGAGCATAATCACAATTCATGATTGAGGGGGATCTATTGGTACAGACCAGTCACAAATTGATGCTTGTGAGAGCATGGACAAAGATAAAAGAAAGATTAATGCGGAAAAAGTTTATTTAGAATGAAGAAAGCTATGAAACAGTAGGTGTGAGACACGACTGAGCATATGTTCACTTCAAGAGAATCCTAATTAGTGTATTATAGTTAGATTAATAATATAGCAAGTGAATAACGATGTATTGGTCATGATCCACTTATGAATTTGTGGATATATAAGTCACTTGTGACTTTAGAAATGAGAGAGAGTTCATTATCATACGTGAAGGAAAATATTTAGATTTAGATGTTACTCTATTTCACATTTCACATTTTTCTCAGGATGATCAAGTGGATCAAAAATCCTTGTACACATATCTAATTCAAGATCTTACCAAGCTATGGTTAAAATTTCATAGTCCAATTCCTTTCATGCTGTATGAATGGTTCATAGGAACATTCATATGTCAACTTCTAGAAGTGCAGACTCAAAAATGGCGCATCTCATCAATCAATGTTTTGCTTATATTTGTTGGAGTTAGACGTCTGTGGAAGCATGCAAACAACACAAGGAAGAAGAAGAAGCTTGGAGAACAACACACAATACTGAATGTATTACCACTAGAATGTACAAAAGATAAGTAGCCCATTAGGGCAATAGGCATATATACAAACCATGGTGAAAAAACCTCATAAAGAGGGAAAAAGTGCCCCTGAAGTCCTAGAATGTTCACACACATCATTTGTAGAAAGCTTCAATCTTCTCCCTAGGCAGAGCCTTCATAAAAAGGTCTGCAATGTTCTCCTGCATGGGCACATATGCAGAGTTGATCTCCCCAGCAGAGAACCTCTCCATGACATAATGATAATGCACCTCAATGTGCTTAGTGCAAGCATGGAACACGGGGTTCCTCACAACTACCAATACGCTTTGGCTATTAGTGAAGATGGTGGTGGTAGAAGACTGACCAATAGCCAAATCAGCCATAAGGCATGTGAGCCATACACACTCAACAGTCGCTATGAAAGCTGCCCTATACTCAGCCTCACAACTAGAAGTGGCCATAGTAGGCTACTACTTGCTCAACCAAGATATACATGAGCTGCCAAGCATGAAGCAAAAACCACTGGTGGACACACGAGTGTCATAGCAACCAACCCAATTAGTATCAAAAAAAGCATGCAAATCTGGCGGTAGTGATCCCCCCTTGGGATAAAACAATCCAAGTAGTCGTATACCACTCAAGTAGTGAAAGATGCGCTTAACCGCCTGCCAATGCTTGACACCTAGGCAATGCATAAACCTACTCATCTATGAGATAGCAAACTGAATATCTGGCCGAGTAATGCATAAGTAAATCAAGCATCCAACAGCCTGTTGATAGAGAACAGCATCAAATGCATCTGCAACATCATGAAGACTCACTACAAGAAATAGGGAGGCGTAGCGATGCCCCCGAATTGAAAAAAAAATGAGCACCATCGCTTATGCGATGCTAGCGTCACATTAGCGACGGTGCTATTTTCGGATTTTTTTTTACGGGCATTCGTCGCATAAGCGATGCCTACATCGCTTATGCGACGCTAAATTAGTGCATCGCAAATACCGTCGCTAACTAGCGACGTTCTTGTTAAAAATAAAGAAGTAAGCTCGTATATATTTTTGCAAAAAGGATTTTCTTCAAGTAGAAGAAAAATACAAAAATGAAAAATAGAAGCATTTACTTCAGCAAGTAGTGGAAGCCAAAAGAGAATCATTCAAAAGAGAATCAAATCCAAAATCTGAACTGTAAGAGGAGTGGCTGTCCAAAGTAGTGGAGAAATGATGGAGAAGAGCTCTCAAACTCATCATGAGAGTTTTTGGTCACTTGGCTATAAAAGAGGCAAGGGAGGACACTCAAGTATAGAGGAAGAAGGCGTGGAAGCCCCCTTGTAGCCACTTCATTTGTTTCGAGTCATTTCGTTCAGTTCACTCTCATAGAGTATGTCCAGCCGCACACCCATTTCTGGGTAGTCTACTTGTGAGAGTCATATCTCTCAACATATGTATCCAATTTTAGTGTTTAAACATTCGTTGGAAAGCTTATCTTGAGTACTTCCTCTGTCTAGAACAATTTTATGAAATTCTTTATGCTCTGTGATTTATTCAGGTTTTAGTGAAGTCTAGTTTTTAGCCTAACTGAGTGGACAGGTAGTCTGTTTTGAATCAAATAGTTGCCAACTCAAATCTACTCCAAATTGAGTGTTTGATATTTCATTTGAAATCTCTAGGTGTCTAGTTTGAGTGACCAAAGTTTCAAGTTCATTGGATATCTTACTTGGTACCAGTTTTCATTTGAAGGTTCTGCTATTGGCAAGAGTCTTGATCCTGAGAAGGTCTTCTACACTTTCCGCTGCGATTAGGAGAGGAATTCTCCAACAATTGGTATCAGAGCATTGGAGTTTGAAGATTCAAAGCATTGGAACTGAATTTAAGCAAAGGAGAAGCTACAAATCAAGGGGGAGCTTCGTGAAGTCAAGAAAGAGCACCACAACTTACTTGAGGTAAACTTCAATCTTGGAAGTTTTCAATGGCTGATTTAGGACAACAAGTTGAGAAGTTAGACAAAGATAATTTTCAATCTTGGAGGTATAGAATGATAAATTACCTTAAAGGTAAAGGTTTATGGAGTCTAGTTAGTGGAGACGATCCACAACCGGTTGACATTGAAGATCCCAACATTACTCCGGCACAAAGGAGACAATTTGCTGATTGGGAAGAGAGGAATCGAAGGGTGATGTTCCTCATCTCACAAGTTATTTCTAACACTATGATTGGTCATGTGCAAAGCTTAGAAACAGCCAAGGAAGTTTGGGAAGCATTGGAGAAGGTGTATGCTACCTCAACAAGGTCTCAAAGGATGCAACTCAAGAACGAGCTCAACAACATGAGGAAAAGCTCACCCCAAAGCATTAGTGAGTATACATTGAGGATCAAAGAGCTTCGAGATCAGCTAGCATCAGTTGGATGCAAGATAGAACAGGAAGACATCGTCCAAACAGCCCTCAATGGCTTGAGAAGTGAAGAAAAGTGGAAGCCCCTCATCACAAACATCCTTTATAGAGATCCTCTACCAACATTCGACGAGATTATACCAAATCTTGTGGCTGAAGAGGTTGCTCAACAAGGAGAAGGCAACAAAGGTAAGGACAGCCATAGTCAAATGTTATATGCAGGAAGAGGTAGAGGAAGGAACTCAAGAGGAGGCTCGAGAGGAAGAGGAAGAAGCTACAACAACACAAATTTCAGCCAACACAACTCGGAGGACAACTCAAATGAAAACACACATGGAAGAGGTCGAGGAAGAAATAGAGGAAGAGGTCGAGGTTCATACAATCCTCATAAAGGTATAACATGTTATCATTGTGGTAAACTAGGACATTATGCAAATGATTGTTGGCAAAAGCATGGAAGGCTTAATGGAGGCAACCAAAGGAGCCAAAATAACTATGTGAGTACATCAAGTGAAGGAGACAAGCAAACCATGCTTGCCATGAAGCATGACTACAACAACTCGAGAAGTGATGACCAAAAATGGTTCATCGATTCAGGTTGCAGCAACCATATGACATGCCAAGGAGATTTATTCACAAAGCTACAAGCTCCAAGTGGAAAAGGATGTGTGGAGACCGGCGATGAAACTCAACACGCAATTGAGCATGTTGGAGATATCAAGCTTGGAGACAAGAAGGTATTGGTTGATGTTCTTCATGTTCCTACTATTGCAAAGAATTTGATTTCAGTAGGACAAATGGTAGAGAAAGGATATCATGTTATCTTCAATGAATAAGGCTACTTTATAAAGAATCCAAAAGAAGGATTCAAGGTCATTGCTCAAGGAAGGAAAGAAGGAAGGATGTTCACTTTGGACATTCAACAAACACATGGAAAGGTGATGTATATTCAGTTTGGAAATAAGAGGATTGCTGAAATCGATTTGTGGCACAAAAGGTTTGAACATATCAACATTCCCAAGCTCAAGGACATGAGCAACCATGAAGTGGTAAGAGGTCTTCCAAGATTCAATGATGCCGGACTAGATGAGTTTTGTGAAGCATGCCAACTAGGAAAGCAAACTCGACAACCATTCAAGAAAAGCAACTATGTGGCAAGGAATGTCCTCGACTTGATACACACGGATGTATGGGGACCATCACAACAACCATCAGTGGCTGGTAATAGATATTTTGTCACTTTTATCGATGATCATTCAAGAAAAGTATGGATGTTTTGCATAAAACAAAAATCATATGTGTTCTCCATGTTCAAGAGATTTAAAGCAGAGGTAGAAAAGGAAACAGGACGCTACATAAAGACCTTGAGGTCCGATGGAGGAGGAGAATATTTCTCCAAAGAATTTTCAGATTTTCTTTATGAAAATGGCATCAAGAGACAATTTAAATGCAGGTACACGCCTCAACAAAATGGAATAGCTGAAAGAAAAAATCGACATATCACAGAAGTTGCAAGATGCATGCTCAACGAGATGAAGATGCCACTAAACTATTGGGCTGAAGCAACTAGTACGGCCGTTTATTTGATGAATAAGTGCACAACGGTTGGAGTGCATAATCTAACTCCCGAGGAGGTTTATTCCGGTAAGAAACCTTACACATCTCAAAGTTTTTGGATGTGTGTGTTATGTTCACATCCCTCAAGAACTAAGGACAAAGATGGAGGCAAAGTCCGAAAAATGTACTTTCATTGGATATTCATCGGAGCAAAAGGGATATAGGTGCTACAATCCGGTGACAAAGGAGCTACGAGTCTCATGAGATGTGGTATTTGATGAGCTAAGACCATGGTTTGGAGACAAAGGGAAAGAGAAGATTCTTGAAGAAGATTGTGAAGATGATGGAGGTGCTGTCCAAGAAGAATTTCAGCAAACAAGCACTCAGATGTCAGGTCCAGAAGCTTCTACATCACTTGGAGAAAGCTCAACATGGAAGGGGAGGCTAAGGAGTCATTCCTCATCACCATTATCAGCTTATGAAAGATCTAAAGCTGAAAGTGTTGCCCAAAATAGTGATTCAAATGCAAGTGAAGAAGAGTATGAAGAGGTGATCACACCGAAGGTAAAGTTGAGCCGGTTGAAGAAGCAATGTTCAAAAGGAAATGAAAAGAGGTCTTCAAGAGCAAGGTATCCAATTGAAAGGTTGAGCTATGATAGTTTTATTGCAAAGCATTTTGCATATATGACACAGGTGGTCAAAGACAAAGAACCGGATGCATATGGAGAAGCATGTACACAAAAAGAATGGCAAGAAGCTATGCAAGAAGAGATGAAAGCTCTCAAGGACAATCACACATGGGAGCTAGTTCCAAAGGCTGAAGGTATGAAGATTGTTCCAAATAAATGGGTGCTTAAAATAAAGAGAAATGCTGATGGTTCTCTAGCAAGGCATAAAGCTAGACTAGTAGCAAAAGGATTCAAGCAAACTCACGGCATCGATTATGAAGAAACTTTCAGCCCGGTTGCAAAGATGGGAACAATTAGAACCTTGATTGTAGTGAGTGCAGCAAGGAGATGGCCATTGTACCAACTTGACATAAAAAATTCTTTTCTCAATGGTGAAATTCAAGAAGAGGTATACATGAGTCAACCGATTGGATTTGAAGACAAAAAGCATCCAAATTTTGTTTGTAGATTGAAGAAAGCTTTGTATGGGCTGAAGCAAGCACCACGTGCTTGGAATCAAAGATTGGTCGAGTACCTCACAAGGTGTGGGTATAGTCCAAGTAATGCAGATCCCTCTCTCTACATGAAGAAAGAAGAAGGCAAGCAGGTATATATTTGCATATATGTTGATGATCTCATCATAACAGGAAGTAATATTACAGGAATACAAGAGATCAAAAGGAAACTTGGTAAGGAGTTTAAAATTTCAGATCTTGGTGAGCTGAAATACTTTTTAGGCATTGAGATAGTCTATGGGAAAGATGGCATTTACTTGATGCAAATAAAGTACCTATTGGATGTTCTTTTCAGATTTGGAATGAGTGAATGCAAACCACTCACTCAACCTATGGACACAAATGTGAAGCTATGCTCAAATGATGGAGAGAAGTTACATGATGTAACTACATACAGGAGTATTATAGGTTCATTGATCTATGCTATGATCACAAGACCAGATTTGTGTTATATTGTTGGAGTTCTTTCTCAATTTATGCAAGCTCCAACAAGTGAACATTTAAATTCAGCCAAACGAGTGCTAAGATATGTGAAGCACACAGTCAATCATGCTTTGTTTTATAGATATGACGAAGAATTGCAGGTAAAAGGCTTCAGTGATGCTGATTGGGCTGGTTCGAAGGAAGATAGAAGATCCACTTCAGGTTATGTGTTCATGATAAGAAGCAAACCTATCACATGGAGCTCAAAGAAGCAACCTACTGTTGCACTATCATCTACAGAAGTTGAATATAGAGGTTTAGCCTTTGCAACTTGTGAAGCTATGTGGATTAAGAAGCTCTTGGCTGATCTTGATGTGCATGTGGAGACCATTCCAATTTATGGTGACAACATGTCAAGCATTCACTTGACAAACAATCCAATGTTTCATGCACGAAGCAAGCACATAGAAGTGCATTATCATTATGTTCGAGAAAAGGTTTTGAGCAAGGATGTGGATATAAAGTTCATTGGAACTAATGACCAGGTTGCAGACATGCTTACAAAGTCCCTAGATGCTTCTAAGCTCAAGAGGTTCAAGGACGACATCAACTTGCAGGATATGGCTGAAGGTGCAAGCTCACATGTGAGCTTGAGGGGGAGTGTTAAAAATAAAGAAATAAGCTCGTATATATTTTTGCAAAAAGGATTTTCTTCAAGTAGAAGAAAAATAAAAAAATGAAAAATAGAAGCATTTACTTCAGCAAGTAGTGGAGGCCAAAAGAGAATCATTCAAAAGAGAATCAAATCCAAAAACTGAACTGTAAGAGGAGTGGTTGTCCAAAGTAGTGGAGAAATGATGGAGAAGAGCTCTCAAACTCATCATGAGAGTTTTTGGTCACTTGGCTATAAAAGAGGCAAGGGAGGACACTCAAGTATAGAGGAAGAAGGTGTGGAAGCCCCCTTGTAGCTACTTCATTTGTTTTGAGTCATTTCGTTTAGTTCACTCTCATAGAGTATGTCCAACCGCACACCCATTTCTGGGTAGTCTACTTGTGAGATTCATATCTCTCAACATATGTATCCAATTTTAGTGTTTAAACATTCTTTGGAAAGCTTATCTTGAGTACTTCCTCTGTCTAGAATAATTTTATGAAATTCTTCATGGTCTGTGAGTTATTCAGGTTTTAGTGAAGTCCAGTTTTCAGCCTAACTGAGTGGATAGGTAGTCTATTTTGAATCAAATAGTTGCCAACTCAAATCTACTCCAAATTGAGTGTTTGATATCTCATTTGAAAGCTCTAGGTGTCTAGTTTGAGTGACCAAAGTTTCAAGCTCATTGCATATTTCAGTTGGTACCAGTTTTTATTTGAAGGTTCTACTATTGGCAAGAGTCTTGATCCTGAGAAGGTCTTCTACACTTTCCACTGCGATTAGGAGAGGAATTCTCCAACAGTTATTTGCCATGTTGGCAAACTGGACAGCATCACATATGCGACACTCTGGAATGTAAAAAAAAAAAATTGATTTCTCCCGGCACATTTGTGCCGGGATTTGGATGCGAGAGCAAGAAGAGACCGAAAGAGAGAGAGAGAGAGGCGCATCTTGTTGAAGCAAGGTATGCACACACACACATACATATGCATACACACACACATATACACACATAGACACACACACACATACACATAGACACACACACATACACACAAATACACACACATATACACACATACACACATAATGTTGCATACACACATGCACACATAATGCATACATATGCACACACATATACACATACATATACACACACATACACACACATACACACACACATACACACACACATATATGCATACACACACACATAGAGAGACATGCACACACATACACATACATGCATACATAATGCATATGCGTACATACATACATACTTACATGCATACACACACATATGCATACATAATGCACATGCAAACATACACATACATAATGCATCTGCATACATACACATACATAATGCATACACACACATATGCATACATAATGCATACACACACACACACACATATGCATACATACATGCATACACATACACACATAGACACATACACACACATAGACACATACACACACATAAACACATACACACTCATAGAGACACACACATACACATAGATGTGCACACACATACACACACACATACACACACATATACACACACATACACACATAATGATGCATTCACACACATACACATGCATAAACACGTACACACACATATACACACACACATACACACATATATGCATACACACACACACATAGAGAGACATACACACACATACACATACATGCATACATATGCATACATATGCATACATAATGCATATGCATACATAATGCATATGCATATGCATACATACATACTTACATGCATACATACACATACATAATGCATACACACACATATGCATACATAATGCATACACACACATACACACACCTATGCATACATACATACATGCATACACATACACACATAGACACATACACACACATAGACACATACACACACATAAACACATACACACTCATAGATGCGTTGCGACACATACACATAGACACACACCCATACACACACACACATATACACACACACATACACACATAATGATGCATACACACACATACACATGCATACAGATACATATGCATACATACATGCATACACATACACACATAGACACATACACACACATAGACACATACACACACATAAACACATACACACTCATAGATACACACACATACACATAGACACACACACACATACACACACATACACACATAGACACATACACACATAATGATGCATACACACACATACACATGCATACACACATATAGACACATATACACACACATACACACACATATATGCATACACACACATATATGCATACACACACACATATACACATACATGCATACATATGCATACATAATGCATATGCATATGCATACATACATACTTACATGCATACATAATGCACATGCATAGACACATACACACACATAGACACATACACACATAGACACATACACACACATAAACACATACACACTCATAGATACACACACATACACATAGACACACACACATATACACACACATAATGATGCATGCACACACATACACATGCATACACACATACAAACACGTATACACACACATACACACACATATATGCATACACACACACACATAGAGACATACACACACATACACATACATGCATACATATGCATACATATGCATACATAATGCATATGCATATGCATACATACATACTTACATGCATACATAATGCACATGCTTACATACAGATACATAATGCATACACACACATATGCATACATAATGCATACACACACATATGCATACATACATGCATACACATACACACATAGACACATACACACACATAGACACATACACACACATAAACACATACACACTCATAGATGCATAGCGACACATACACATACACACACACATATACACACACAAAAACATACACACATAGACACATACACACATAATGATGCATACACACACATACACATGCATACACACACATATGCATACATACATGCATACACATACACACATACACACACATAGATACATACATACACATAAACACATACACACTCATAGACACACACACATACACATAGACACACACACATACACACACATATACACACACACATAGACACATACACACATAATGATGCATACACACACATACACACATACAAACACATATACACACACACATACACACACATATATGCATACACACACACATAGAGAGACATACTCACACATACACATACATGCATACATATACATACATAATGCATATGCATATGCATACATACATACATACATGCATACATACACATACATAATGCATACACACACATGCATACATAATGCATACACACACATATGCATACATACATGCATACACATACACACATAGACACATACACACATAGACACATACACACACATAAACACATACACACTCATAGATGCACACACATACACATAGACACACACACATACACACATAGACACATACACACATAATGATGCATACACACACATACACATGCATACACACATACACACACACATACACGTACATACATATACACACACATGCATACATACACATACTTAATACATACACACATACATATGTATACGTATATATATTGATTTCTAACCATTTTGTTTTATATGTTAGGTATTATGGATCCTAGTAGAGAGAGAAAGGCGAAACTCACTCTCATAAAAAGTCTTATGAGAGCAAGAGTTCCGTCTGATACTCTAGGGGCCATCATGCATGATTACTCAGAGATTTCTGATGAGGAGCTGGACTATACGATCCAAATGCTTACCCAGCGATCAGAGGAGGGCTCTTCTGCGGCTCCACATGCAGGAAGACAGCTATCTGCTCATAGGTATGTTTTTTTTTCATAAACTTTTTTAATTATATTATAACACATATTTTTATTTATTTTTATCTATCTATTTTCAAGACACCTATACCACCTCCAGATCGATAGCAGAGCAGAGTTGCCTATGAGGACATGCATAGGCACCTTAGGACTAGAGTGCAATATAGAGCCAGAGGGGAACATTGTGTACATAGGGAATGGATTGGAGTTTAAGAGAAGAATGTGGGCACTATGCGACTCTTACCTGCGCCTTGTCCACTTACCATGGAAGTAAGTATAAATTTTACATATAAATTGAAATAAATATCTTATGTTTTATTTACATTATTTTTTTTATTTTTGTAGTGAGCATGATGAGGGGGATAAAAAATACGTACTTAGTTCACTTGAGACAGAGTTTGGGATAGGATGGTCACTTAAGTGGTGTCTAAAAGAGATGCGGACACTTATGCCTCATCGTCGAGATAATGCACGGTATGCACTGCTTATATATATATATATGTGGATATGAGTATGTGTGTTTATGCATGTATGTATGTATATGAGAGAGAGAGAGAGAAAAGAGTGAGACTAGAGGTACAAATACACGCATATACACACATATACATCATACATGCACATTTACACACATATACACATACATGCACATTTATACATACACACACATACATGCACATTTTTACACACACATACACATGCATGCAGTTACACACATATAATGAATATACATAGACACATACACATACTCACATACACGTACACATACTCACATGCACGTACACATGCATAATCATATGTACACACACATAGACTCATATAATCATATTTACATGCATATATACATATACACATGCATATATACACACACACAACACACTCACATGCACGTATAGATACACATACATACACAACACATGCATACACATAAATAAATAAATCCTATTTCAAAAATCCCAAATTGAAAACACTAATTTCGATATTAGGGTTTTAAAACCCCTAATTTAAAAACTCTAATTCAACCTTTTAGCCATATGTTTGAAGTATATGTACACATTGCATCTATTCCTCCAACGTCCTACTAGAGAGATGTCTCTCCTCCCAACCTTATGCCTCTATATACAGCTACTCGAATCAACGAGGATCATAATATATATAAAGATATATACACATTATGTAGATACACATACATAAATATAAAATGGAGTAGATTCCAATCGTGGTCTTTGATACGTGCCATAACAAGAGTTACACCAACATATAATATGCTCTTGATAGTAAAATTCATCATAATTCCTATCGGAGGACACATGTGAAGTCGTTGCATGGGTAGGAGGTGGAGTACCCTCTGATTGATCAGAATCTGCACATAATAAGAAACAAAAAAATATATAAGTTATGTATCCATCAAATATATTTAAAATTAAATGTTTGATATATTTACAGTATAAAGTCGTTGCACGATGAGGAGACGGTGGTGGAGCTCCATCTGATTGATCAGAATCTACAAATAATGGTATTTGACATTAATAATCTTATTATCTACATACACAAAAAATTCACATATACATATTTACACATACACACATATTCACATATACACATTTACACATACACACATATTCACATATACACAATTATACATTATTGTGGGATAAATGCATATATTTTGTATGAATGAGTGTATATGCATGCATGTGTGTGTACGTATATATGTGGATATGTATATGTGTGTTTATGTTATATGTATGTATATGTGTATATGTATACATACATGTATGTGTATATGTTTGCATGTATATGTGTATGAGGGTATATGTATGTGTATGTGTGTGTATATATGTGTATGTATTCTGATTTTTTTTTCTGTTTGAGATTAAATTAACAGGAGATATTGTATGGTGGAAAAAAATAAGAGGCGAGCTAACATACCACCTGAGACGTGGTAGTTTTTTCGTAGACAACTACGTCTTCAGGAGTCATTTCCTCAACAGAAGGTACACAAATTAATAGTTTATATTTATAATTTTCATATATTTTAGTAATTTTTACATTTAATTTATGTAATTTTTTTCTTAAATAAACAGGCTGCTACAAAGAAGAGAGTGGAATCGGGCCACACATCGTTCCTAGGCCAAATGGGCCATAATGGTTTTACAGCTACATTTGTAAGTATATGTGTTATTGTGAGTATATTTTTTATTTTAGTTAAAATGCAAGCAACTAATCTTTTTTATTTGTTTCAATGCAGCGGAAGGATTATGGCCGATATCCTACGAAACATGAGATCGAGTATGCTACACATTTTAGATATCGGCGTTTGAGCGAGTATATGCAAGTTCATCTTGATGCCTTTGTGAGTATTATTAAATTTTATATAATTATTTTATTTTATTACATGGTTTAATTGTTTTATTTATTTATGTTTGTTATATGTAATACAGGAGTATTATGGAGAGACAGATATGGATGAGGTGGAGAGACAGACACAGGAGGGACGATCTCGATCGTCACATGGTGATCATGACGATGAGGATGAGGAAGATCAGGATGATCATGATCTGCTGATGATGATGATCATGATGATGATGATTAGGATTTTAGTTGATTATGACATTGGATTATATGTATTTACATTGATATATATATATTTTTTTTATCTATATATTTTTCATTTCAGTTATGTTTTGAATTGTGTGTATGGTATTTAGTAATGAAGAGTTTTCTTCTATTGATTGTTATTATTGTTTATATTAAGCATGTGTTTTAATACTTTAATTATATAATTCATTCATATGTGTGTACCTAAGTGTATATGTATGTGTGTGTATATGTATGTATGTGCATGTGTATGTGTGTGTATATGTATGTATGTGCATGTGCATGTGTAAGTGTATATGTGTGTATGAGTATGTGCATGTGCATGTGTATGTGTGTGTATATGTATGTGCATGTATATGTGTAACTCTATATGTATATGTATGTATGTGCATGTATATGTGTATATGTAGGTATGTGCATGTGTATATGTGTTTAATACTTTAATTATATAATTCATTCATATGTGTGTACCTAAGTGTATATGTATGTGTGTGTATATGTATGTATGTGCATGTGTAAGTGTATATGTGTGTATGAGTATGTGCATGTGCATGTGTATGTGTGTGTATATGTATGTGCATGTATGTGTGTAAATCTATGTGTATATGTGTGTATGTGCATGTATGTGTGTAAATCTATGTGTGTATATGTATGTGCATATATGTGTGTAAATCTATGTGTATATGTGTGTATGTGCATGTATATGTGTATATGTAGGTATGTGCATGTGTGTGTGCATGAGTATATGTGTTTTAATACTTTAATTATATAATTCATTCATATGTGTGTACCTATGTGTATATGTATGTGTGTGTATATGTATGTATGTGCATGTGTATGTGTGTGTATATGTATGTATGTGCATGTGCATGTGTAAGTGTATATGTGTGTATGAGTATGTGCATGTGCATGTGTATATGTGTGTATATGTATATGCATGTATATGTGTAACTCTATGTGTATATGTGTGTATGTGCATGTATGTGTATATGTAGGTATGTGCATGTGTGTGTGCATGTGTATATGTGTGTGTACGTATGTGCATATATATGTGTATATATGTGTATATTGTATGTATATGCATGTGTATATGTATTCCACATATACACATATGGATGCATTTCCATTTGCATCCATGTGCATGCATGTGAATGTGCATGCATGTGGATCTGCATATACATGTATTTGCATATATGTTAATGTGTGTGTGTGTGTGTGTGTGTGTGTGTATATATATATATATATATATATATATATATATATATATATGCAATAATGCATGCATGTAAGTCTTTTTATGTGGTTGTAGAAATGTTTGTGCATATGCATGTGTATATGTGTGTATGTCTAAGTGTATGTGCACATGTATCTGTGTGTATATATGTGTGTGTATGTGCATGTGTATATGTGTATATGTGTGAAAGCGCATCTTCATCATGTATAAATGTATAAGTGCGTATCAATAAGTGTGAGTATGCTATCTAATGAAAATAACACAATTCAAATGATATACAAAGAATAGAAACTGTACTTACAATAGTTAGCCATACTTTTTGCTTGGTTAACTTCTTGAATAACCTACAATAAAGAGAGAAGGAAGAGAGAGAGAGAGAGAGAATTCAAAGAGAGAAAGATGTAGAAAGAGAGAAACAGAGAGAGAAGGAGACAATAAGAGAGAGCTTAGGCAAAACAACAATTCTGCATATACTTGCTTCAGCTCGTAAGCGCAGCGCAATTGCGAACGTTGGAGAGCTCTTCAATCAGATGCGTGAAAATACCGATCGAAGAGCCTCCAACGTTTTAATTTTTTTCTGTCAACAGATGGTCGTGTAAGCGATGCTATGCGTCGAGTTGGCATCACATAAGCAACATGTTTTGAGCGTCGCTTATGCGACACCAAAAAACGTCGCTTATGCGATGTAACAAAGCATCGCTTATGCGATGCTATTTAAAACCATCGTGTTAGCGATGCTGTATGGGAGTGTCGCAGACTCCGTCGCGCCACAAGTCACAAAAAACATCGTTTGGTTCGTTGTTTAATCGACGGTGCGCACGCGACGCTCATTACGATGCATTTTGCAATTTTATAGCGATGAAATTTTGTCGCCTTAACCGTCGCTATATGCCCGTATTCCTTGTAGTGACTCAATCGTAAACCTGTCTTCATAGGAGTGGCAATAGGCTTAAAGTCTTCAAGTCCAAAGGGTTGCAATAATGTGTCAATATATTTTGTTTGACACAAAGCCATTCCACCATCAACTTGCATAAACTGAATGCCCAAATAGTGATGCAAATGCCCCAAATCAGACATCTCAAATGAGGCATGCAAATCAACCTTGAAATCAGCAATATGCATGTCATGAGGGCCAATGAGCAGCATGTAATCAACATACACAACAATGGTCAAAAGCACATCATTAGCGCGCTTAACATATAAGGTGCTTTCAGCTGGACTGTTCTCAAAACCATGTGCAATCATATAGGTATGTATCTTTTCATACAAAGCATGTGGTGCTTGCATTAAACCATATAATGCCTTCTTTAACATGCACACCTGGTTTTCATGCCCTTTCTGCACAAAGCCATGGGGCTAAAAAACATACACTTCTTCATGCAAGTCACCATTCAAAAATGCTATTTTAATTTCCAACTGATATACATTCCTACCATGATGAGCTACAAGTGCACAGATACTACGAACAGTAGTCATTCGGCAAGTAGGTGCAAAGGTTTCATCAAAATCAATGCCTCTTTCCTATGCATAACCCTTTGCAACAAGCCTAGCCTTATACCTATCAACTGCTCCATCAGTTTTGCGCTTCAACTTGTATACCCACTTAGTGCCAATTGCCTTCTTTCCAAGAGGCAAGTCACATAAAGACCAGGTACCATTTTTCATGATAGCATCATATTCAGATTGCATTGCATCCATCCAATGTTCAGAATTTTGTGCTTCACCAAACAAAATAGGCATCCAATGTTCAGAATTTTGTGCTTCATCAAACAATTTCTGCTTTTCTG
This sequence comes from Ceratopteris richardii, assembly GCA_020310875.1. Taxonomy (NCBI): domain Eukaryota; kingdom Viridiplantae; phylum Streptophyta; class Polypodiopsida; order Polypodiales; family Pteridaceae; genus Ceratopteris; species Ceratopteris richardii. The sequence continues at coordinate 95,510,624 of CM035429.1, forward strand.
ATTTCTTCTCATCTTTGTCTTCCTTCTTTGAATGTGCAGCATTTGCAAATTTCTACTTACTAGTAGAGGATCTCTATTTACCTTTGCCCTTCTGACTAGCCAAGAAAGCCTGATCTGCAACATACATAATAGACCTGTTCTACCTAGACTGATCTTCCTGTAACACAACAAAAACTAACTCTTCAAATGATAGGGCATTTGGATTGCCTTTCATCATCAAACAAAGAGTAGAAGCAAAACTCTGATATGAGTCAGGAAGACCATTCAGAACGGTCTGCACAAGTGAGGTATCTGGTATAACTTCATCACCAAAAATCAATTGTTCCTTCAAATCCTTGATCTTTGTCAAAAAACTGTCCATAGAATCACCTTCATTCATATGCTCACTCTCCAATTGTTTTCGAAGGTAAGCAACATGAGCCTCATTCCTAGCTTGGTACAATGTGGTAAGTGTATCCCAAGCATCCTTAGCTATTCTACAAGAGTGAATGTGAGGAATAATGGCATGTTTGACAAACAAAGCATCAATGCATGTGTCTGAGCATCTCTACCATCCCAACAAATTTGCTCTACAATGGGTGCAACAGAAACAGTAGCACGAACAAGAATCTGTAGGATATCACCATCTTCGACACCATCACCATCAGCTCCAGTATCTGTATTTGCATGTGTAATAGGATGTCTTTCAACAACCTGCACAATATTCCATAGTCCTCTTGTGAACAATACATGATGCATCATATAAGCCCACAATGGATAATTGGTATCATCCAACTTATCTTCAACAACTAACATACAGAATACATCACTACTTTCAGCCATGGCCACTTACTAAAATACCTTGATGAAGAAAAATGACTGTATCTGAAAAAGTTGAACATAACTACCTAGACAAGTTCCACTAGACCTATACTTGACTTTGAGATGTTTATACTGGCAAACCGAAACTGGTATATATCTTTGGTACAAAAAAACAAAATAACATGCACAAGTGCTATGATAGTGCATTCAAAGGACAAAATGAGCTCTGAAACACCCTGAGTATGGTCACCAAATTTCATGCGATTCTAATACTGCAACCGGAGAGTGTCGATGATGCCCTAGATGAAGTGGTGACCTACTCTGATACCAATTGTTGGAGTTAGATGTTTGTGGAAGCACGCGAATAGCACAAGGAAGAAGAAGAAGCTTGGAGCACAACACACAATACCGAATGTATTACCACTAGAATGTACAAAAGATAAGTAGCCCATCAGGGCAATAGTCGTATATACAAGGGGGGGGGAACCTGCTAAAGAGGAAGAAAAGTGTCCCGACGGTCCTAGAGCATTCACACACATCACTACCTAAATATATAAACAATATCTTAGTGGTTGGTGTAAAGTTTTTTGCATTTAAGCATTAAAAATCTAAGTTGAGAGGTAAGGAAGCTATGGCTAAAAGCATTTTGTAAAACAAGTTTTAATTTGTGAGAAATCAGTGTTTAAAGTCACCTATATCAAAATTAGAGAATTAATTAATTGAATCAATTTTAGACATACTTTTGATCTTAATGATTAATTAGAGAATTAATCAATTGAATCAAAGGTTTATTATTCCTAAAGGTTGCACAAGGATCATATAAAGGTTCTTGCATAATGTGGAGTGTCATAATTCATAACATTTGCAGGTAATGAACTTGAAACTTTAGGCAGATTATTGAAGAAGAACATAAGTTTAAAATTTGAAGAATGAAGTATGTTTCAGTCTTGGATCATTGACAAAAAGTTTAAATCCCTTTCCAACAAGTTGTACTTTATACTTTGGAAAATAACTATTTGATGTGAACTTCAGCTTATATACCCATTTACATGGTAAAGCTTTCTTGCCCTTTGGCAAAGGTACTAAATCCCAAGTATTATTATTGAGAATAGAATCCAACTCACTCTTCATGGCATGCTCCACTTGGCATGATCCTTTGTCTACATGGCCTCTTTGTAGCATGAAGGCTCACCAATATTTGTTAGCATAACAAATCCTAACTTGGAACATAACTATTAGGTGGATGTGAGACACATGGAGAGCTTCTTAATGGTTGCTGAACAAGGACATTTGCAGAGTGATCTGATCAAAGATTCTCTTGAGCATCCCTATGTACAGCATTTTAATGCATGCCAACTGGAGGACTAGTATCCTTAAACAAAAATCTTCTCACTTCAACCTTCTTAATGGGTTGTTCATGCATATTAGACTCATTGAAAATTACATCACTACTTTTGATCACTAGACCTTTGATAGTACTAGCTAAAAGGTTAATCACGTGAACTACAACCAATATTGCTTCTGCCCAAAAACCTTGTGAAAGGTTTGCATGATGCAGCATAGAAACTACTCTATCCTAAATAGTTCTATTCATCCTTTCGGCTATACCATTTTTTAATGGGGTATAAGGATCTATAAACTCTCTATAAGTTCCTCTAGACTGGCCGAAAAGGTTGAATTCATGTGAGGTATACTCACCCCCATTATCAGAATGTAAAGCTTTGAGCTTAGTTCCATTTTTGGTCTCAACTGAAGCAAGCCATTTTATGAGTGAAGGGAATACCTCATCCTTCGATTTGATAGGATATACCCATACTTTTCTAGTAACATCATCTATGAAAGTGACAAAGTAAAGAGAACCACCTAATGACCTTGTGGGCATAGGACCACACACATCTGTATGAACAAGATCTACAGGCCAAATTAAAGAGTCAATGTGTGTTTTATGCACATTCGTAGTTTGCATTCCATATTGACAATGCTCACAAAATGAAAAATCAGAGAAAGATATGTTAGGCCGCCAGATTGGCACAATGTAACTTTATATTTTCATATACCTCACGCACCGAAAGGGCGTAGCGAAGTGATGTAACCCTTTTATTCATTAATGAAGAGACATTACGGTGTTCTCCAGTGGTAGAGGAGACGGGATTGCCAGACTGTCTGTCTGGGCGATTTGCGACCTTGCGGAGACGTCGTAGTGCAGAGTTTGTAGATATCTGAAGTACTGTTAAGTTTGTTCCTATTGATTTGCCGTAATTTACTATTACACAGTAATACTGTCGTAACATTAATAAGTCTATTCGATTATGTGATTGAACAACCGCACGATAATCTACTATGTGATGATACCATAAACGAAGGATTATAACTGTGTAACAGAAGTATTGCTTTGACGTATAGTTACTCTGTGTTTAGTTGATTATACTTTGGGAAAATAGATAAAGGGCCTCTGCATTGTCAGACCCCTACCATCCCCCAGAACCCGAAAAGAGATTAAAAGGCGACTGGATGGAAGTCCCTTTTTAACATTGGCATCATCTGTGGGAAGATGGCAATAGATTGAGAATAATCAGTAAAGATAGAGCAGTGCATAAGGCAAGCGGTGTAGAGGTCATATATGCCGGTTACTCGGTCCTGCGAGTCATATCCAAAGTATAGGAGAGACCAGCATCCCTGGTCAGTTCCAAATCTATTAGGGACGCCCCCAGGTGGTAGAAGTGCAGGCCATTTAAGCCCAATTGTCGAAGGATTGGAGCCAGTTAGCAGTGATTCCGGTACTAGTTCCGTGACACATGATGAGATTCTGTAGATTCCGGTGTGATTCCAGTACATTCTGAAGCAGGTACAGTGACTTCTGAGTGTAGAGAGACGCAGTGCACAATTGGTTTGACATTATCTGGTTAGAATCCGACTATTTTCGGTGATAAAGCTGTGTTACCAAGTGAGACCTTTTCCGGTGAAAAGATAACCTGGTGCAGTGAAAGTCCGATAATTTCTAGTGGGAGTTTGGTACCATTTAGTGGGAACTTAAAGTTTTTCGGTGATAGTGCAATACTACCTGGTGGACCTTTATTACGTTCTCCACTGTTCAAGGCAAGCCTCTCTAGTGTCAATACCAAAGCTAAGGACAGGTTATTTGATTTGGAGATAAGTAAGAGATTCAACACCCTTTTTGAACCGGAAGGTGAGCAGTCTGACAATACAAATTCTGAAGGACAAGATACACCTCCTCAACAGACAGATAACAACAACACCACTCACAATAGCACTATGAGTGGTTCACAGTCTCAGCAGAAGACACCCCCACAGCCGCAACCGTAGTTTCAACAACAGCAACAGCAACAGCCGCAACCAATTATACCAGTTCGACCGATTCCAACAAGAGTGACTTACACAAAGTTTGGCGGATTTCCGGGTGACGACCCTGACGTTTTTATAGAGGTTTCGGTTGAAGAAAAATCCTGCCGAAATCTTCAGCTATTTGCAAAACAATCGGCAGAAACCGCATCAGACTGTTCAGGAATACGCAACATTGTTTCGAACTCACTTAAGGCAGCTTCCTCCGGCACCGCTAATCTACCGGATGATGTTATAACCCAATGGTTCATTAACGGACTGAGTTCGCAACTTAAACAAATCATGATCATCCGCTGTGTGGGTGCAATGACACTGGATGCTGTTATTGCGATGGCCCTACAACTAGAGCATAAAGTTGGAGGATTTACAAAAGACTTGGAATGGTTGAAAGCCGGTAAGAACGTAGCGGATGATCCGGTAAACAGATGTATTGCACCAAGTGCAAAAATCCAGGGCACACCAGTGCTACATGTGCCCTTAACTAGATGTATTGTGCCATCTGCAACACAACAGGACACTCAACGAAAAACTACATGTATAATGCTAAGGTGCAGGGCAGAGCAGCTATAAACGCCATCATAGAACTAGGTCAGCCAGCAGCCCATTATGTGCCACCACAGATGCAAACCAATCAGTCGCAAGGATATAGGAATTACCAGGGTTAGCGAAACACCAATTTTAATTCAAATCGATGGTAGGCGGGTACATCAGCGGAAGGTACTTCTCTTCCACCCCCTCGATGTCATTTTTACGGAGAGATCTGCCACATTCGTAGATTCTGCAAGGAAGCAGCAGAGTACGATAAAAGGAAGAAAGAGCGACAAAATCCAATGACTAACATGGTTTATATTTCACTAGTCGAGTCACAAGCCACTGTACTGCAGACAAGATCGGGTAAGCAGTTGCAACCAGCAGTTGAGGTGTTCGAGCCTGGTATCCATGAGCAGCAACGAATGTTTGAAAAGGCTAGTCAATGGACAGCTAAGGAGCCAACTGTATTTCCTGATCCGATTCCGGTAACACAGGTCCCTCTGCCACGGGCAAGATCGAATGAACAAAATTCTACCACAACAACATTAGAATCATCATCAGAATCGGTGAGAAGTACAACTCAAACAGATCAGGTATGGGACATCCTATCTAAGGCTTCCATCACACTCCCTTTGGGACAGTTGCTTGCGTTAGTGCCAGGAGTAAGGCAGCAATTTCAATAGCAGGTTAGTCTTGGACCTTCCTGTACTCCGTCGACGGCAACCATACAACTGGAAATTGATTCTACGATGGATCATTCAGTCCAATTGATCATCGTCTGGCACAAAAACCACAAGATTATCCAAGTTCTAATTGATGGTGGGTCGGGTGTGAATATAGCAATGACAACACTCTGCAAGCAATTGGGTTGGACCCAAATTGAGCCCGTACAATTTTTTGTACGAATGGTAGGCCAATCCCGCGTCCATCCGGTGGGACTAGTATGGAATATCCCGATTACCTTGCAGGGCACCACATTCAAAATGACTTTTGTAGTCCTAGAACTGCCAGAATCCAGCCTCGACTACAATTTACTTTTCGGTCGACCATGGTTGAAGCAAGCCAAAGTTGTATAGGATTGATCAGTGCAGGAGTTAACTTTCAAAGACAACCACCGGAATTATGTAGTTAAATTAGATGCCATGCAACCCTGTGATCTTCATGCACGACCATATGTAGCGGAGCCGGTCCATATGCTGGACGGATTATCTGACGACGAGGAAGAGGCGTTCTTGAAGACCAATAAGGATCTAATATCATTAGGTACTATAGATCTCTAGTCGGTCGCAGACAAGTGGAGTCCGGCAGCCTGTATTGTTGTACCAGTGACCGAAGAGGCGGAAGCAAATGATGGTGTTGCTATGGATGGATCCACCTTACATCAACTCTTGCAGTCAGCTAATGATCTGGTAAAACCTCGACAATTTTATGTACCGGAAGATCAATTAGTAACATATAATTTGGGTGATACGGTCAACCCACAACCAGTTAAGATTAAAGCAGGCTTAGTAGAGACGTTCCAAGATGATTTAATACAACTTCTGTGTGAATTCTCTGATGTTTTTGCTTGGGATTATCGAGATATGAAAGGTCTGGACCCGCGGATTTATCAACATTGGGTAGTGCTCAAACCGGAGGTGAGGCCAATCAAACAGTCTAGTTACCGAATGAACCCCAATTATGCAGCACACGTCAAAGCAGAACTTGATCGGCTATTGAAGGTGGGCTTCATTGTCCCAATCAAGCATGTTGAATGGATATCTCCAATAGTGATCGTCTCGAAGAAAAATAAACAGCTGCGCATCTGTGTTGATTACCGAAAATTGAATGTTGCCACTGTTCCGGATCCATTCCCTCTCCCCTTTCTGGACACAATGCTTGACAGGGTAGCAGGGCATGAAATGTATTCGTTTCTGGATGGCTACAGTGGATATAATCAGGTGCGAATGGCCGAACAAGACATACCAAAGACAGCTTTTATCACGAACTGGGGTGTTTATGCTTGCATTGTAATGTGGTTCGGTTTACGGAATGCCCTGAGCACCTTCCAAAGATGCATGCAGGAAGTCTTTTCACCCTACTTAACTACATTTATGCAAGTATATTTGGACGATTTTTCCTTATTTGGCAAGACTTCGGTGCACCTGTATCATTTACAGTGCTGCTTTGAGAAATGTCGCGAGTACCGATTATGCTTGAACCCGACTAAATCTGTTTGTGCGGTCTCTTGTGGTAAACTACTCGGGCATATTATCTCTGCACAAGGGATACAAGTTGATCCGGATAAAGTTGCAGCCGTGTTGGAGGCACCAGTCCCCACAACACCGAAAGAAGTTATGCGCTTTCTGGGCCAAATCCAATGGCATGGCCGACATTTATGGTGGTTAGCTCATGTAGCAACACCGCTCAATCGGCTTATGACTAGTGCTCCGCGGAAGTATGATTGGACACCGGAGTGCCAAAATGCATTTGATCGTTTAAAGGTGTTATTGGCGCAGGCCCCAATTTTGCAACCACCTGATTGGGAACGTCTGTTCCATGTCTTTGTGGATGCATCGGACATAGCTATTGGTAGCATACTCATGCAGCAAACTGACAAATGGTTTCGGCTTGTATATTATGTCAGTCGCCGATTAGCCCCTGTCGAAAGAAACTATTCAGTGACCGAAAGAGAATGTCTCGGGTTAGTGTACTCTGTTAAAAAGTTCCGACATTATTTGTTGGGCCGAAAATTCACCTTCCACATGGATCATGCCGCACTTGTGTACTTGGTCCGGCAGCAACATTTAGGTGGTCGATTGGATCGATGGGTTTTACTCTTACAGGAGTTCGACTATGAAGTTCTTCATCGACCTGGCACAGCACATGCCTTGGCAGATTTTTTATCTCGCTTGGATTCCGATGAGTCTCCAGTCGGGGTTGATGACACTACACCGGCCATTTACGTGACCGAGACAACAACTGAGGCATCTGCAGCACCTCTTGTGGCTCCTACATACTATGATACCTTACTAACCTTTCTCACTGAGGGATGCCTTCTTGCTAATACTCCTGTTGCTTTATGCCAAAAATTTTCGGTCTACAGTAGGCGATTTCGGCTGGTGGTGGGTCAATTATATTATGTCAACCAGACTGGTGTTTTGCTCCGATGCATCCCACCACATGAATCCGCATCCGTGATGGCCATGGCTCATTCATCGCCTACTGGAGGACACTTTGCCACTGAGCTTACCCACTGAAAAATCTTACAAAGTGGGCTATGGTGGCCTACCATGTATCGAGATGTTGTTCAATATGTGCAGCAGTGTGATATTTGCCAACGATCTAGACAGCCTTTACAGCGACACTTGTTTCCACTTCAACCTGTCCTACCTCTGGAGCCGTTTCAAAAATGGGGCTTAGACTTCATTGGTCCCGTCACACCCCCATCTACTTTCACCAACAATCGCTATATCTTGACTTGTACCGATTATGCCACTCGGTAGGCGGAGGCTTGGGCCTTACGGTCGGCCACAGCAGTTTCGGTGGCTAAATGCCTGATGAAGGATGTTTTTCCTCGTTATGGGTTGCCTCTGGAAATCGTACGGACCAAGGTACACACTTTGCTAACCACTTAATGCAAGTATTGATCGAGACATTTCAGATTGTCCACAAATTCAGCTCGCCTTATTATCCCCGTACCAATGGCTTGGCGGAGAGTACCAATAAGACTTTGTTGACTATGCTCCGCAAATTGCTTTTGGAATGTCAGGAACGTTGGGACCAGTTACTACCTGCAGTTTTGTGGGCTTACCCGACTACGTACAAGGTAGCTACTGGCATGACCCCATTCAAACTAGCTTATGGATTGGAAGCTATTGCACCGATGGAAGTAGTAGTGTCGAGTCTATGCGTTGCCTTAGCTCAAAAATTGCTACCAGACGAATCCTTGCCATTTCAGTTGGATACGCTCAGGTCATTGGATGAACAGTGTTGGGAAAGTTTCATGACCCTTCAAGAAGTTCAGCTTCGTCAAGCCCGTACACATGACCGCTTTCTAAACACCCTTGTCTTTAAAGTTGATCAACTCGTCTTATTCTATAATGCCAAAGCAAACAGATCGGCCGAAAAATTTAAATTACGGTGGTTCGGTCCATACCGAATTATTGAGCAGGTGAGACCAGCTACTTTTAGGTTGGTCACCTTAACAAGACTTCCCCTTCCCAAAGTGATTAATGGATCTACGCTTCACCCATATCAACAACCGGCCGATAACCGATGACGTGTACCTTATCTTGATTGTGTGGCATTTGTTTTATTTCTTTCCCCGCATTTTGATTGACCACTGACCGTAATCTCCTCGTTATGGTATCTAAATATGATTAATCACCGCCCTGTGTTACTGTTTCTTCTCCTGCATGCATGCCGTAATTATGACGGATATCTTTCCAATACCGCGCGATGATTAGGGTTTTCGACTGCCCAATGTTGCCTGTGTGACTATTTAATCTTGTTTCTTTTCTTGTTAATCACTATTGTGTTTGTGTGATTGTGCGTTCCTTGTTGTCTGTGTTCTTGTCTTTATTTGTGCGTGCCATGGAAGCTCTCACGAATGTCGCCACCTTCCGTGCAGGACTCACTCCTGAAGTAAGTGAGTACTTGCGGCCCCATGGTCTTTTGGCCTTCTGGCCTTCGCTGAATTGCCTTGGCATTCAATGGAGTGTCAACCATTCTATGCGCAAATCATTGCTGCCATCGCCTCTACACCTGCTACAGAGCAGTGTTGGCCCATAGCCTGTTTACCATCCCGCGTTGTTATTACTTTAGCTTCGTTTGCTGAAGCTTTTCACCTCCCTATGGAAGGATTGGAGAATGGTCCACTTCTTCTTATAGCCACCATGAAAGAGTTGTTTCCCCGGCACTCATCTAATGAGTACGCCATTCTGTGTAGACCTGAACCAGAGCGTACCGCTCTGCAATTTTTAGTCCCTATTTTGAATTTACAAAAACGCACCTATGGTATCTCTCGACCCTTCTATTCAATGATAGACATTGCGTCCCGTGAAACTGTCAATTTCACATTCTTCTACTTCCGACGCATTCACCGTGAATGTGTTGCGGTTATCAAACAAGTCAATAAGGGTGACCTTCCACGTTCTCGTCTACCCCATATCCTCACTTTTCTCTTTCCAGTAATCCAAGCCGTGCAACCGCCTCCAACCGCTCCCATCTTGTTCCATGAAGAATCTACTCAAGTGCTTGAAGACGCGGATGATGACGATGAGGATCTATTTCAACTTCTTCACCGGAAACGCAGATGCATAAGTCCCTCTGAGAGCCAAGTGCAGGGATCAACTGCTGGTCATGAAGACGAAGTTTTCCATGATACTGCTACTTCTATTCACGTTGAGTCTTCTGGTCCGTCTTCTCCCATTAAGCAGCAGGAACAAGGTACCAACCTGGAAAACTCTGACAAAGTTTCTTCTCGGGTAGACTCTCATCAGCAGCATCAAGACTTTGTGAAGGATATTGCTGCTGAAATTCTTAATGACGTGATAGCCATGATTGACGTCGTAATCGACAAGGCTGAGGCAACCAAGCTAAATACTCTTATACCCATCCCTCCACCAATAAACCTTGTTGAGCCCATTGGCCTCATTGAGCCTGTTGTTCCTGACGCACCCAGTTCTCCATCCTCTTCTCCCAACTACTCTCCACCACCTTCCCCTCATCTGTTCTCCGCTTCTACATCCCATTCCCTTCCTGCTCTTCCTTCTCCCACCCCGATGTTTCATGAACTCGAATCTATGGGTCGACTCTTGATTCAGTTTTCTCAGCAGTTACCTATGCAATTGAAGTTGGCAATCGATAATATTCGACACGAATTACAGCACAAAGTTGATGTTCTAGAGGCTGATATTGCCCCATTACAGGAAGAAGCGAATGCAGTTAAGGCAGAGAACCATGCTTTGCAGGTTCAAATTTAGCAACTTCAAGCTCGGATTGCAGAGCAAGATAATCTAATTGCTCAAAGAGATGCAGCATTGGCTGAGTTAAAAGCCAAGGATCTTCTTTTAAATGCTCCTGATGCAGAAATCAAGCAATTAAATTAGTTGGTTCAGGATAAGGAGGATGCTCGGATTGCTCTCAGTAATCTTTTAGAAGAAACTCGTGCCAAGCTTGATGAGGTCATGCAGAGACGACAAGAAATGGTTACTTTGGCTAAGCAGACTACTGCAGAATTATAGGCCACACTTGCCGATCTTTTTCAGGCGAATTCTACCCTAAAAGCACAGACGAGTCTGACAATTCAACTTAAGAAGGAATTAGCAGGGATTATGAAAGAAAGAGATGCTTATTATCAAACAATTCAATATTAAGCTCAGGGGTTGGAACGTAGAGAAAAACAGCTGGGAGTTCAAGCAAACAGACTATCCAGAATTGATGGTCAAATTGTTGATATGAGATTGACCCGAGATGCAGCCCTTGCCAATGATTTTTATTTGCAAGAAGCCTTTTTGCAGTCGCAGACCAATGCTTTGATAAGTCAGGTTATTTTGGCGAGTTCAGTATGCATTGACGCACAGTTGGTGGAGCCGGAAACCTTAAAGCTGATGTTGGATTCATTAAAACAGAAAATCACTAGAACCTTTAAATTAGCCCAAACTATGTATATACAAGGCATTGTAGATAAGCCTTAGTTTTCTTTTCTTTGCGGGTTCGAGTCCACTTGCGTGCCAGTGTTAGGCCACCGGATTGGCACAATGTAACTTTATATTTTCATATACCACACGCACCGGAAGGGCGTAGCAAAGTGATGTAACCCTTTTATTTATTAATGAAGAGACATTACGGTGTTCTCCGGTGGTAGAGGAGACGGGATCGCCAGACTGTCTGTCTAGGCGATTTGCGACCTTGCGGAGACGTCGTAGTGCAAAGTTTGCAGATATCTGAAGTACTGTTAAGTTTGTTCCTATTGATTTGCCGTAATTTACTATTACATAGTAATATCGTAACATTAATAAGTCTGTTCGATTATGTGATTGAACAACCGCACGATAATCTACTGTGTGATGATACTGTAAACGAAGGATTATAACTGTGTAACAGAAGTATTGCTTTGACGTATAGTTACTCTGTGTTTAGTTGAGTATACTTTGTGAAAATAGATAAAGGGCCTCTGCATTGTCAGACCCCTAGCATCCCCAAGAACCCAAAAAGAGATTAAAAGGAGACTAGACAGAAGTCCCTTTTTAACAGATAACACAAGTAAGTAACAAGAATGAGAAAGATTTTCCATTCCACTATGAGATATGTGGCCCAGACGGCCATGTCAAATATAAGCCATAGGTTGAGTAACAGCTAACAAGTGCTCTTTTTGTGATACAAATAAAGGATAAAGTGAGTAAACTTTGCTTCCTTTTGCAATAACCATATTACCCTTTGATATGCGAAAGGATTGAGCATAGAAAGCCACCTTATAACCAAGGTCATCAAGTTGACCAATTGACATCAAACTATGTGATAACTGAGGTACATGGTGTGCATTATGCATCATAAATTTTGGACCATCAATGAATTGCACATCTCTAATCCCCACAACATCACACTGGTAAGAGTCACCAAGTCTCACAGTACTAAGAGACTTTGCAGCATAATTAGAAAACCATTCTCTATGTGGTGTCACATGGAAAGAAGCACCAAAATCTAGCAGTCACATGTGGGAAAGAGAATCAGCCATAAGAGCCTCAGTGGACACAAAACTGTCAAGTGTCAACACATCAGCATCATCAAAAATAGCATTAATTTTTTCAATCTTCACAGTTGAAGAAGATGGTGCAGGTAACCGTTTAACATGCCCATCAACATTCTATCCTTTAGCTTTAGCATTCTTTAGTGCATAGCATTCTTTCTTCATGTGCCCTTTCTTGTGACAATAATGGCATTCAATATCCTTCTTCCTTGATTTACTTCTACTCTTATTATGTTGACCATTCTTTTCTTTATTCTTGCTCCTGCCACATTACTGATTCTTTCCTTGGTAAGAATCATGAACATTATATGCATCTCCACTTTGAGTGCCAACCATAGATTTTCTATGAATCTTCTCACTCAAGAGTGCTCCACATATGTCATCATAGACTAGTTCACTACAAGGAATACGGGCGCATAGCGACGATTAAGGCGACACAATTTCGTCGCTATAAAATTGCAAAAAGAATCGCAAGAAGTGTCGAGCATGGACCATCAATTAAACGATGAGCTAAACAATTTTTTTTTCAACATGTGGCATGACAGGATGTGCGACGCTTGCATAGAGCATCGCTAAAGCGACGGTTTAAAAAAGCATCACATAATCAATGCTTTTTTGCATCGCATAAGCAACGCTAGTAACTTCGCCTATGCGATGCCAATTCCAGTGGTTTTTATGACACCTTACCATCGCTTACATGACGGTCTCTTGACATAATAATTAAAACGTTGGAGGCTCTTCGATCGACATGTTCATGCATCTGATCGAAGAGCTCTCCAACGTTCGCAATTGTGTTGGGCTTACAAGCTGAAACAAGTATATGCAGAATTGTTGTTTTGCCTAATCTCTATCTTATTGTCTCTCTCTGTCTCTGTTTCTCTCTTTATATGTCTTTCTCTCTTTGAATTCTCTCTCTCTCTCTCTCTCTCTCTCTCTCTCTCTCTTCTCTCTCTCTCTCTTTATTGCAGGTTATTCAAGAAGCTAACCAAGCAAAAAGTATGGCTAACTATTGTAAGTACAATTTCCATTCTTTGTATATCATTTGAATTGTGTTATTTTCATTAGTTAGCATACTCACACTTACTGATATGCACATATACACTTAAACATGATGAAGATGCACGTTCACACATATACACATGCACATACACACACATATATACACACACATACATGTGCACATACACTTACACATACACACACATACACATGCATATGCACAAACATTTCTACAACCACATAAAAAGACTTGCATGCATGCATTATTGCATATATACATACACACACATTAACATTTACTTAAATACATGTATATGCACATCCACATGCATGCACATTCACATGCATGCACATGGATGCAAATGGAAATGCATCCACACGCACATGCATGTCTCATACATATTTGTATATGTTTATACACCTACACATACATATGCACATATGTATATATACAACACATACACATATATACACATATATATGCACATACATACACACACATATACACATGCACACACACATGCACATACATATACACATATACATGCACATACACACATATACACATACACTTACACATATACATGCACATACATATACACACACATACACATGCACATGCACATACTCATATACACACATATACACTTACACATGCACATGCACATACATACATATACATACACATACACATACATACACATATACACTTACACATGCACATGCACATATATGCATATACACATATACATATGTACATACATTCATATATACACACATATTACACACATATACATGCACATATGTACACACACATATATATACATGCACATACGTACACACATATGAATGAATTATATAATTAAAGTAATAAAACACATGCTTAATATAAACAATAATAACAATCAATAGAACAAAACTTTTCATTACTTAATACCATACACACAATTCAAAACATAACTAAAATGAACAATATATAGATAATATATATATATATATATATATATACATCAATGTAAATACATATAATCCAATGTCATAATAAAAAATCCTAATCATCATCATCATTAGCATCATGATCATCTTGATCATCCTCATCCTCATCATCATGATCACTCTGTGACGATCGAGATCGTCCCTCCTGTGTCTATCTCTCCACCTCATCCATATCTGCCTCTCCATATACTCCTATATTACATATAACAAACATAAATATGTAAAACAATTAAAACATCCATAAAAATAAAATAATTATATAAAGTTTAATAATACTCACAAAAGCATCCGGATGATCTCGCATATACTCGCTCAAATGCCGATATCCAAAATGTGTAGCATACTTAATCTCGTGTTTCGTAAGATATCGGCCATAATCCTTTCACTGCGTTGAAACAAATAAAAAATACTAGTTTCTTGCAATTTAACTAAACTAAAAAAATATACTCACAATAACACATATACTTACAAATGTAGCTACAAAACCATGAAGGCCCATTTGGCATAGGTGCAATGTGTGGCCCGACTCAACTCTCTTCTTTGTAGCAGCCTGTTTATTTAAGAAAAAAGAAATACATAAATTAAATGTAAAAAATTACTAAAATATATGAAAATTATAAATATAAAATATTAATTTGTATACCTTCTGTTGAGGAAATGACTCCTGAAGGCGTAGTTGTCTACACAAAAATTGCCACATCTCAAGTGGTATGTTAGGTCGCCTCTTATTTTTTTCCACCATACAATATCTCCTATTAATTTAATCTCAAACAAAAAAAAATCAAAATACATACACATATATACACACACATACACATACACATACCCACATACACATATACATGCAAACATATACACATACATATATGCATACATATACATATATGCATACATATACACATATACATACATATAACATAAACACACACATACATATCCACATATATATGTACACACACATGCATGCATATACACTCATTCATACAAAATACATGCATTTATCCCACAATAATGTGTATTTTTGTATATGTGAATATGTGTGTATGTGTAAATGTGTATATGTGTATATGTGTGTATGTGTAAATATGTATATGTGAATGTTTATGTATGTAAATAATCAGATTATTAATATCAAATACCATTATTTGTAGATTTTGATCAATCAGATAGAACTCCACCACCATCTCCTTATTGTGCAAGGACTATATACTGTAAGTATATCAAATATTTAATTTTAAATATATTTGATGGATACATAACTTATATATTTTTTTGTTTCTTATTATAATCAGATTCAGATCAATCAGAGGGCACTCCACCACCTCCTACCCATGCAATGACTTCACATGTGTCCTTCGATAGGAATTATGATGAATTTTACTATCAAGAGCATATTATATGTTGGTATGGCTCTTGTTATGGCATGTATCGAAGACCACGATTGGAATGTATTGAACATGAGGTAGAGTATGGTACTTTTGAGCATGCACCATCACCTGGTCAACGTGATAATGCTTGGGTATGTATTTTTTCTATAAATTAATGTCATTATTTTATTTAAAACCCATATACAAAATCAAATTACTGTTGATATATAGGAATACTTGCTCGATGATGATGATGATGCTAATTTTTCTCATAATGTTAATTTACCTCGTACACGTCATGGACTTGCTGTTCATCAATTACAAGCAAAGGTTTTTAGAAATCATTTACCTCTTGGATTAGAGACTGAAACGGTTGGAGATTATCCATTGCCAGCTCGTGATCGTTCTCTAGTATAAACATATGATAGAAGAAGATATGGAGGATGGAATAGAGGACCACTTCCTTTAGATGGAGAGGTTTTCAACTTTTGGGGTAATCGCTATATGATTGCTCCATCCACTATTACTAATGCTGGTTGTGGTCTCTTTATTGTAGAGGATTTGTATGTGCCTCCGAACTCTGAAGTCACTCTTATGTCATTTTGTGGTCTTATATATGGATGGGGAGATTGGCATCGACTTGCACGTTATGTTCAAAGCATGAGTACTTATGGAATATGCTTGAATGCAGCATCCCTTACTAGTAGAAGGATTTCACATGTAGAAAATGAAAGATGATATATTGATGGAAGACCTTATATGCATGGAAATATAGCAGGTTTAATAAATAGTAGTCGAGGGTTACATAATAGTTCAAGGACTAATTGCACATTTGAGGAGCGTGAAAATATTCATGAATCACCATACATGAGTAGAGATGTATCAAGATACATAGTTGTCAATGCTATTACTACATTACATGCTAGTGATGAACTATAAGTGAATTATGGATGGTGTAGACCTCCATAGCACCTTTTAGCTAGAGAGAATGAAAATTTTCTATCCATATATAATAACTTATATATTTAATTTTATGTTTAAAGCTTACTTTTTATTCATTTATGGAATACTAATGAATTTTATTCATGTGTGTAGATTTTCGTATGATGTTGATGATATTCCTCCACACCATTCACAATTGCCAGTAAGACCTCATTTATTAGAAGCTTCTATGAGGAGGCTATGCAAAAGTGATCCTATGGAATATGCAAGGTTGAAAGATCTATATTCAAAAGAATATAAAGTACAAGATTTGTGTGACAATGATGAAGATGATGGCATGGCAGATTTTATGGAGGTTTACTATGGATGATAAGAGCTTATCTAGGTTAAAGACCCATGACTGGCATAACTTTTTGAAACATATTTTACCTTTGGTTATCGATGGATGTACAACGGAAGGAGTACAAGATGTGATCTATCATCTTGGATCGCTTATAAGGTAATTATGATACTTTTATATTTAATATGTATGAATATTGGATATCTTTTATTTTTTAATTAACTTCTTTATAATTTTTTTATGATATGTATAGGTGGATAACATTAAAAGAGATTGACAAAAACTCGATCCCACAAAAAAAATGTGAATGCAAAGAGCTACTATGTTTGATGGACAAAGAGCTTCTTACTTCATTTTTTGATGTCCAGGTTCATTTATTAGTCCATCTTGTAGATGAAATAGAGATTGCAGGTGTTGTCAACACTCGATGGATGTTTTGGGTCGAGCAATTTATGGAAATATTAAAAGATTATGTGCAACAAAGAGCGAAACCAGAAGGATCCATGGCAAAGGGTTGGATGCTTGAAGAGTGCATGTATTACGTTAGTGAGTACCTTGAAAGAGTTCATGAAGAAGCTCCACATGCATGGACCAACGAGTCTTCTTCAAAAATAACAGATGAAGTATTATCAGATAAGGGAGTTCCATTTTTATTTACATTTCAAGAAAAAAATGATGTTTCTACTTTTGTAGCATATAATAATGAATGCATGCAAGCATTCCTTAGCGAGTACGAACAAGAACTTCAAAATCACCAAAGTAAAAGGCGAAGAAACAAAAGATATATACGTAATCTCGATAATAATGAGATTACAAATATATCTTCTTTAATGGATTGGCTATATAGTCGTTTGCAATGCGCCAACGCAAATAATGAAGAAATTTCATATGAGCAAATAGAGTTAATGATAGGTTGTGAACAAAAGGTAATTTTATTTTAATAATATTTTGTTTTTTTCATATATGTATATTAGTTTCTATTTACTAATTTAATTTCTTTGGTAGGCTTGAATGTTCACTAATATGTAGGCTTTTGGACAGCATATTAGAATCAAAGCCATTGATTCTTTACGTAAAACAAAGGATTCTAGTATTGTCGCTTCTTTCAAGCAACTATCACGTGCTAGCTCAAAAGACATGAATCTTATAGATGGCGAACTTGGTTACATGGGAACTGTTGTTGGTATCTACAAAATTTCATTTCGTACATTCCAATAGGTAGAAAAATGTTTATATTTTTATGATAGAGTTAGTTATTTTTTTAAGCATCTAATAATGGGTTTTTGTTTTTATATATTTTGATAGGTCATTTTGAAGGTTGATTGGTTTCGAGCCGAGTATAAAGGTAGCAATTCCACATTAAAAAAGGAATTATCTGGGTTTTGGGCAATTGATTCTTCCAAGGTAATGCGATCTACTAAAGAACCATATATTCTTCCTAGGCATATTGAACAAGCATTTTTTTATAAAAACCCAGATGTTCACCCTTGGCGGCAAGTCATTCATGTTCAATCTAGAGGTAGGTCATTGTTTGAAGTTTATTGTTAGAGAGATCGAAGAAAGTCCTCTTGATGATTCACCATCAGATACTGATACATCAACATCTGAAAGAGAAATTAGAATCATTATACGTGATAATGATACTAATCTTTTTGATGAAGAGGATAATACTCTACATGCTGATTCTATTGATGATGAAGATGAATTACCAGAAATTGATATTAATCCATCAATAGATGATGTGACTCATGAGAACACAGATTTAACAATAGAAGAAATAAATGAAATCAATAAGGATAATGAAGATGAGACTATATTGATGTCTTACCAAAATGATGGCAATAATGAAAACATATGAGCAGATTAGATAGTAAATTCTACTCTAGTTATCGATCAATAACTTGAAGCTTCTAAATGGATATCAGATAATAGATTCTTTATTCAACTTGAATAACGATGAATCCTACTAGAGAGATGAAATCATGTTCTTTTAAGTTAGAACATGAAGCTCGGGGGTATATCTAATTATTTATATATAGCTTTATCTTCGAGGAGCAAATTTTTATCTATATGTATGCATATGTGTGTGTATTCATGTGTATTATATGTATACATGTGTTAGTATGCATATATATGTATTTCATGTATATGTATGTGTGTGCATATGTGTGATATATGTATACATGTGTTAGTATGCATATGTGTATATATGCATATGCATTTGTGTAAAATATTCATGTATTCATGTAATATATACAAGTGTTTATAATTGTGCATGCATGTATAAGTATACATTTGTGCATGTAGGCATGTATATGTGATGTGTACATGTATATATGTATATGTGTCTATGTCACGATGTATGCATGTATATATATTTATGTGTGCATTTAGGCATGTATGTGTGATGCATAATGTATCTACTCCATTTTATATTTATGTATGTGTATCTACATGATGTGTATATATCTTTATATATATTATGATCCTCGTTGATTCGAGTAGCTATATATAGAGGCATAAGGTTGGGAGGAGAGACATCTCTCTAGTAGGACGTCGGAGGAATATACGCAATGTGTACATATACTTCAATCATATGGCTAAAAGGTTGAATTAGATTTTCTAAATTAGGGGTTCTAAAACCTTAATATCAAAATTAGTGTTTTCGAATTAGGATTTTTGAAATAGGATTTATATATTTATATATATTTATATATATTTATATATATATATATATGTGCATATATATATATATATGCATGTGTGTATGTATGTGTATCTATATGTGTGTATGCATGTGTGTGTATGTGTATCCATATGTGCATATGCATGTGTTGTGTGTGTGTGTATATATATGCATGTTTATATGTATATATGCATGTGAATATGATTATGTGAGTCTATGTGTGTGTACATATGATTATTTATGTGTATTTGTATGTGTCTATGTGTATTCATTATATGTGTGTAGCTGCATGCATCTGTATGTGTGTGTAAAAATGTGCATGTATGTGTGTGTATGTATAAATGTTCATGTATGTGTATATGTGTGTAAATGTGCATGTATGATGTATATGTGTGTGTATGCATGTATTGGTACCTCTAGTCTCACTCTTCTCTCTCTCTCTCATATACATACATAAACACATACTCATATCCACGTATATATACATAAAAGCAATGTGTATCATGCATTATCGCGACGATGAGCCATGAGTGTCTGCATCTCTTTTAGACACCACTTATGCGACCATCTTGTCCCAAACTATGTCTCAAGTGAACTAAGTACGTATTTTTTATCCCTCTCATCATGCTCACTACAAAAATAAAAAAAATCATGCAAATAAAACATAAGATATTTATTTCAATTTATATGTAAAATCTATACTTACTTCCATTGTAAGTGGACAAGGTGCAGGTAAGAGTCGCATAATGCTCGGCATTATTCTCTTGAACTCCAATCCATTCCCTATGTACACAATGTTCCCCTCTGGCTCTATATCGCACTCTAGCCCTAAGGTGCCTATGCATGTCCTCATAGGCACCTCTACTCTGCTATCATGATCTGGAGGTGGTATAGGTGTCCTGAAAATAAATAGATAAAAATAAATAAAAATATGTGTTATAATATCATTTAAAAATTATGAAAAAAAACATACCTATGAGCAGATAGTTGTCTTCCTGCATGTGGAGCCGTAGAAGAGCCCTCCTCTAATCGATGGGTAAGCATCTGGATCGTATAATCCAGCTCATCATCAAGCATCTCTGAGTACTCTTGCATTATGATCCCTAGAGTATCAGGCGGAACTCTTGCACTCATAAGACTTTTTATGAGAGTGAGTTTCACCTTTCTCTCTCTACTAAGATCCATAATACCTATACATATAAAACAAAATGGGTTAGAAATCAACATATATACGTGTACATATGTATGTGTGTATATGTGTATGTAGGTGTATATGTGAGTGTGTATATGCATGTAAGCATGTATGTATGCATATGCATGTGCATTATGTATAATGTATGCATGTGTGTATGTGTGTGTGTATGCATGTAAGTATGTATGTATGCATATGCATCTGCATTATGTATGCATATGTATGCATGCATGTGTATGTGTGTGTATGTGTCTCTATGTGTGTGTATGCATATATATGTGTGTATGTCTCTATGTGTCTATCTATGCATATATATGTGTGTATGTGTCCATGTGTGTGTATGTGTGTGTGTCTGCGTGTATATACGTGTGTATATGTATATATGTGTCTATGCATGTGTATGTATCTGTGTAAATGTGTGTGGATGTGTGTATGTGTATGTGTAAGTGTGTATGTGTCTATGTGTGTATGTGTGTGTGTCTATGTGTGTATATATGTGTGTATCTGTATATATATGTCTATATGCATGTGTATGTGTGTGTGTAAATGTGAGTGGATGTGTGTATGTGTGTGTAAGTTTGTATGGGTCTATGTGTGTATGTGTTTGTTTATATATGTGTGTGTGTATCTATATGTGTGTAAGTTTGTATGTGTGTATCTGTGTATGTGTGTGTGTCTATGTGTGTAAGTGTGTGTGTGTTTCTATGTGTGTATGTCTGTGTGTATGCATGTGTAAGTGTGTCTGTGTATGTGTGTGTGTCTATGTGTGTGTGTAAATTTGTGTATATGTGTGTGTATGTGTATATGTGTGTATGTGTCCATGTGTGTGTATGTATCCATGTGTGTGTATGTATCCATGTGTGTGTATGTGTGTATGTGTGTATGTGTATGTGTATGTGTGTATGTGTATGCATGTAGGCATATATCTATGCATATGCATGTGCATTATGTATGCATATGTATGCATATGTGTGTGTATGTGTGCGTATATGTGTGTATGTCTGTGTATGCATGTAAGTATGTATGTATGCATATGAATATGCATTATGTATGCATATGTATGCATGTATGTGTATGTGTGTGTATGTCTCTTTACGTGCATGTGTATGCATATATATATGTGTGTATGTGTGTGTGTCTCTCTCTACATGTGTGTGTGTGTGTCTATGTGTGTATATGTATCTATGTGTATGTGTGTGTATGCATGTGTATGTATGTGTATGTGTCTATGTCTATGTGTGTATATGTGTATGCATGTATCTATGCATATGCATGTGCATTATGTATGCATATGTGTGTGTATGTGTGTGTATGTGTGTGTATGTGTGTGTATGTGTCTATGTGTGTGTATGTGTATGCATGTGCATTATGTATGCATATGTGTGTGTATGCATGTAAGTATGTATGTATGCATATGTATATGCATTATCTATGCATGTATGTGTATGTGTGTGTATGTCTCTCTATGTGTGTGTGTATGCATATATGTGTGTGTATGTGTGTATGTGTGTGTGTGTCTATGTGTGTATGTGTATGTGTGTGTATGCATGTAAGCATGTATGTATGCATATGCATGTGCATTATGTATGCATATGCATGTATGTGTGTGTATGTGTGTATATCTATATATATGTGTCTGTATGCATGTGTATGTGTGTGTAAATGTGTGTGGATGTGTGTGTGTAAGTGTGTGTTTCTATGTGTGTGTATATGTGTGTGTATGTGTATGTGTTTGTGTCTATGTGTTAGCACATGGTGGTGGTCGTAATCCTTGTTCTCTTGCATTGGTATCACAACAAAATATAAAAAAATCATGGGTGTACAAGCTGTACTGGTTGATAGAGTGTTGTGCTTCTCTAAATCATCATCCAGGAAGCCTGAACTGGTTGATCTATTTATGATGTACAATTTATCTGTATTTGGATCTCTGCACACTACCTCCTTGAGTCCAAATATAGAGCATCCAAGAGGAATGTATATTTTGATGTAGATTTACAGGATTTGAACCTGCAATCCCACAGAAGTCGTAGGTTAAGTTGTCTGTGAACTCTTCGTTCCAAGTCTTATGGTTCTACAAATTATCTATATTACCCATAATGTAATTTCAAGCGACAAAGAGTTACATCTGCTAATAGGCGGATACTGCAGTTCGAACCTATAACCTACAGGGAGGTCACTGCTCTAGCCATGAGCCCAAGCATTATTGGTGATTTGCAAAATTTCAAGTTATGATGATAGACTCAATCATTCGCTACTGAAAGCTTTTTTGTCAGGTGCAAACATTGTTCATCATAGCTTAATATTTGATGCTGCAAAAGTCCATAACAACAAAAGCAAAACCGACATCATTAGATGTGCTGAGAGGGGTCTCGAACCCACGACCTCCTTGTGAAGGGGGTTTGATTTTATCCAACAAGATATCTTTTGTGTCTGCTTGAACACAAAAACTACTTCTTAATGGTTATGTTTTTTTTCTATCCAAGAAGAGGAAAGCAGCCGAGTTTTGAATCTATAACATTTGAATGCCAAAGCCTTTGCTATATCCACTCGAGCAAGCACCGATCGCACTAAGTTTGTTTGCACCATTTTATATTGTTTTTATCTGATTAATCCACTTAGATAAAATTTGCTACTCCGGGATTGAACCGATGACCTATCCGACTGCACATGATTGCTTTACTACTGAGCTATAGACCTGTGATATATGCTATTTTTGGGAATTGAGCCTCAAATAGAGGCTAACCAAATTATCCATACATTCAGTAGCTTCATACATCCATACTTAGGTGCATGTGATCAAAGCAATATATGGTTAATATCAGTTTCAAATCCATACTTGAGAGTAGTAAGCATCTCCCATCCATTCTACCTTGAGCAATCTGACAATCTACTTTTTCCAAGTAATTTCAAGGATAAAAGGAACACAATCGATGTCTGATTATCACACAAAGCAAAAGATCAAAGGATTGAAGCCAATTGTGAGCATGGCTATGAAGGTTGCCTCTTCTCGAGGATCAAGGGAAGGACATAGCTTGATGTGGAGATAAGTATTTTCCAAGTTAATGATTGGTTTCAATATTTGTTTTTGCTCTTTGTTTTCATGTAGGATGCATTTTTATCATTGAAGCATGATAGTAAACTTCATTCTTGATAATATTTATGCAAATTATTGAAACCTACATGAAAGAGCATAAAGATATTGAAACACTCATTAAACACAAAGCATAGGCATGCATCTACAAAATAATGTTGGTGCATTTCTCCTTTTCAAAGAATGTTTTCATGCGCAAAACACGTTTTCTTCTTGCTTAAAAAGATAGTTAGTGCTCAAGTTTATGCACATGAACGGTTATATGTTTTTTTTTTTTAAGTTAGCAAGCAGAATGTTTGTGCATGGATGATTGGGAACATTCATTTTCAAGCTCAAGAAACTGCTTTATTTAAGTTTGGTGCATGAAAGGAGAGTGCCAACATGTGCACGTACTCACATGCATTTGCATGCAAGAACAGGCATTTGCATATGCATGATTACTTGTTAAGTAGCTAATTACTTATACTTTCGTTACCTCTTTTTTCTAACTTGACTTAGATAGCTAGAGAAAATAGTAAACTAGGTAGTTGCAAGGCTCTTGATTGCCATGCAACTCAAGTAGCTAGTTTGTTTTTCTCAAATGTGATACTTAGGTATCACAAATTAGGAGTCTCAATTAGGAAAAGTAGGCCTTTTGAAAGTCAAGTATTCAATTTTCTTGCTCATTGGAGTGGCAAGAATATAGGGCTGCTTGAAAGTTTCCATGATGAATCTAAGTTTAGGAAAACTTAGAGAATCCTAACGACAAGCCTAGATGTAGTCGTTAGCTTGGATTTAAGAAATCTTAAATTCACGTAGGATGATAAGTGTTTTCTTAGTTACTTGAGCACTTCTCATGAACACTCTTATTTTATTTTATCCCAAACCATGATCAAAATCAAAATAAAGCTAAATGGAACTTACACTAGTTGAACTTAGTTCCTGGTTGAACTTTTAAAGTTCACAAGATAGTTGTTTGATTCCTTAAGTAGCATCCCTGGTAAGGATGCAAAGTGCCAAGAAAAACTATGAAGCTTTTATAAGTTTTCATTTGATTTCATCCCAAGGAATGATGGAAATCAAAGGTTGAACCTCAACATCAATTGTTCATTGACATTCAATAATAGGATGTTAGGTTCTATAGTTGCATCTCTGGTAAATGATGCAACTAGCTAAGCAATCATGGAAACATGAAAAAACTCTTTTAGAGAGTTAAACTTTTGGTTTCATTCAAGCTAATTGAAGCTTCAAGAGTAAACCAAAGTAAGTAATCTTTAGGAAATGAGATAAGTTCCTAAGGACTTGAAGCAAAGTGTGAAATTTTCATTTAGGAATAGAAAGTTCCAAGAAATGGATCTCCAATCCATGAACTTTTCCTAAACAAGCTATAAAGTTCAAAGTTATGTGTTCATAGTAGTATTACTATTGGATCAATCTGTTGGGTGTGTGTAGAAGTGCGAGAGACACACGAGAAGCACACACAAAGAGCACAAATGCAACAAGACACACGGAGAAGACGATGGCTCGAATAGCTCTCTCTATTGATCGATGAACTGAACTGAAGTAAGAGCTGAATAATATCCCTAAGTACAAAGTACCACCACATATGAGAGTATCAAGTATGTGGTAACATGGGGAAAAAACCTCTAGCCACCACTAGAGTAAAAAGTGCCCATGTATAGGGAAAAGGTTCACATCAAAGCTACTCGAGGAACACATAAGTGTAACAAACCCCCCTGGAGCGAATGATGTGAACACATACAGAGAGTGACAGATCAGCCCCCACAAGGTAACAAGCCTAAAGCTTTGCGAAAAGCTTCAAACTTTTCCCGTGGAAGAGCTTTGGTGAATATGTCTGCCACATTATCTTGTGTAGGCACATATACCAAATCAATATCTCCTGCATGAAGGCGCTCTCTCACATAGTGATAATGCACCTCAATATGTTTGGTCCGTGCATGAAACACTGGGTTTCGTGCAATAGCCAAAGCACTCTGACTATCTGTGAGAATATGCGTAGCAGCATCAATCTCCATGCAAAGATCCATCAATAGGCGTCTCAGCCATATACACTCCACTGTAGCTGTGAAAACTGCCCTGTACTCAGCTTCACAACTCGATGTCGCCACTGTAGGTTGCTTCTTACTCAACCAAGATATGCATGAGTCTCCAAGGAAAAAGCAATTACCACTAGTGGACACGCGAGTATCATAACAACCAGCCCAATCACTATCTGTAAAAGCATGCAAGCATGGCTAGACATCTCTGCCATAAAAGAGACTTAAGCTCAAAGTGCCTCGAAGGTATCTAAACACACGTTTCACCGCTTGCCAATGCTTAGTGCCAGGGCTATGCATGAATCGACTCAACTGGGAAACTGCATACTGTATATCCGGCCTTGTGTTGCATGCATATATAAGACATCCCACAGCCTGCTGATAAAGAGAAGTGTCAAATGCATCACTGGAATCCTCAACTGAGAATCTAAATCCTGTCTCAACTGGTGTGGAAACTGGCTTGCAATCCTCAAAGTCAAAACGCTGAAGTAGTTTTTCAACATACTTTCCTTGATGCATAACAATTCCCCCCTCAACAGATACAAACTGGATGCCAAGATAGTAGCTCAAAAGACCAAGATAAGTGATATCAAAAGTATGCTGCAAATCAGCCATAAGAATGTCAAGTTTTGCATTACATGACCCAGTCAAGAGTATGTCATCGACATAAAGAACAAGCACTATAAGATCAACCCCATTTTTGCGTACATAGAGTGTGCTTTCAATCGGACAACATGTGAAGCCAAGAGCAATCGAGTGCTTATGTATTTTGTCATACCATGCACGTGGAGCTTGCTTGAGACCATACAAGGCTTTATGCAAGCGACAAACCATATGCTCTTTCCCTTTCATAGCAAATCCAGGAGGTTGCTTCACATAGACCTCTTCTTGCAAATCTCCATTCACGAAGGCTGTTTTTATGTCCAATTGATGCACTTTCCAACCTCAATGGGTAGCCAATGCAACCACGGTACGAATGGTAGTCATGCGTGAAGTAGGTGCAAAAGTTTCCTCATAGTCAATGCCATATTGTTGCGCATATCCTTTGGGAACCAATCTAGCTTTGTAGCGATCAATGCTACCATCAGATTTTCTCTTAATCTTGTAAACCCACTTTGTACCAATGGCATTCTTTCCTTTTGGCAATTCACATAATTCCCAAGTACCATTCCTATGTATGGAATCCATTTCTGATTGCATAGCACTCATCCATTGTGGATCGTCACATGCATCTTCAAAAGAAAGTGGCTCTTCATTACATGTTGTAGCAATAAGAGAATAATCCACAAAATTACTTGATGCATGGTGAGAGCTTGACCTTGTTCTACCAAGTAAAGGTGCACTCAATTTGCTGTCCTGCAAAGTTTGTTTCAGCCACTTTGGCATAGATTGTACACTCTTGATAGACATGCGTTCATTATGTAAAACATCTTCAATATGTACATCATGTGTGGGCTGAATTTCATGCTCAGTTTCAGCCATATTTTGTCGCATATGTTCAGCCATATGTGGCTGGAAATTTCCAACAGTTTTGACATTTTTTGGCTGAATTTTTTCAGCCATGTTTGGCTGAAAATTATCCACATTTTCAGCCCTATTTGGCTGGAATTTTTCAGCCCTTTGAACCTCAGTTGGCTGGTCTACATGGCCATAGTCAAGCGCACCATTTTGGAACAAAGGCATGAGTGTATCGAACACATCTTGTGAGCTAACTGTTGGCAGTTTTTTGCATTCAAGTAGAGGGAACACTGAATTTTCAGCAAATACCACATCTCGACTCACAATAATTGTGTTCGTCAATGGATGGTACAACCGATATCCCTTACTTTCAGCACTATAACCAACAAATATACATTTCTTTGCCTTGTCATCAAGTTTGTGACGTTGTTGTGATGGCACAAGAGCATATGCCAAACAACCAAACACACGCATATGACTAACCATAGGCTTATGACCATTCCAAGCCTCATAAGGAGTGATGACTCTCAATGCTTTTGTAGGGTAGCGATTCAACACATAATTTGCACACATGACCGCTTCCATCCAAAACTTATGAGGAAGATGCTTTCCTTTAACCATATATCGTGCCATTTCAAGTAAAGTTCTATTTTTACGCTCGGCAACACCATTTTGTTGAGGTGTATATGGCACCGTACATTGGTGTGAAATACCTCTTTCACGAAGAAAAGCATTAAACTCATGTGACATGTACTCACCACCACGATCCGTGCGTAGAGTCAAAAGCTTTTGTGAAGAAAAATTTTCAGCCATAGCTAAAAATGCTTTGAAGCAAGAAAATACCTCATTCTTTGCTTTCATAGGATACACCCATGTATGGCGAGTAGCATCATCAATGAAGGTAACAAAATATACATGCTTCCCAAAAGATGGAGTCTTGACTGGACCACATACATCACTATGAACAAGTTGCAATTTTCTTGTAGTGTGTGTGTGACTATCTTTTGGAAAAGAAGCACGATGCATTTTTCCAAGAATGCAACCTTCACATGCATGCTTTTCAATGGACTCAAGTGTAGGCAAGCCAATAACCATGTCCTTCTTTTGCAAGTAGAGCAAACTATTGAAGTTTAAATGACCAAAACGAGCATGCCAAAGCTCCATTTCAGCCATGGAAGAAGTATGAGCAACCAAGGCATTCGAGGCAGCCCTCTTGTATGTATCCATGCGATACAACCCATCACATAATGTACCGGACATCACGATAACATCGCCATTGCTGAAATCATGAACCATACACTTATCATCAACAAAGTGTACATGAAGTCTTGCTTTGGCAATCAACGGAACTGAACTTAAGTTCTTCTTGATACCGGGCACATACAATGCATTTTTCAAGAGAATCACACCTCCATTTGCAGCCGTAAGCTCAATTTCTCATACTCCAATGATAGGATAAGAGGCATTGTTTGCACACACCACATGTCCTCCTTTAGGTGCATCTTTCAAAGAGGCAAAAAATCTTTTGCATGATGTTATGTGCTTTGAAGCACCACTATCAAAGAACCAATCCGAATCAGCCTCACTCACAACCATACATTTAGAATGTAAGGAAGCATCATAATGACATGTAACAACACATGCCCAAAAATCTTGAGCCATGTTAGCTTCATCATTCTTTGCATTTGCTGAATTTTCAGCAATAGACATGCCGGATTCCTTCTTCTTTTCATTGCGTTTAGCAAGCTTTCTACACTCATCAATAGTATGACCAGCCTTCCGGCAATATTTGCATCTCTTCTTCTTTTGCAAATCACCATCATTAGAGGAATGAGTGGAAGAGGAAGCTTGAGGCTTTGGTTTTGATGGACCAAAAGCTGAACCATACTTGCTTTTCCCCTTTTGTGAGATAGCAAGTGCTTGCGTTCCCTCAATCAAACCACTCCTATTCACTCTAGATTGCTCTTCTTGCAAAAGAAGAGACACAACCTCATCAAATGCATACATATTAGGATTTCCTTTTGCAACCAAACGGAGTGTAGTAGCAAAGCTTTGAAAGGATTCCGATAATCCTTTCAACAATGTAGAAATGAGTGATGCATCCGGAATGATCTCATCTATGTTTGCCAATTGCTCTTTCAAGTCCTTGATGCGTGTCACATACACATCCATTGACTCATTTTCAGCCATACATACATCCTCAAGTTGCTTCCTCAAGTATGCAACACGTGCTTCATTACGCACAGCATACAAAGAAGCAAGAGTGTCCCATGCCTGTCGTGATGTAGAACATGACCGAATGTGTGGAACTATATGACGCTTCACTGAAAGCACAATCAAAGCATGAGCTTGAGCATCTTTTCCATCCCATCTAAGCTGCTCCTGTGTAGGTGGAGAAGGAGAAACCATTGTACTCAAAGAAGAAGCTCCATCTGTGACAGTAGACTGTGAAGTAGAAGCACCTGCCGGTCTTCGATCTACATCTGCCACTATGTTCCAAAGTTGTTTTGCAACAAGAACGTGCTTCATCATGTAAGACCACATCGGATAGTTGGTCCCATCAAGCTTATCTTCAGCTTGAAGCATGCCAAACAAGTCATTGCTGCCCGCCATTTCACTAAGGAACAAGAATGTGACAAAATCTTCACTTCGACGAAAACTGAAATGAGTGCTGAAATTTCAGCTCATAAACCGTCACTCTGATGGCGATTCTGACTGCACGAATGGCTTCGAAATGGGGGTAAAACCCAAGCACACCTGGTGGAAATGTTTCCGGGCTGCTGAAATTCACACTTCTATGCTCTGAAGTCGATTTGCACTGTTAAAGTGCGCGCGCGCCGCGACGCGAAAAACCAAAACTTAAGAAGAAGCTGAACCTGCTCTGATACTACTATTGGGTGTGTGTAGAAGTGCGAGAGACACACGAGAAGCACACACAAAGAGCACAAACGCAGCAAGACACATGGAGAAGACGATGGCTCGAATAGCTCTCTCTATTGATCGATGAATTGAACTGAAGTAAGAGCTGAATAATATCCCTAAGTACAAAGTACCACCACATATGAGAGTATCAAGTATGTGGTAACATGGGGAAAAAACCTCTAGCCACCACTAGAGTAAAAAGTGCCCATGTATAGGGAAAAGGTTCACATCAAAGCTACTCGAGGAACACATAAGTGTAACACAATCGTCAATAGATACTTGGACTTTAAACATAATTTTGATTGCCAAAATATGTTTAACGTACTCTAGTAACTTTCAAGACAAGCTTTCATAGTGGAATGGGAAACCATATCCAAAAGTTGATATTTATTCCCTAGTTTGAAACTCAAGAAATGAACACAACCAAATTAGTAAAGCTTCTGGATATTGTTTGAAAGTCTAAGAATTTCTTTCTAATATCCTTTCAACATTGCAAAAGATTCTAAGATGAATCATTTGCTCAAGTTAATTGATTCCTTGGAAAGAATCTCAAGACCTTGAAGAATAACATTCTCCCAAGTAGTGAGAATGAAATTCTTCATACTCTTTAAACAATAGTAGTTCCCTAGACGTCCCAAACCACCAGAAGTGGTACTTAAAGTCCAAATGGTTGATATTACCTGCAAGTGTATCAAAGATTCTTAGCTTTAGAATCTAAAAGGTCTTAGTATATGCTTAGACTTGAGTAAGGAAAAGATCTCTAAAAATCATGCAGGTAAGCAAATAAGCTTTTGATAGTTCAGGAGATCTTAAAAGATAAAGGCTAAGTCTTTATTTTAGTCACAGGGTAAACTAGACTTGATCAAGCTTGGCCATGATTGTCCAAGAATGTGCGATTGGAACTACTCTATAGTTTGCCCAAGTATTGGAAATAAAATTCCTTTTGGGAATTATTCACTCAAGTTCCATTTATCCTATGGAAAATTGTGAAAAGAGTAAGCTGTTCCAAGTCTGAATAGAGTGAAGAAATTCCAAGAATGTAGTCTGCAACCATGAAGATGGTACTTAAGTCCGTGGAAGGTAAAACATAATGTTTGCATATCCTTAAAGGGATTTTGGTACAAATTCAGAGAGCATGAGTAGATGCTTAAGACTTAAGCAGTAGAGAGATCCCTATATAAAGTCCTCGGGGTAGGTACCTAAAGCATCAATAAATAAAGGAATCTAAAGATGAAGTTAGAAGCTCTTGTCACTACAAATCGTTCAAGGATAAACCAATTGAACTTGAATTTGTGAAAATTCATATACTTGGAATTTTGATTGGTTTTCATTTGAAAACCCTAGCAAAGAAGGATGGATATTCCATCAAAAGTTTTTCAAGTTCCCAAAGGGAAGCACAAGATCGTGA
Organism: Ceratopteris richardii; assembly: GCA_020310875.1. Lineage (NCBI taxonomy): Eukaryota > Viridiplantae > Streptophyta > Polypodiopsida > Polypodiales > Pteridaceae > Ceratopteris > Ceratopteris richardii. Next base: position 95,542,485 of record CM035429.1, read on the forward strand.
AACGATCATGTGAAGGGATCAAAACCTAGAAAATCTAGTTAGAGGTAATGCCTAAAACTTTAAAATTCTTTTAAAGAATTGAAGCAAGAAGGTACTCTCTCAAGAGATGTTTTGACTTTAGGATGAGTATCACCCACACATTAATGTGAATATAAAACAGGGTGGTATGGGATACCAGATTTTATACTCAGATTGATGTAGGAAAGATGGTATGGGACATTGGACCGTGGGTTGATAATTATCTTTTACTCCTAGATTGGATCTTGAAGTTAAGTTTGATCCTCAAGGGAATTAAAACTCCAAAGAAGAAGTTTAAATTCAAGGATGATAAAAGTAGTATCTCAGGATATTTCAAGATAACTTCAAGATCAAGGAAATAGAAGATATGAAGTAAGTAACTTCCAAGATCTTCTTGAAACACTTCAAGATAAAGTGTTGTTAATTCGGAAATAATTCATAAATTTTTGAAAAATTTGGACTTTGACTTTGAGTTTATCGGTAAGTTCACTCTTTTGACTCAAAGAAAGGCACAAGAATTGCATTCCTAGTAAGGAGTCAGAAAGACTGAATATGACTTGAACTTAGTCTCAACTGAAACATTATTTGAATACAAAACTCATCAATAGAACCTCAGTGGGTCGACACACTGATGTTGGTTACCACACTAGTATCTTGTGGTTGGATGATGTTTTTGTTATGCTCTCAATCTTTTTTGAGAATCCAGTTTATTTCTCTTAAAGATAGAAAAAATGCTTGAATACCCTGTTGAAACAGATCGTTGAAAAGTTGAAGTCCTGAGTCATCTAGACTTTGAATCATAGCAAGTTTACGTATCTTCAAAGTTTGAAATTGGTTGAACAGAGTTTTACTTCTTTCTTTCCACTTTTTGAATCTTTTGTATTTGACTCAGATATGGTATTTGATTCTTCTCATAAAATTCAAGGGTTAGCCGGATAGAACCAGGTAACTAAATTAAAACATCCTAGATAGATGTTCTATACAAGAACCTTTTCAAACATCGAAAGCTGATAAGTTCAAGATTAACTTATTCATTTGAGTTTGCTTCAAGTTATAACATAAATGATTTCCTAGAGTCCAATACACTCTAGAATAGAGAAGTTAGGATTTGCACATCAAATTGACAATTCCCAATAACTTTTAGCACAAGGCTTTGAGAAAAGTGTCCTAAGTTGGACAATTTTCAATTGAATTTGAATTGGTCAAGTTATATTATGGTTGACTCAAAGAAAATGGTAAACTTTCTCCTAGAATTTACATAGGATTTTTAAACTCATTAGGACAAAGTAGTCCTCTATCCGGGTGATAAAATCAAGTAACTGTTGGATAGGAGTTAACCACTGTACAAACATCCAAGTTAGATGTTTGGGACAACCAAACTTCCAGTTCTCCAAAACAAATACAAGTGAATCAAGAGTTCTCAAACTCTTGCGAGGGATAAGAATCCCACCTTCGTTACTAAGCCATGCACCAGTCATGTGCAGAAATGTACTAGTAATTTGAATCCACCCAATTCACATGTTTGTGCCTAGATTTCACATCAAGAAACTGTGAATTGGCCAGGGATGTTTTTAGATCCACCCTTATTATTTATTCACTACTTTGTACTTTGACTGGTTTATCAAAGTGCAAAGCAAGACAATGTTTTGAATCATTTGGGTAGGGATGCCACCACAGAGATGAGACATGTTCTTCCAGTTCTAGAACATGACCATGTTCTTCTAGTTTTAGAACATGAGGCTCAGGGATTGCCTACAATAGATATATAGCTCTATTTTTGAGGACGAAAATATTTTTCCAAGGGGGGAAGAATGTAATAAAGTAATTCTATGATCTAAGGGTCCGGTCAGTTCAGACGGATCTAAAATCGGATATCGTTTGGTCATCCGTGTATATGATCAAAGATCTCGAGTTGAGACTTACTAGGAGGTGTTGTGCTCTTGTGAACAAGTGATCCGATCCACTTAGCTTAGTGGTTAAGTCTCAAGGATGTGAAGAAGGAGGTCTTGGGTTCAATCCCCATGGGATACATGGGGAGAGTGTTTTGCCCAAAGAGCTCTAGAGCCTTCTAGAAGCATCCACTTGAGTTAACTCAAGTTAACTGGGACACTTGGCACACATGTAGTTACATGGTTGACACTTGGATGGCTAGTATCCACCTACCCAAGTAGGCAGTCCCCTGGAGAGAGCTATATATAGAGGCATTTGGTTGGGAGGAGAGTCATCTCTCTAGCACATGGTGGTGGTCGTAATCCTTGTTCTCTTGCAGTGTGGTCCTATGCCCACTAGGTCTTTAAGTGGTTCTCTTTACTTTGTCACTTTCATAGATGATGCTACTAGAAAAGTTTGGGTATATCCTATCAAATTGAAGGATGAGGTATTCCCTACTTTCAGAAAATGTCTTGCTTTAGTTGAGACTAAAAAAGGAACGAAGCTTAAGGCTTTACATTCAGATAATGGGGGTGAGTATACCTCACATGAATTCAACCTTTTTTGTCAGTCTAGAGGGGTTCATAGCGAGTTTATAGCTCCTTATATCCCAATATAGAATGTTGTAGCAGAAAGGATGAATAGAATTATTCAAGATAGAGTAGTTTCTATGTTGCATCTTGGAAACCTCTCACAAGGCTTTTGGGCAGAAGCAGTATTGACTGCAGTTCATGTGATTAACCTTTCACTTAGTACTACCCAAGGTCTAAAAGTGGCACAAGAGTTATGGACAGGGAAGCCACCATATCATGATCATCTTCGAGTTTTTGGGTGTGAGGCATATGTTCATATGCCCAATAATCTTAGACAAAAGTTGGACCATAAGTCAAAGAAATGCATTTATTTTGGATATGGTTGAGAAGGACAATTCAGATATCACTTATGGGATCCTGAAACACGGTCAGTGATCAGAAGTAGTGATGTCATTTTCAATGATTCTAAGATGCATAAGTAGCCCATTAAAGAGGTAGAGTGGTGTTTGAGGATACTTGTCCTCTAGTTAGCATGCATAAAAATGTTGCACATAGGGACGTTCAAGAGAACGTCTGATCAGATCAGTCTGCACATGTTCTTGTTCAGCAACCATTAAGACGCTCTGCACGTGTCTCACATTTGCCTGATAGATATGTTCTAGGTTTAGATTTTGTTATGCTAACAGATGCTGGTGAGCCTTCTTGCTACAAAGAGGCTATGCAGATAGAGGATCATGTCAAGTGGGAGCATGCCATGAAGAGTGAGTTGGATTCTATTCACAAGAATGGTACTTGGGATTTAGTACCTTTGCCAAAGGACATGAAAACTTTACCATGTAAATGGGTATATAAACTGAAATTGACATCATATAGTGCTTCTCCAAAGTATAAAGCACGACTTGTTGCAAAGGGTTTTAAGCAACAACATGGTGTTGATTTCGAGGAAATTTTCTGTCCAATGGTCAAGATGACTACCCTGCACATGTTGCTTGGATTCATTGCAATGGATAACTTAGAGATAGTCCAAATGCTACATGGAGATCTTACAGATGAGATCTATATGGAACAACCAGAGGGTTATGTAGTTCTTGGCAAGGAAAGTCTAGTTTGTAAGCTCAAGAAGAGCTTGTATGGACTTAAATAGTCCCCTAGACAATGGTACCAAAAGTTTGATGCTTTTATGAAGTCTCAAGGCTATTCTCAAAGCAATGCGGATCATTTTCTCCACACAAAGAGATGCTCAGATGGCAACTTGATATGCTTGATACTTTATGTCGATGATATGTTGATTGTTGGGAAGTCCTCTTATGACTTGTCAATTCTCAAAAAGAAGTTGAGTCAAACATCCGATATGAAGGATTTGGGGGATGCCAAACATATTCTTGGCATGCACATTAATCGTGATAGGAGTAAAAGAAGCATATACTTGTCTCAAAGTGAGTACATTTCCAAAGTAGTTCACAGGTTCAATATGCACGGTGGAAAGGAATTGAGTACACCTTTACCCGCATATGTGAAATTGAGCAAGGATGATTGCCCCAAATCCGATGATGAAAAGGAATTCATGACCAAAATTCCCTATCAATCTGTTGTCGGTAGTCTCATGTATGCTATAGTAGCTACAAGACCAGACATTGCATTTGCAGTGGGAGTTGTGAGCAGATATATGTCTAATCCTACCAAAAAACATTGGGAAGCGGTCAAGATGATTTTGAGATATCTGTTTGGCACTAAGGACAAGTGTCTATGCTTAGGTAGAGGGAAATCATCCATTATTGATTACACAAATTCTGACTATGCTGGTTGTGTAGACAATCGTAAGTCTACATTTGGGTACATTTGTCCTTTTGCTTGAGGTTCTATCTCTTGGAGATCTCATCTTCAAGCATGTATAATTGTTTCCATCACAGAACTATGTTGCAACAAGTGATGATGTAAGGAAGCATTGTGTGATATGGGTTTACCTCATCATGTATCTTGTTTGCTTAGTGATAGTCAGAGTGCCATTGCTTTATCTAAGAATCCAGTCTATCATGCAAAGACCAAGCAAATTGAGGTGAGGTATCACTTCATTAGAGATTGCTTAGCCACTAGGCACATTATTCTTGAGGAGGTTCACACTTGAGATAACGTTGGAGATGCTTTGACTAAAGCTCTACCACAAGATAACTTTTGACATTGTTGTCACTTGATGGGGGTTACTTGATTCATGATCTTACATATATAGTGTAACATGCCCATCAGGTGGGAGGTATAGTTTGTATACTTAGACTCAGGTATTCTTTATCATTATTTATTTTTCTCCCATAGTTACTTTGGCCATATTGGCCTTTAGTGGGAGATTGTTACCGTTAGTGTCCATGTGAAAGGCCAAATGGCCACCAGACACTTCTTTGTGTATGTTCTTTAATAAAACATATAGTGGTTTGGTCAGTCACAGACTATAAGTTCGACCGCATTTGTAACACCTAAGAAGTCTATGCTTGTTCTCCTTGTGTATTGTGTTTTTCTGCATATTATGTAGCCTCTATGCGGAGTACCATGTGTGGCGCTTGGAGCACGGATTTCTACTCCAAGGATATCATCGTGGAGCTTTCGAGAAGGAGAGTGCACTATGGTGCATCACCATCGAAATACCTCAGGGTCTTCAATAGATAATTTTGTGTTGAACTCCACAGCTGTAGAAATATCCTTGCAATAATCCATGTCAAATGCCCTCAAAATTTGTCTTGTATACTTCTATTGAGAGATGAAATTCTTCTCTTGTTCCTACCATACTTCAAAGCCTAAGAAATAATGCATTAAGCCTAAGTCTATCACATCAAATTTTGATTAGGGTATCTTTCATTAATTGAAGAAGAGCATCATCATTTCTTGTAATCACAATGACATCTACGTAGAGTACAAGCACAAGTTTCTTCCATCTCTCTTTAGAACATACAAATTATCATCAAAAACACATTTTTTGGAACCTAGATCCAAGAGATACTTATCCATCCATTGGCACCATGCTCTAGGGGCTTGTTTCAGTCCATATAATGCCTTTTTCAACTTACATACCTTATTCTATGCATGGGGAGCCTCAAACCTTTGTGGTTGAGACACATATACCTCCTCCTTGAAGTCTCCATTCAGGAATGTTGATTGACATCCATGTGATAGATTGGCCATCATTTAGGCACAACCATAACTAGTACTACTTGGATAGTAGTCATCCTTGTAGTTTGGTAAAATGATTCACAAACGTCAATCCCCTCAATTCATGAGTAGCCCTGTGCAACAAGTCTTGCCTTTTACTTTTCCTAAGTACCATGAGCCTTCTACTTTATCTTCTAGACCCACTTGGTGCCAATGAATTTGTGCTTAGGGGGTCAATCTACTAGATCCCAAGTTCCATTCTTCGTGATATTGTTGTATTTTTTTTTGCATGGAAACCCTCCAAGTTGGATCATGTAGTGCCTCTTCCAGATTGGTTGGTTCTTTTGCTTGTTCTTGAATGATCTCAGCCATCAAGGTAGTAGTTACAATATGGGTGGTTGCTCGTCTCTACTCTTATATTCTCTGTGATTGCCTTGGTCCATCTACAACTTCCTCTAGTGATTGTGGGAGGTGTTTCTTGGGGCTCATGATCAATCCCAAGAATAGTCTTGAGAAGCTCATATGAATCAAGGATACAAGTGATTTTAAAATTCCATAAGGTGTAATTCCTACCATCAAGCTTACCTTCCGTGAAGACTAGTGGTTGTATCTACATGTTGGGATGACCGACATTGTTGCCACTCTTGCTGGTACTCCACCTACTCTTGTTGATGAACCACCTTGATTCCCAATCGTAGATGATGATGCACTTCTTGACATCTCTCATTTGTCACTGAAGCCTCTACAACCTCTCTGTTTCTACATCTACACCACTCAAAGCCTCCTGAGCTCTAATACCATGATCTCAAATTCTAAAATTTCCAAGAGTAATGCAACTACAAAAATGGTTCTGCCCACCCGTGCACTCCCAATATGAGATTATATGGCGATCTAGACAAACTGTAGATGAAGATCTTACTGGTGTGCAATGCTTTGTTGAGCTACACATGGGCCATGCATACATAGCTTTTACAATGGGAGTCGATATAGATAAATGTAGTCAAGAGGGACATAATAGTCAGCAAAATATATAATCTGATAATATCTCCACAACCAGAGGTACTATCATCTCAGCCCTACAAGCTATGAGATAGGGAAAGGGGCAAGCCCCCCTCTGCACTCCCCCCATTAAGGCTCTAAGGGGAAACCATGTGGCACCACAAGGCCTTTATTTTCAACTTGAATGGCAACCCAACGACCCAAAAGTTTATGCCCTACCTAACCTAATGGATAGGCTCACAGAGATCATCTATTATCATTAATGGTCACACATAGACCTCATTTAACTTGGAAGTTAGGGCTCCACAAATATCCGGCTCTCAAAAATCATAAAGGGGGCCTTACAACTTAGAAAGCCATGGATTATTTGTGGTCATTTGAGGGTGGGGTATGTACAAATGCATCACTTCCAAATACTCTAAAGTAGTTATCATTGGGCTTTCTCGCTAAGAAGGCTTCAAATGTCATCTTATTATGTAGTGCACTTATGAAGCCTTTATTGATGATATGTACAATAGTGAGTACAACTTCGGTCCAAAATTCAAAAGCTTATTCTTTTGTTGTGAAGCATGGTGCATGCCCTCTCCATGAGATTCCAAATCTTCCTTTTGGCTACTCAATTTTGAGATGGAGTATGAGGTTGTGTGACTTGTCTTTTGATGCATTTATGATTTAGGAAGTTGTCAAAGTTGTGATTGATAAAATCACCACCTCCATATGATATGATAGTCATTACTAAAGTGGATGCTTCATTCTCAACTTGATAGAGTCACTCTCTAAATTTGGACAATGTATCTACTTTTTATTTGAAAAAATAGACCCATATATTGAGTGTGATCATCTACTAAGAGAAACAAGTAGAGTAATCCACTTAATGATGGTGTACTCATAGTTCCATAGAGGTCCATGTGGACAAGGGCTAAATGATTCCTTACTTGGGTGGAAGCCTCTTTTGGTATGTGTTCCCTATGATGCTTTCCTTGAGTGCAAGCTTGCCACACATCTTGCATTTGAACAAACTTTGGCAATCCCTTAACCAAGCGAGATGTTGAGATCTTGGTTAATTAGGATGTATGCCATATCTTTGGTGCCAAAGTGTGGAAATTTATTCCTTAGTGAGGAAGGAAGAAAGCTTATATAAACCTTTACCCTTGATTCCTTGGGTTATTATGTCTTGAGTGTTAGGATCAATCACTTTCATTGATATATTGTCAACAAGGATTTGATTTTGATGACCAGCAATAGTTTTGACTAAGAGGAGATTCATCCAAAGATTTGGTACAAAGATAACATTTGATAAGGCTTTGCATTCTCCTTTATGATTTGTAATTTGTATTTTGCCTTTACCTTCAATTGGAAGACTCTTGTTGTTTCCTAAGTAGACTTCTCCTTTGTGATTGTCTAGCTCTTGAAAGGACTTCGATCCTTGCACATGTGGGAGGTAGCTCCAATATCAAATATTGATTCTCATGGTGAGTTAGAAGTGATCAAAGCATTGAATTCTATTGAGATAAAGAGATCTTCACCCAAACAATGAGACTTATGCGTAGAAGCCTTAGATTGATGTTTGGATGTAGATGCTTTAGAATTATTCTTCTTCTTATAACAAAACTTCTCAATATGCCCTAATTTCTTGCAATAATTACATGTAAACTTCTTGGATGAGGTGTTGGAGCCTTGCTTAGGGGAATTGTCAGGCTGATGATTAGAGTGCTTACGCTTGTTGAAGGGTTCCTAAGCTTTAATACCTACTTCTTGAGACATTGAAGACTTTGCATGTTAGTCATGGAGGAGCAAAAGTCTTTGTATTTCTTCCCAATTCAAGACCTGACCTCAATTGTAGAGAGTATAACAAATGTTTCATATGATTTAGGGAGTTTTTTAGAATCCTAATAGCCATATATTTGCTTGACAGTTGCCTTCCTTACAATGCGAGTTTGTGTTGATAATCCTTAAAATTGGCAATGACTTTAGTGATCGGATCCTAGGGCCTAATTTCTAGGTTATGGAATTTTGCTTCTAGGATGTAAATTCATGAGGGATTCTTAACTTCATACAAATCTCGAAGTATCTTTCAAGCTTCTATGAAATACTTTTACACTCTTGGGGTCTTAGAGTAGCCTCCTGGAGTGCGTGCACACACACATAATGTCCTTCTTATATTACTTTGAGTTACAAATATAGTGCACTTAGTGCCAAGGTGATTCAAAAATTGAGGGTTAATACACCTAAAAAATACAAAGGAAATGCTTTGAGTATGAATTCCAATGACAAGCAAGGAGTGCCAATATTTATGCCTAAAATTAAGGGTTCAAAGGATGTGCCACAATAAATACTAGGGATTTTGCCACAATGAGGGTAAAGGACCCTTGAGTATTACAAAGGAACACCTTAGTGAATGAGTACAATGATGGGCACTTAGTGCCAATGGATGTGCTCAAATTGAGGGTCAAAGTACCCCTTGGGAAAGTCTAAAATGACCCCTTACAATGCGGACACTTAATGCCAAAGGAGCACATAATATGAACATATTTGATAAGATGTGGATTCAATAGTCCATGGATTATATGTATGTTTTAATGAGAAATTGGTTTATAAGGTAGAGAGAGGAAGGACCATAAAAATTAGTCAAGGATCCCTTCACATTGCTTAGTGAAATCGTTCATGAATGAATGGACAATGGATGTACGTTGTATCTCAATACTTTTTAATTGTTGTCGGCCCTCTTCCTCGACATAGAATTGGCCTACACATGATCAGCGTCATCTCTTTGTCTCTCTCAGTGTGAATGATGCATGAGAGAAATGAGATGCATATTATTGTTCATGTCTGCATGACATAGTGCATGTATAGATAGTGACACCTCACTTTGGTGTAGGAAGAAGAAGAGAGTGTTGGTCTTCCTTGTTCTCTACCTCCTACTCTGTGTGAGAGAGGGTGTACAACTTTCTCTATGTTGAATGCATACTAGAGAAGTATGTCTCACAGTTGGGAGGGCGCTACTTGTAGACAGTCCTTTCTCCTAGCTATCTTTCTCTCTACAACGAGGAGATAGGAAATGGAAGATGGCACAACATACTTGCTCTCTCTCTCTCTCTCTCACTCCCTCTCTCTCTCTCACTCTCGTGCCAAAGAGTTATCGAGTAGTCCCGTTAACTATGCTTGAAAGCATTCCAAGAGACTTGGCCTCTCTCTCTCTCTCTGTCTGTCTCTCTCTCGTGCACCCCCCCTCAGCTTTCTCCAAGCCTTACAACTAAGGCGGCGACCAAGGCATAGACCTTGGCATACCTTGTCATCCGAGTCACCGAAGTCACCCTTGGCACCATTGGCTGCGCGAGAGGGAGGACCTCAACGATCAAGGAATATAGAGGTTCCTGGTACTTCCCGGGAGGTCACCCATCCCAGTACGGTCCCCCCCCCCCCCCCCCGAAGCTCGCTTAACCGTGGCAATCTCTTGCCACTAAGCTACACTCTTGTGGTGTCTGAAGAAGGGGAAAGACTAAGGTTGATATTACCTCGAACATGTTTTGGTCCCTCAAAGCTTCATTCTTTGCTTTCTATTTTTGGAGCCATTTTGGAGTACTTTCGCAATAGTTCTCCTCACAGAGATCCAAGAACATCAGAAGACTGTTCTCTGTACTTCTCCGACAATAAATATCAGCCTTTGGGGCTATGTTTTCAACCACACTCGTAAAACTACAGGTTTCTCGAAAGGTTTCAGTTTTGGTGGGAGCAACCGCTGCAAACTTATGCAGGTTTTTTTTTAGCTTAAAACACTAGAGTTGACAGACACTTGCAGGTGTTGTTGGCCAGTTTTTGGGCTGTGCATTCAACTTTTTAGTGTCATTTTATTGCATAGATTGAGCACATACACACCATGTACGCTTTTGTGGATACCGCTTATGTACGTCCATGTGGTCATTGATATAGCGGTTACGTTTTTGCATAAAGCCTTCTATGTTTGAAAAAGAGGGTCATGGTGAGGTTTTCTTAACTGGGAGACACCCACATGTTGGGGTCTCTTCGGTGATGCAGGTGGAAGACTTACCCAGCCTTGCCATAGGAGATGTATGATAGTTGTTCATTGGTGCTTGATAAGCCTAGTTGGCTTCTATTGGGTAACTGATTATATGTAGCGGAGTCAGTGATTCACTATCCAGGTAAACATGTTAGTACTTGCACTTTAATGATATTTTGACACTGGTCATATGCTCATTTTGCAGAGGATACTCTAGCAATTTTTTTTCAGATTTCTAGTTTAGTCAAGTATATAGTGGTCGATTTACTCCTTGATACACTTATTCATTGGTGTTCGGACTCTTCTAGTTCCATTATCATTATATTCAGTTCTCTACCATCATGGCATCAGAGGTCTCAGGCACATCCGGTGGATCAAGGTCTAGTGCTAGTGTTCTGAGGAGGAGCTATAACTTGCAGGGCAAAGACCATTTTGAGATCCAAAAATTTGATGGCACAAACTTTGCTCTATGGAAGAATTAGATTAAAGATGTGCTGATTCAAAGGAGGCAATGGAAGCCAGTAAATGGGATTTCAAAGAAGTCTGCTGACATGGATGAAGATGATTGGGATGAATTAGATGAAATGGCCAGGTCTACCATTCGCTTGCACCTGGAAGATAATGTTTACTTTATAGTATTAGACTGTGAAAGTGCAGAGGAGCTTTGGAAGAAGTTATGCAATACATATGAAAAAGAGACGGCATCAAATAAAGTGTATCTGATGAGAAAATTATATGACCTTCATATGAAGGACATATATAGTGTTGCTGCTCATCCGAATGAGTTTGATGCTATATTCTCCTAGTTACAAGCTCATAAAATGGATATGGATAATGAAATGAAAGCAATATTGCTATTATGCACCTTGCCATCATCATGGGATACGTTTTGCACAACTATTAGCAATAGTGCACCTGGTGGTAAACTCGTCTATGATGACATATGTGGAGCACTCTTGAGTGAGGAGATTCATAGAAAATCTATGGTTGGCACTCAGAGTGGAGATGCATATAATGTTCATGATTCTTACGAAGGAAAGAATCAACAACGTGGCAGGAGCAAGAACAAGGAAAAGAATGGTCAATGAAATAAAAGTAGAAGTAAATCAAGGAAGAGGGATATTGAATGCCATTATTGTCATAAGAAAGGACATATGAAGAAAGATTGTTATGCATTAAAGAATGCTAAAGGTAAAGGACATAATGTTGATGGGCATGTTGAACAGTTACCTGCACCATCTACTTCGACTGTGAAGATTGAAGAAATTAATGCTATTTCTGATGATGCTGATGTGTTGACACTTGATAGTACTATGCCAACTGAGGCGCTTATGGCTGATTCTCTTTCCCACACGTGGTTGCTAGATTCTTGTGCTTCTTTCCATGTGACACCACATACAAAATGGTTCTCTAATTATGCAGCAAAGTCTCTTGGTGACTTGGTGACTCTTATGAGTGTGATGTTGTGAGATTGGAGATGTGATTGTGTAGTTCATTGATGGTTCAAAATTTACTATGCATAATGTATGCCATGTACCTTAGTTATCATGCAGTTTGATGTCAGTTGGTCAGCTTGATGACCTTGGTTACAAGGTGGTCTTCTATGCTCAATCCTTTCGTATATCAAAGTGCAATATGGTTATTGCAAAAGGAAGCAAAGTTGGCTCACTTTATCCTTTATTTGTATCATAGAAAGAACACCTGTTAGCTGTTACTAAACAACCTAAGGCTTGTATTTGGCATGGTCATTTGGACCATATATCTCATATTGGAATGGAAAATCTTTCTCGTTCTAGCTACTTACCTGTCTTATCTTTCTCTGATGGCCTTTTTGCAAGGAGGCAAATCACAAAAAGACCAAGTATTATTCTTCATAATAATATCATATTTTGATTGCATAGAAGCCATCCAATTTTTTGAATTTTTTGCTTCACCAAACAAAAAAGGATCATTCTCATCACAAAGACTAGAGGCATCCATTGCATAGCAATCTGATGCAAAATAATCACTATGAGAGCTTGAATGGGTATGATATGACAAAGGTGCATCTAATTTTCTATCTTGTAAAGGCTACACCAACCATTTAGGCATAGTTTTTGCCTCCTCTATATCAACCTTCTCATCAACAAGTGCATCATGTAAATCTTCATAAAAAATGGAATGATCTACATCATCATTTGAACCTGTAAATGTTGAGAAATTGCCTCATTCGAAACATCACTTGATTGTCCACCTATAAAAAGAGGAAGCAAAGCATCATACACATCTTTGAAGCTAACTAGTGTTTCATTAGTACATGAAAGTAATGGTTGAACTGCATCTTTCACAAAAATAACATCATGGCTAACCAAAAAGTGTTTAGTCTGTGGATGCTACAGACGATAGCCTTTGCTTTTAGAACTATATCCAATGAAAATACATGTCAGTGCTTTATCATCCAATTTCCTGAGTTGTTATTTAGACACTAATGCATATTCCAAACAACAAAAAACAAGTAGATAAGCAACAGATGGCTTGGTGTGGCTTGCTGCGGGTTACTATGACCTATGATGTATTTTTTTTTTTTAAATGGAGGTTCGGTCAACGCTTACTCCTCGGGGCTTTAACTTTGAAATTGCAAGTGTATGTTTATGGGACAAGGTTGTAACGTGATTGAAGGCGATCCCCATAGTCACGGGAAATATTGCCTCAGCTTACTTTATGACATCACAAAAGGAACACTAAACATCTTAACGAAAGGGAAAAAGAAATTCTCCCTTTTAGGTTTAGATCGAGGAGGAAAATTTTTTCTTCTGAGTATTTCCGCAAGGGAACGCTCAACCCTAGCAGCAGGTCGCTTGAAGGGCTGTCCTCGACATGGTACGTATACGTATACGTACGTTTCAAGTCACTAGCATCTTTGGATAGAACTCGGCGTCTGATTTCATTGGTACAGGCATTTGCAAAGGCAAAGAAGACCAAAGCCTACTTCAAGCGTTATCAAGTAAAGTACAAAAGGAGAAGGGGTAAGTTCCAATATTTTTCAGATCTTTGGAAATTTGCCACTTTTGTGTCATTTTATCCCTCTAATTCGATGAAGCGCTGGGATACAGTAGTATCTCGTGTTATCGTCCGGTAATCTGTTTATTTTTGTTCCCTTATTTGGAGGATTTACCACTTTTCTGTAGTCTTATCCATCTATTTTGATGAAGCGTTGGGAGGGCCTTCCTATACAGTAGTTTCTCGTTTTATCTTCCGGTAATCTGATTAGTTTGTGTTTTGCAGCTGGAAAGACCGACTATAGAGCCAGGATTAGGCTCACAAAGCAGGATAAGAATAAATACAACACTCCAAAATACAGATTTGTTGTGCGATTTGTATCCATCATTGTATTGATTGAAATCCCTTAGTCATTATTGTCTTAAACCTAGTCCCTTATTTTATATCCTACAACTAGTTTTTTCCTTAATAGTATAACAGACTAACAAAGATATTATTGCCCAAATCACTTATGCGACTTTAGCTGGTGATGTGGTACTGTCAGCAGCCTACTCTCATGAGCTTCCCCGCTATGGCCTCAACACAGGGTTGACAAACTATGCAGCAGGTGTGGATGTTTAGTCAATAGAATCTGACAGGCTGGATTTCAGTATGAAGATTTTCTTTGTGGCAGCTAAATCTCCAATGTCCCATCAATTGTATGTATGCAGCATATTGCACTGGGCTACTTCTTGCTCGCAGGGTGTTGCAGAAGTTTGAGCTAGATGAAGAGTATGTTGGCAATGAAGAGGTGACAGTGATGACTGTTCATTGTTATATCCTGGATGAAATCTTTTGTTATTGTGATCTCGGTCATTTATCCTTTGGCAATGTATTTCGATAAATGCAGGCTAGTGGGGAGGACTACAATGTTGAAGAAACTGGTGAGCGACGCCCTTTTAGGGCCCTTCTAGATGTTGGTCTAGTAAGAACGACAACCGGTAACAGAGTTTTTGGTGCTCTAAAGGTAGTTATCTGTACAATTTTCGCCTGGAACTTTTACAATCATTCTAGATTATTTGAAGTTTTTGGACTGCTCTTAGGGTGCATTGGATGGTGGTCTTGATATTCCACATAGTGAGAAGAGATTTGCTGGCTTTAGCAAGGAAGAGAAGTCTTTGAATGCAGATCTCCACAGGAAATACATTTTTGGGGGGCATGTTGCAGACTACATGATGGTAAGCATTCCAATCATTTGTTTGTATTTGAATCAGAAGTGTTCTGTACTGATTTGTTTATTTGTGAACAGATGCTGCGTGAAGAAGAGCCTGAGAAATATCAGACCCAGTTTAGCACCTTCATAAAGAACGGGGTGGAACCTGAGAACCTGGAAGAACTTTACAAGAAAGTTCATGCAGCGATCAGGGCTGATCCTTCTATCAAGCACACAGAGAAGCATGTACCTAAAGAACAGAAGAGGTGTGCTTGGATCATCATTCTTATCTTTCTCTAGTCACAGAATTCTCCCATTTATCTGACTTTGTGCATTTTATACCTGCAGTTACAAGTTGAAGAAGCTTACTTATGAGGAAAGGAAAGCAAACCTGATTGCTCGGCTAAATGCTCTTAATGGAGATGATGATGATGAGTAGTGTAGGCCTAGCAAGCAGTTCTGATATATTCAGCTCCTTGTTTGAGCTGTTCTTACTAGAGCCTGTCTGAGGTGAGACCTTGTTTGTTATGACCAATTTTGCAGTGCTAGTCATTGTCATTAAGCAAATTGCCAACCTTTTTAATGATGAGCTAATTTTTTTTAGATGTGTGTCAGATCTATTTGCAAGCAGTTAAGTTTATGGATTTCAGTATGACTCCTTGTTTGTGTTTTTGATGAAATTATGAAACTTGTTTTTTGTGATCATATTATGCAATCGTTCATTGATTGCAAATGAACTCGTCAATGCATTTTTGCCTCCTGGACTATTAACAGCTCATCTGATCATATCATGCTCATTCTTCGATTGTATTAAGTTAATTTGCAATTCTCTTACATTTTTTTGCTTTTCTAAAGCAGCAATGCGTGAACAAGTGTCAGGATTAAATGTTTGATCTATGAAAGCTTGTACAGTTGCTTACATTCAGAAATCAGATTGTCCCTTGTGACCATATTTTGTACACTTTTTTGTACTTGAAAATATCTAGGGACCTTCTCTTGCAGTCATATTGTGCTTATTGAATGAGAATCAATCTATGTACTGCTTATTCTTGTTTTAATTTGTATCAGGAGTCAAATCTGGCCATGTGATTACTATGAGTTTGATGTTCGAGAACTCACACATTTGTAATGTTAAGATGATATTAAGTATCCTCGCTTCTTTTCGACGTAATGGGTACACAACTTTAGTGGTGAATGTTGTGTTTTCAGTATTAAGAACTTACCCTTTGTTGGATACCACTTGGTGTTCTGATTAAATGAGTATCTTGTTAACTCGTGTATATGGATGAAAAGAATGGTTTTCTGTCATGATGGCGCTGACTAGCGTCAAATACTGTTTTCCATGAATGCTTTGCTGGTTAGTGCAGTAAACAGGAGTATCTTGAGTACCTGGTCTACCATGAAGAGCAATAATTGATTGATCCATGGGATTGATACGCATGATTCATCATTAGAATGTTGGCATATTTTCAAGGAGGCATGATGTAATCAATTTCAACAATATGATAGTTACTAACATGACACAGGGAAAGCTTGATCCAGCTATTTTTGATATGCACATGCATTTTTTTTGGACTTCAGTATCTGTTAGTTCAAGCTTCGTTTTATGAATCATACTTTGCCAATACCAGCTGTCATAGTCTGCGTAATCCATGCATAATGTTTTTATGCCTTTTTGGGACACTTGGGTACCTTGTTTTGACCTGTAGACCACTGATGAGATCATCAATCATAACTACCCTATGAAAAATACAAATAGAGAAGGGTGTCACATCAGTATCCTATAAATAGCATGCCCCCCAAGAGTTTTGGAGCATCAAAGTTGGAGCATAACAGAACTTCATATTTAAGCAATTCAAGTGTTGGAACAGCACATACAAGAGTTAAAAGAAAGTTATGTCATGGTGATCAATCAGTTGCAACCTATACTTTGGATTTTAAGAATTTGTGTTTTTTTGAAGTTATACGTATCAAAACGGTTACTAGATTAAATAATTTGATGTGTTTTCAAAGATGAAATTGAAGAATCTTTTGCTACAGATGCGTGAGACTCGGTTGTGGGGATAATGAAGGTTCAATTATTAGACATGTATATACACTTGTATCCGTGAATATATACATCCATTTGCATACACTTGTTCATATTTGCATGCACTTGTATACACTTGCGGACACTTGTCTACATTGTTCATATATAGATAACTTTTATATATGAATATACTCACATACGTATACACAATCTACATATAGGTTGACATTTTCTTCGACACAAATACATGGATGCGCATAACGTATAATTATGTATATGTGCATGTTTGATACGTACGAACATATATGTCATCTGTACCTTCATTAGAGTCAACATAGTTCTTAATGAAACATGCACGTGCATTCATAAACCTATTTCTATAACATGTATATATGTTATAGAATTATCTGTGATGAATCGCAATTATTACATGAAGTAAGAAAATAAAAAAAAACTCGTAAAAGAGATAGCATCGTACAAAGGCGGTCGAAACTTGATAGTCTATTGTTAATGTACGCAATCACTCATGCATGGATGTGCATCGTACAAAGGCGGTCGGAACTTGATAGTCTGTTAATGTACGCACTCACTCATGTATGTACACATCCATGGAGTATCCAAAAATAGTGCTTGAAAGTGTCCTTAAGAAAGTGTTATGTCAATAGTTTGCTACACATATCTGAGCTTTCTCTATATTGATTCTGCATTATGCATTCAATCATCATTATGAAATGTCCATTACACGTGCTGAACAAATTTAATATTTTCAAGCACCTGATCTTGACTGATGTATAAGAATGGGCATGAGTATGCTTACATGTCTATTTTTTTCCCTTAATTTTCATACATGAAGACATTAACTTTGACTAGAGTTGCTCACTGCTGCTTTTGCAATTATTCTACATGTAAAAACCTTCGTGATACCAAAGGATGATTACTAAGAGGTCATTGGTCCATCTGTGTGTCCTCTATTTGTCGTTCAAATACCAAAGGGAGTATCTTGTTAGTGTTCAATGTGCGAAAATTATTTTTAAAAGATACTTGTTTTTTTGACAACTTAAAATTTAAATGATTTTTCACTATGGCACTTCCAGGTTTCATACAAATGGAAACCCACCCTTCGATTTCAGGAACAAAAGGAAATCTTCCATCTGCATCTTTTGCCAAAAAGAAGATTCCTCTTTAAACAAAGAGTCTGATTCAGGCAAGATAAGCAAATGAAACATACCATGTGTTTTAGTCTCTTTCCAAACTCTGATGCCATGGTTTTGGACTGAACCTCCATCTTTGCTGCTCATTTTTGTCAAGCTTTCCATTGACAAACGTGGCCTTTTCCTTCAACTATGACACTCTCTTGTAGTGATGCTGCCACTATTGAACACTCCCTTAGCCTCCTCATTGATTGTGGACTACAAAGCCATCAATCCACAGCTGTCCCAATGCTGAGAGAACTATGTGAACAACCATGCGTGACCTCTTTCTCTGAGACGCCGTATTGTTAGCCACTATGCTTCACCTTGCTTTTTACGATTGCAGTCTTGTTAAGTCATGGTGGATTTTAATGGGGAATCTTTGTTTGCCTTTTGTATTGGCATTCTGAGAGCACACCAGGAAAAGTATGATGTAGTATGTCATTGCACGATGTTAACTACTGATGGTGTGGTTCAACATGAAAGCCTTGCTTTCCTTTTGTATTTGAATTACCATTGTTCACCAAGGAAATGTAATGTTTCATCTATCAATGAGCTTGTACATCATAATTAAGCTCGAATTTATGGTGGTATACATACATATATAGATAGTATAGCTTAATTACATACAAACATATATGCATCTACACGATTGACACATGTTAATGTGTGTATTCGAAATGATTTGTACCTATGTAAAAATAATTTCTATGGAAGTTTTTTTCTCAGTTTATATAATCATTCATTGTACGGTGAAACTGATGGCTAACGTAAATGTTCAGCTTGTATTTTACTCTATATGCAAAATCGTGTTCTCTTGTGTTTCCTTATCTAACATTTTGACATAGATGTACACAATGACAAAGTTGTACATGTTAGTATTGGGGCTTATATTATGCATTAACACACATACATAATGTATGTGTGTGCATATATGGTCTAAATCTCCTCACAAATTTTTTTCCATCAAATGTAGGGATACAATGCATCCATTCTATTGGATATTGCCAATGATGGAGCAACACTAGATGTTGAAATTGTTGGAGTTCGAGGTCTCGATGGGCACACAAACAACACAAAGAACAAGAGGGTTATAGTCATTTATACAAGATGGTGGAAAAAAACCCCTTAGAGAGGGAAAAAAGTGCCTTGGATGTCCCAAGCGTGTTCACACACCACTACTGAAATGTATCAACAAATCCTCCTTGGGAAGTGATGTAGTGAACAAGGAGATGGCATTCATGTATAAGGAAGTGCCAATCTATGTGGAAAGAAATCAATCCACAAAAGGAAGTAAGCCCAAAGCTTTGCAAAAATCTTCAAACTCCTTCGTAGGTAGAGCCTTTGTGAAAAAGTGTGCAACATTATCCTGTGTGGGCACATAAGCCAAACTAACCTCTTTAGTAGAGAGTCTCTCTCTGACATAATGATAGTGAATCTTGTTGCTATATTTCAGTAGTGATGTGTGTGAACACGCTTAGGATAGCTGGGGTACTTTTTTCCCTCTTTAGGAGGTACTTTCGCTCGACTTGTATATACGCCTATAATTGGGTCACGTATCTTTGTACATTCACTTGGTAATAGATTCAATATTATGTTATGCTCCAAGCTTCTTTTGTTGTTTTGCAAGATTGAATATGAGGGATAATGGCATGATTTACAAACAAACCTATTAGTGCATATGCTTGAGCATCTTTGCCATCTCAATAGGAACCATGACACGAACATGAGTTTGAAGATCATCATCTTCAATGCCATTTGCATCATCTTCAATAATTGTATTTGCAGGTGTACCAGGACGTTTTGCAACACCTTGCATAATATTCCACAACCCTTTTGCTACCAATACATGACATGTCATATATGCCCACAATGGGTAATTAGTACCATCCAACCTATCCTCAATAACCAACATATGGAATACATTATTGCTTTCAACCATGGTTAATGACTAAATACCTTGATGCAAGAAATGATCTTATCTCGAAAAGTTGAACAAAACCCTATTGGGCTCTGCTAAACATGTAGCAAACTTCGAGGCACTTGTATCGATGAACTGAAACTTGTGTACATGTTTGGCACAAAAGGACAATTTCTTGCAGAAGCATTGCGATAGTGCATTCGAAGGTCAAAATGAGATTAGATCAAAATTTCGATGCAACACAATGTAGCTGTTTGAACTTCTAATGGCCTCAAGTTTGCTCACCAATCTTCATGCGATTTTGAGACTGTGACTGGAGGGGTGTTGAGAAGCCCCTACATGAAGCGGAGACATGCTTTGATGCCAATTTTTAGATGCTTTGTATGTACGAAGGATCAAGAAAAATTTGTTGTCAGTTTGAACATTAGCCAAGGTTGGATTTGTTGTCAAATTTGTTGATGAGAGATGTATAGTTCATGATCTCTCAAATGGCGATGTTATTATTGCTTCTGGCATTTTATTGCTTTTGGCATTTTATGTCATGGGCTGTATAAGCTCATGGACTATGCAAACTCCACGAATGATTTAGCATGTGCAGTTCAAGATTCTTAGGCTATCTCAGATGCAAAGCTTTGGCATGCATGCTTTGATCATCTAAATTTTGTTGCTTTGCTATGCTGAGAGAAATTTGAAATGGTGTCCTCTCTACCCAAACTTGAGGCACCTTGTAAACATGTCTGTGAAGGTTGTATTTTGGGCAAAATGCAGCGATCCCCCTTCCCAAAAGATATTTTCATTTGAGTTACTCATAAATTGCAGCTTGTTCATAGTGATGTCTATGGTCCTATGTAGATACCTTCTTTTGGAAACTACCTTTATTTCGTGACTTTTATTGATGATTTCTCCAAGCATGCATGGGTGTATCCATTGAAAACAAAGTACGACATGTTTATGTGCTTCAAACATTTTCTACTTATGGCTGAAATTTTGTCACCATGTAAATTGGGCACCCTCTGTTTTGATTGAGGTGGGAAATACATGTGTTCAGATTTTAATGCATTTCTAGCTCAACATGGGATATAGCATCAATGTACAGTGCCATATACACCTCAACAAAATGGATTTGCTGAAAGAAAGAATACACCTTTCATGGAGATGGTAAGGTGTATGGTCAAAAGTCAGGATTTACCACAAGCTTCTGACTTAAGGCTATTATGTGTGCAACATATGTACTTAACTAGTGTCCCACCAAAGCATTGCAATCTATCACTCCATATGAGGCTTGGCATGGTCGCAAGCCATCTGTTGCTCATTTGTGTGTCTTTGGTAGTCTTGCGTATGCATTAGTGCCTAAACAATAACACAAGAAATTGGATGAAAAAAACAATGAAATGTATTTTTGTTGGGTACAATTTTGAAAGCAAAGATTATTGTCTATATCATCCATAGATTAGATGCATTTTTCTTAGCCTTCATGTTGTTTTTATGGAAGATGCAATTTAAGAATTACTTTCATGTACCAAGGAGACTTCAATTAGCTCTAGGGATGTGTATGACACTTTGCTTCCTCTTTGTACACGTTGATAATCAAGTGCTGATCCAAATGAGAAAATTTCTCAACCTTTATAGGTTCCACATGCAGATACATATCATTCCATTTTTGATGTAGATTTACATGATGCACTTGTTGGTGAGAGGGATGATATAATGGAAGCAAAAAATATGCCTAAATGGCGAGTGCAGAATGCTAGAGCTAGCAAATTAGATGCACCTTTGTCATATTGTACTCATTTAGGCTCTCATAGTGCTTCTTTTGCATTAGATTGCTATGCAATGGTTGCCACTAGTCTTTGTGATGAGAATAAGCCTATTTCTTTTGATGAAGCACAAAATTCAAAAAATTGGTTGACTATTATGCAATCAACACATGATGCTATTTTGGAGAATGGTACCTAGTCTTTATGTAATTTACCTTCAAGAAACAAGGCCATTGGCACTAAATGGGTATATAAGTTGAAACATAAGCATAATGGAACAATTAATAGGTATAAGGGTAGGCTTGTTGCAAAAGCTTATGCTCAAGAGAGGCATGATTTTGATGAGACCTTTGCACCTACATGCCGTATGACCACTGTTCTTAGCATCTTTGCACTTGTAGCTCATCATGGTTAGAATGTACATTAGTTGGACATTAAGGTCACTTTTTTGAATGGTGACTTACATAAAGAAGTGTATGTAATTCAGCCACATGGTTTTGTGTAGAAAGGGCATGAAACAAAGTGTGCAGACTGAAAAAGGTATTATATGGTTTGAAACAAGCACCACGTGCTTGGTATGAGAAGATACATGCCTACTTGATTACACATGGTTTAAATAACAATCCAACTGAGAGCACCTTATATGTTAAGCATGCGTATGATATATTTCTGATCCTTGTAGTATATGTTGAAGACATCTTCTCACTGGTCCTAATGAGAAGCATATTGCTGAATTTTAGTATGATTTGCATGCATCTTTTGAGATGTCAGATTTGGGGCATTTGCATCATTATTTGGTCATTCAATTTATGCAACTTGATGGGGAACAACTATGTGTCAAACAAAATATATTGACACATTATAGCAATGTTTTGGCCTTGAAGATTACATACCGATTACCATTCCTATGGAAACAAGTTTGTGGTTAAGTCCTCATGATGTTGGAAATGCATTTGATGTTCTCTATCAGCAAATTTTTGGATGCGTGATTTACTTATGCATAACTTGACCTGATATTCAATTTGTTATCTCTAAGATGAGCAAATTTATGCATTGCCCATGTGTCAAGCATTGGCATGCGGTTAAGCACATCTTTTGCTACTTGAGTGGTACCTAACTACTTGGATTATTTTATCCCAAGGTGCAATAATTATCGCCATATTTACATGCTTTTTCTAACTCAAGCTGGATTGGTTTCTATGTTGTGTGTCCACTAATGGTTTTTGCTTCAACTTGGTAGCTCATGCATATGTAGCTTGAGCAAGAAGCTACCTATTGTGGCCACTTCTAGTTGTGAGTTTAAGTATAGGGTAACTTTCACAATGACCATTGAATGTGTGTGGCCGTGATGAATTTTTACTGATTTGGGTGTTGGTCAGTCTTGTGCCACCACCATCTTCATTAACAATCACAATACATTGCGTGTTGCAAGGAATCTTGTTTTCCATGCTTATACTAGGCACATTGAGGTGCACTATCATTATGTCAGGAAGAGGTTCTCTGCTAGAGAGATGAGTTTTACGGATGTTCCTACACAAGATAATGTTGCATACCTTTCCACAAAGGCTCTGCCTAGGGAGATGTTTGAAGCTTTCCGCAAATCTTTGGGCTTATTTCCTTCTGTGGATTGATCTCTTTCCACATGACTTGACACTTCCTTATACATGAGTGCCAACTCCTTGCTCAGTGCATCACTTCTAGTGGTATTTGTTGATATATTTTGATAGTGATGTGTGTGAACACACTTCGGACCACCAGAGAACTTTTTTCCCTCTTTAGGAGGTTTTTTCTCTCGATTGTATATACATTGCAAGCTAATGTATTCCATTCTCTCTATCTTCCTCTATGTCTCTATGCTGTCCTAAATGATCTGCAATATGCGATGCATAATTCTTCTTACCAACAGGTGTGAAATCGATTTTCTCAACAATCCATGAATTGGCAAAGGCTGTTCCAAAGAAGTTGAACCTACAAACCACTAGACTTCTACCTAGGAAATGCTTGCATTGTGGAAGAGATCATCCGTCACATGTGTGTAATAGAAGACCATCTTCTCTTGCACAACCACAACTATAATATTGAACAATTGAGAAAAAGTGGACTAATCAATCCATTGTTAAGTGTTTTTACAACAAGCAAACCATATGCTAATATCCTACCCAATAGGGCCAATATCAAAATAGAACGATTACGGGAAATTATCAAGACTCAAGGCTCACTACATGACACAGTACCAATATCCTTATCATACTTATACTTGGTCAAACCAAGAATGCAATATCCACCTAAACCAATGTGAGACTATCCCACATATCCAACTAGACCTATTTTTAGTCAACAACCACCTGCTCCTCAACATGTAACTCCAATGAACTATGGACAAGCCGAGATCCAATTGAATAGGATATAATTTTTGTTTCTCCAATTACTATAGAGGTTATTAGGTAAGAAAGTGTCACAAAACGTAATCAACAAGATACTTACAATAGTATGACCATACCAATAACTATTCAGGGCATCTAGATTTTTCGAGGATATGAAGACTACTACAATCAAAGTTATGGTTATAGAGAACTTGAGTATAGCCAAATTTATTACATAAATGTTCCACCCCAAAACATGGCTAGGATTTATTCCATACCTAGTCCACCAAGAGGTCCTTGCTTTAGATGTAATGGGGATCATTTTGTTAGAGAATGCCCACATGCTCAAATCCCCCAATTAGCATCCATACTGAATAAAAAATTCTTCTATAATGAGTGTGGAGAAACTCATTTGTATAAGGAATGTCCACACAACCCATACAGGAGCAAGCCTACACATGTTAACGTGGTAACTATTGTAACATCAAGCTTGCATTATGCTTGAGGTGGATATGCTCTACATCAAATCCATCATTTGGATGGTGCCATATATGTGTTAGTATATGATAAATGTCTACCCCTCATGATTGTATGCACATTTAGGAAGGCCCCCATTATGAGGAGAAGCCAAGCGTGCATTACCCAATTGATGGGAATCCCAACTTGCATGTTGGATGAAGGTCATATTGGACCATGTAAGGTATTGTAAGGAAAGGGAGTTACCAGGGTCCCCAATTGTGGGGTTTGGGGCAGCGGTGAGCAGCCCCGGCTAGGGGGTCCAAGGGGGCCAGTGGGCCCCCTGGTGGGGATCCCGAAGCAGCACCCTTGGCACGATGGTAAAGGGAATATTCCATGGAATATTTCCTGTTGGAGTCAGAAATCATTTATATCTGTTAGGTCAGTTCAACCGGCCTAAGCTGTGTATGGCAATTATGCGGGCGGTGGCCGCCCGCGCTCTACCACCCATGTATAGCCATCCACGGAAGGCCACTCATGATCCTATATATACATGACTTTTGCACTACCTGAGACATCGAATTGAGCTAGCATACCTCTACCTTGTATCTCACTATCTAGAGTTTTCTAGATCACCATTTAAGCTCTACCTTGAGAGCGCACGAGTGGACAATGCCATCATCTTTGTACTTGCTGCTAGTAGAAAATTGTTGAGATTCTCCTATATCTATTATCTTCTCTGCTATTGCTCCTTTGTTCTATTGCGTAACTATTGTCTTACATGGTATCAGAGCTGTAAGGTTCGAATAGCTTGAGAAGTATCACTTTTTAGCCTACTACCAGACTAGAATATCAGTAGATTATTCAAGTGATTACATGATGGCTTCATCATCAAACACTGGTCTTGGTGCTTCCGCTAATGTTAATGCTGCACCTATTCGAATTCGCCCACCTGCATTCACTGAAGGGAAGCTGGATGGAACCAACTATACACTCTGGAAGTTCAAAATTTCTACAATTTTGGACTCCTATGAATTAATTTTAATCAAAGGGATTAAGGGACCTTAGAAAACCACTAATGGTATTGTACAATAAAATATTCTTTCATAAAATATTGTATTCGAATTCTAAGAAGAATTTTACTTTGGCCATTGGATGCTTCAATTTAATGGACAAGATGCAAGAATATGCACCCTTGTATCTTCTTAGATCCAATGATTCTCTAGACTTGGGGGCTGATATGAAGGTTGCAATCAATTGGAGCCGTTGGATTCACATTTCATCCAAGGATCCATATGCAAAGGTGCACCTTTCGTTGGGACTCTTATCCTCAGCCATTAGATCATGAGAAGATCCAATGGTGCCCATTTGAGAGCGCTCAAAGTCAAAGGAGCAATTGGCAACCATCCAATGGGACATGTAATTCAATGGCCTATATCATCTTTTTGAGGGGGAAGAAGATCTAAGCCATTGAAAAGCATGCCAATCCAAGGGCCCATGTACATAGTTGCCTTGAATTTTGCCGCTCTACCTCAACCTTTGAATCATTGAGTCAATCCAAGGGCTCCAATTGATTTTTAAGACTTTCAAAACCATTCAAACAACAAAACCACAATTTTTTGGTGGTTTTTTCTTGACCACACCAAAACAAGGGAAGCCTATGCCTAGCCTATGTGATTAAAAGATTAGACTATGGCCACCACCCTCCTCTCATCGGTCCATCACTAATCAAACCTTGAGCTTTAAGGCCCAAGGAGGGTTCATTTTTTCCTCTAATGATGGCACTAAGTTTGGAAGGTGGAAAGATTAGATGTGGCATCCATTGGTTTGTGCAGGGTTACACATGTTTGCTCATAGAGATGCATAGAGGCCTCATGGCATGCCTGACCATGTATGGATAGATATGGATGCATTGGCCAAATCCACTATCTTGTTGCAGCTTTTGGATTCTATATATGATTCTATTATATATGAGGAGACAAGTAATGCATTATGGAAGATTCTACATGAGATATTTGAGGGTCAGATGACTCAGGTGAGATGTAGATCACATGGACAATTTTGATGTTGGTAGTGTGGTCATGAGGGTCATACTTGAAAATGTTGCTTGAGGCAGATGTGACAATGACATCATAGAAATGCATGTGATACAATTCAAATAGTGGTTTTAGGAGAGTCTATGTCAATTGACTATGACAATGATCATGACATCACTTTCTCCTATGATTCATCTCAAGAATCCTTTTTTTCATTGGATAGGACACATATGGCTTGGTTGCTTGATGAATTAGCCACTTTTCATGTTACTCCATGTGGCGAGTGGTTTTTTCATTTCTCAAGTGAGAGACATGAACAATGTAGAACATTGTGATGATCCTCAGTTAGAGTTATGTCATCAGATGGACCTTGATGTTGATGTTGTGTAGTTAGTGCATGTGGAGCATGATGAGACACTTGGTGTGGTAGAGCAAGATAGCTCTTATGATACACAATATGTGGTAGATCATATTATCTCTCAAGGTGCACAACTAGATACATCCTTCATTTATAGGATGGTTGATTTGGATGCTGAGGATTCAATAGTTATGCATTCATTCTTAGATTTTCTTATGCAAGATGTTGACATGGATATATTAGGAAATATTGGTTTTGATGATGGTGCTTTGGATGTTTTGATTATAGGCATGGTTGACATGGATATGTTAGTTTGGATGGCACATGTTTTATTAGCATTTAAGAGTTTTATGTATTTGTTATGCTCAAGGCTAGACATTGCGATTCCTATTCGATCATTTTCACTTAGCATTGTCAATCATTCAATGATTGACACATGCATAGGGTGAGTGGGAACTTTGCAAAAACTTCATTAATTCTTGCATGAGTCAGGTGTGAGCTTGAATCTTGTCGATGCAAGTCAAGAGCAGTTTGAGGTGCATGGGTACACATTTTTTTAGTTAGTTGGTGTAGGCTGATTGGTATGGGTTGAGATCTAGAATCTTCTTTTGCATTATTTTATAGTCCTGGATCATTATTTGTATATGTTTCCACTTATTGACACATTGACCCTTGAGTGCGAGATTGTTGGGGATATAGGAGTAATGTAACCTTACCCCTATGTTCATATACATATATATCTTTTATAGAGTGTTACATGAGAATATCATTATGTGGGTCTCTTCTTCCTCTCTCTCTCTCTACATATCCTCCTTTTTCCTCTTTTTTAATCCACCAAAGGACTTCATTGACAATCTAAATGAAGAATACATACCTATAAAAAAAATTTTATTCTAAAAAGATTAATGAAAAATCTACATGACCACTGATGACTCAACATCCAAATCAGCCATCATGTCAACCAAGAATGTATCTAAATGTGCATCCTAAGAGCCAAAATTCTCTACCACACATTGAGTATCATAAGAGCTATCTTGCTCTATGACACCAAGTGTATCATCATGCTCCACATGAGCTAACTGCACAACACCAATACCAAGATCCATATGATGATCTAACCTTAAGTGAGTATCATCACAATGCTCTACATGAGCATCTATATCATGCTCTAAAGCATCCAATAGAGCATCTAAAGTGTGCTCCATATGATCATCCACATGATCAATAAAATCATGCTCTGTATAAGCATCATGAGAATTTAAAGCATGCTCTACATGTGCATCCATCTGAGCATATGAATCCTGCCATATATGTGCATCATAAATATCAATAAACCTATGTGTAGGTAGAAAAAATGAGACATGATGAGTCTCACATCACACATAATGTTGAAATCCCATTGAGACAAGAATTTGTCTTATATGAAGTACTTGTAGTCCATGCCTATGCCCAATCTTAGCACCTTTGACAAGCATAAGCTATCCCAACTGCAATTGAAAATGATGCTCACCAAGGAATGGATAACATCTTCTCTCTTGTAACTGGTTAATTGAAATCAAGCTCATATGGAATGAAGGCACATAACATACATGTCTGAGTAATAGATTCTAGAGATGAAGTTGTGCTACAGAATCCCGCTTCACACAAGCCAAGAACAAGTCATGGAAGTATAGTAGACCCCATGAGCTTCCCAACAATCATAAATGATCACCTATGTGCTTTGGAACATGATCCTCTAATCAATGGATCAAAATAGATGAGTAGAAAGTTCAACCAAGAGATAAGACTTGCTATTTTGGTCTTTTCACATGTTCAGTAAAATGAAACGTGCTCTCAACATATCAACAATTGACTAAATTCCTTTTGGAAGAATCTAATTAACTTAGATTGCTACCAATTGTGAGTTATTTCAATAAAAAAAGATCAACTGTACATTGAGAATGAAGCTTAACAAGTTGAAGGACTATCCCGACATTTTTGGGGTGCTACAATATGTAGACCAATGAGCAATAATGTGAAGATATATCAAGATTGAGAAAAATAATAATAATGAAACTTTGTAGCTATGAATTAGACAATGTTCTAAATATATAGCACTTTAAATCACCTTAAATGATCAACTATGCACTGAGAAAAAGCTCTAAGAATATTCTAACATGATCATAGTAGAGAAGAGAAGTAGAGATATGATCAAAGTGTATGTATTAGATCACATAGAAATAGAATGACATCGGCAATGTATAGTTGCACAATGTGAGGGTAGTGATAGAGCTATGAAGTGAGCTCTTTAATAACATGAAAACCCTCTCAATTGATCTTCAAATCAGGCTCAATGCACGCAAGATTTTGATCCACTCTTATAGCTAGAGTTGGAGCCAAGTTTTGAACTCGAATTCAAGTTATCACCACAAAGTGAGTCCTAAACTTTAGGCTTTACTTTCTCATCTATCAACTACCAAGAATTTGAGATTTGATTCCTCCTAACTCCTCATGGGATCAATGAAATTAACATATGTACTTTTACAAGGATAAAAGTAATTGGATTTTACAAGGGAGTAGTCATATGTGACTATATGGGATAAATTCTAATTGTCCAAGTATGTAGGCTTGGACTTATTTGTACCAATAGCTCCCCCTCAAGCCTAACATGCTTGGTCTTCATTTCTGTTTGATTTCCTGCAATCGAATCATCATCTTGAACCTGTTCATCTTAGTTCCACCCAAAGACTTTTTGAGCATATTTGCACATTGCAAATTGGTTGATACATAGGACAATCGGATGTCCTTGCTAACTTCTCTTACATAATGATAGCGCACTTCAATGTGCTTAGTCCTTGCATGATATACATGATTATCAGCCAAATGAAGTGAGCTAGTGTTATCTCCAAAAATCATTGGAATATAAGAATGCAATCCCAAATCTGGTAAAAGTAGCTTGAGCCACATAGCCTCTTGTGTTGCATTTGCTAAGCTTCTATATTCTGCTTCTATTGATGACAAGGCTATGGTTGGTTCTTTCTTTGATGACCATGATATTAGCTTTGAACCTGCAAAAGATAAGTAGCCGGAGGTGCTCCTCCTATCATCCTTGGAGCCAGCCCAATCTGCATCAAAGTGCATCTTGATATCCAAATCAGAAGTGAATGGATAAAACAACCCTTCATTTATTTTACCCTTTAGATATTTTAAGATCCTCTTGGCAGCTTCCAAGTGAGTTTTTCTTGGTGTATGCATAAATTGGCTTAATGTACTTACTCCATAACATATGTCCACTCTTGTTAGGGTTGCATAATTGAGACTCCCAACAAGACTTTGATAACCTGTAATGTCTTCAAGTGGTTCTCCCTCATGAGAGCTAAGCTTGCGATTGAGTTCCCATGAACGTACTTCCTTTGAGTAATAAAGATTCCCGAATTCGAATATACAAGTTCTAATCGAAGAAAGTAGGTTAACAAACCAAGGTCAGTGATTTCAAACTCTTCTTTCATATGAGATTTGATTTGCTTGATGCCATTAGCATCATTCCTTATTATGATAATGTCATCCACATAAACACATAAGTAAATAACTTTTGAGTTAGTCTTCTTTATGAACAAAAAAGAATATGCTTTGCTAGCAACAAATCATTGATCCTGCAAATATATGACAAGTGTATGGTTCCAAGCTCTAGGAACTTGCTTTAAACCATAGAGTGCTTTTCTTAGCTTGCATACATGTCTGGTTTGTCCTTATCTTCATACCTTGGTGGTTATGCCATGTAGAATTCTTCTAAGATCCATCCATTTAGAAATGCATTTATAACATTGAACTGATATAAGTTCCAATTTTTTGAAGCAACAATACTTACTAAAACCCTAATTTTTGGCATCTTATCCACAGGTGAGAAGGTATCCTCATAATCTACTCCATGGGTTTGAGCAAACTGCTTTGCCATTAGCCTTGCTTTATACATGTTGATTGAACCATCTGAGTTCTTCTTGCCTTTATAAATCCACCTAGATCTAATCACCTTCATGCTTGGTTTCTTGGGAACCAAATCCCAAGTGTTGTTTTCTTGAAGTGCATTTCTATAGATTCTCTCCATTCTTTCATCTTGTTGACTTCTTCAACTGAAGAAGGCTTTTTTGAAATAGAATTCTTAGTCATGTATGTGAAGAGAGATGGTGGATGCAATCCAAAGATGAGTAGGTGCTGCTACAACAAGCTTCACACCGGCCAACTGAGACTTCAGAGTTGATTAGTAGACCCTTTGAGCTTCCTAAATCCACCAAAATATCAGCCAAGTACTTTGGAACATGTGTGCCAAAAGTTTAAGTGAAGACAGACAAGTTGCAAGATGACTAGCTCCCAAAAACTTGCTATTTTTGTGCATACACCTGCTGGAAAAACTAAACAGTGCTCTCAATCTGGTAAGAATTAGATAAATTCCTTTTGGGCATATCAAATAGATTTAGCAAGCTTCCGAATCCAAGTTAAAACACGTCTAATGATGGACTGAGCACTGAGAACAAGATTCATCAATTTTTGAAACATGCCCACCATTCTCGGGGCTCTGTAGAGATAGAACAATGATCAGTAAAATGCAAATATCTTCAAAATTGTAAATCCCATGACCATGAAAATTGATATCCAAAAACTAGACAGTAAGAGCTATCCAATACATGTTAAAACACGGAAAAAGGTTTCGTAGAACTCGAGATATGACCTTCTGAAGTTATTGCTCTGAGTGAGTATAGCAGAGAACAAAACAGAGAAGTAGATAATGACAAATCTATATATTCACGTATGATTACAACCACATTGGCAATGAATCTTTGCACAATGGGAGTAGAATGATAGAGCTATGGAGTAAGCTCTCAATCTCTACAAAATGACATGAAGTGGTCACGTACAAGGCTTGCTAATCGCTTCTTCCTTCTTGCTTTTTTTATAGCTATTCTTGGAGGGAGTTTTGAATTCGAATTCAAATGGCTCCACCTAAAAGTGATCCCCAAAGTTAGGAGATATTCTCTCAGCTCAAAAATTCGTGGTTTTAGGTAGTTAGAGCCACGAATTTGCTTTTACATCATGGATGAGGTAAGCCATCCTTTTCTTTTTTCTTTTTTCAATTACAAGAGATAAAATGAACTCTTTTACAGGAGGTGTTCACATGACTACACATGTGACTCACAAATGATCATAGTATCAAGCATATCAAGCATGTAGGCTTGGGTAAAATACACCAACAGCTCCCCCTCAAGCCTAACATGCTTGGCATCCAAATAAGTCTTCAATTGTCCTTGATTTCCTGCAAGCCAATCATCAACTTGAATCTACTTAACTTTGTACCATCAAGAGCTTTAGTCAACATGTCTGCACATTGCATATCTGTAGAGACATAGGATAGTTGAATATCCTTGCTCATAAGCTTCTCCCTTACATAATGGTAGTGGACTTCAATATGCTTGGTTCTAGCATGGTATACCGGATTAGCTGCTAGATATAGTGAGCTTGTGTTGTCACAAAAAATGTGAGGTGTTGAAGAATGAAGTCCAAGATCCGTGTACAAAGACTTTAACCACATGATTTCTTGAGTTGCATTAGCCAAACCTCTATATTCGGCTTCGGTAGAAGATAATGCCACGATTGGTTGCTTCTTTGATGACCAAGAAATGATTTTTGAACCTGCAAATGATATATACCTGGATGTGCTTCTTCTATAATCTCTAGATCCAGCCCAATCCGCCTCTGAGTAGACCTTTAGCTCAATATCTGAAGTATATGAATAGAACAAACCTTCATTCATGGTCCCCTTTAGGTACTTGAGGACTCTCTTGGCCGCTTCCATATGTGGTCTTCTCGGCTTATGCATAAACTGACTCAATATGCTAACACTATAGCATATATCCATCCTTGTGAGTGTTGAATAATTCAAACTTCCAACCAAGCTTTGAAAGCTTGTGATGTCTTCAATTGGCTCTCCTTCATAAGCACTAAGCTTATAATTTTGCTCCATAGGTGTACCTGCACACTTGGTATTTTCCATCTTGAACTTGACGAGCATGTCATGCACATACTTCCTTTGTGTGATGTATATACTTGAATCTGTGTAGATTAACTCCAATCCAAGAAAATAAGTGAGTGGTCCGAGGTCACTTATTTTGAACTCGTCCTTCATTTGACTCTTTACCTGTCTGATTCCTTCAAGATCATTGCCTGTGATAATAATATAATCAACAGACACACATAAATAGATCACTTCAGATCCATTCCTCTTTATGAACAAAGAGGTATCCGCTTTGCTAGCTTCCTTGGTCCTGCAAATAAGTCACCAATCTGAAATTCCAAGCTCTTGGAGCTTGCTTCAAGCCATACAAAGCTTTCTTTAGTTTGTGTAGGCATTTTTGCAATAGGAGAGAAAGTCTCCTCATAATCAATACCATGGGTTTGAGCAAACCCTTTAGCAACTAACCTTGCTTTGTGTCTATTTATACTTCCATCTGGATTCCGCTTGATTTTGTATATCCATCGAGATCCAATTACCTTCATAGATGGCTTGTTAGGTACAAGCTCCCAAGTGTCATTCTCCTTCAAGGCTTCGATTTCTTCATCCATTGCATCTCTCCAAGCTTTCTTGCTTTGTGCTTCTTCGAATGTGGTAGGTTCTTCATTGGTTGAATCCTTTCCAATGTAGATTGAGTGCTTGGTGACCAAAGAAGTATCATAACCAAACTCAGGTTTCTTCTTCTCCCTTGAAGACCTTCTAAGTGGTCGATGTGAGCTCTCGTGTCCATATGTAGCATCCTGCATCTTTGCTTTACCTTTGTTCTTCCATAGCTTTAGTCTTTCCAAGTCTTCTAGGTCAATCTCCAAATCACTTTCTTCAATCTGCTTTGGCTCCTTTGGTTGAAGTGATGGAAAATCTTCATCCAAGTCATAAGGCAGCTTCACTTTCCTGTCATCATCAAACCATGATTTGTTTTCATCAAAAATTACATCTCTACCCATAGAAAATCCTTTATTGGTTGGATTGTACAATCTATATCCTTTTTGGTTTTGATCATAACCAATAAATATGCACTTCTCTGCCTTGGGATCCAATTTCCCTCTTACTTGAGAAGGAATGTGAGCATAGGCTAAGCATCCAAAGATTTTACAATGCTCTAGACTAGGTCTTCTTCCATTCCACACTTCATATGGAATGGTTCCATCTAGTGACTTAGATTGAAGTCTATTCATGAGATATGTGGTTGTAGACACAGCCTCTGCCCATAGGTAGTTTGGCAATCCCTTTTCGTTGAGCATGGACCTTGGAGCTTTGACAATAGCTCTGTTCCTTCTCTCTGCTACACCATTGAGTTCGGGTGTCTACCTTGTAGTGACTTCCCTTTTACTGCCTCTTTCATGCAAGAAGGCATCAAATTCAAAAGAGAAGTATTCTCCTCCACCATCTGATCTGAGTCTTTTCAAAGTCCTACCTGTTTGGTTTGCAACAAGAGCAATATACTTCTTAAAGCAATTAAACACTTCATCCTTGTGCTTCATGAAAAATAGAATGATCCACTTGCTACAATCATCTATGAAAGACACATAATATCTTGAGCCTGATATAGATGGCTCCTTACTTGGACCCCACACATCGGTGTGCACTAGATCCAAATGATTTTGATACATATATCTTTTCTTATTGAAAGGTTGTCTATGAGCCTTGCCGAGTTGACAAGCTTCACACTTATAAATCATGTGTTGCCTTGTGATATTAGGAAAACCAAGTACACTTTGGTCCCTGGAAATTTGTTTGAGTGTCCTCTCACCAATGTGAGCAAGCCTTTTGTGCCATATCTCCAACTCTGTTAGAGTTTGAGATCCATAGCTAAACAAAGCTATGTTCTTTGTATCTTCCACTTCAAAAGTGAAAAGCCTTCCTGTCTTTTCTCCTTTGGCAATCCTTCGAAAGCCTTGCCTTGGGTCTTCAACATATGCTCCAAATCGGTTGAATCTAACCTGCAATCCTTTTTCAACAATCTGTCCAACACTTATTAAATTTTTGGTAATTGTAGGGACATACAAGACTTTGCTTAAGAGGTTCATATTCCCATCTGATGTCTTCACATTACCTATCTTCTCCACTGAGTGCTTTCTTTCATCTCCTGTCTGCACTTCATGCTTGTTATGAGGATCTTCCAAATCAGAAAGTAAAGCCACATTTCCTGCTACATGGTTTGATCATCCCGAATCAATTAAAATATGTGATCATCATCCTTACCCTTATTCACTGATATTAAATTTTTGGTAATTGTAGGGACATACAAGACTTTGCTTAAGAGGTTCATATTCCCATCTGATGTCTTCACATTACCTATCTTCTCCACTGAGTGCTTTGTTTCATCTCCTGTCTGCACTTCATGCTTGTTATGAGGATCTTCCAAATTAGAAAGTAAAGCCACATTTCCTGCTACATGGTTTGATCATCCCGAATCAATTAAAATATGTGATCATCATCCTTACCCTTATTCACTGATAGATTCATAATCAATAATGAATCTTCTTGACTTTGGTCCTCTGCATAGTTATTGTAATCTCTTCTTCCTCTATGGCCACTTTGATAGTTGTTGTTGTTGTAATTGTTGTTGTAGTAGTAGTTGTTGTAACCTCCATTGTATCTGCCTCTATTTGATCCATAGCCACCTCTATTGAATCCTCTTCCTCTTGAGTTCCTCGGGTTCTTGAAACATTCTTCAGTAGTATGATTAGATAAGCCACATATGTTGCAAGGTTGAGATGATTGGAATCTCCCCGTGCCTTACTTTCCACCTCTGCCTCTTCCTCTAGCTCTTCCTCTACCTGCAAAGTTTGCTTGGAAAGAGCTACCTTCATCTTCATTCTTCCTATTCTTTGACTTGTCCTTGACCTTAGCTTTATCAAAATATAAGGCAGAGGTTTGATTACCTCTTAAGGACTCACCACCTTTGCTAATCTTTGCTTCATGAGTGAAGAGTAGGCCCATGCGTGTGTTGAGGTCGGGTACATGCATATCCATGTATAAATCCATTGCTGTTGTGAATGACTCCCACTTGTCGTCTGCTTTGATTCCATTTATGATTTGTCTAATGATTTGCTCCTCTTCAATTACCTCTCCAATGCTTCCAAGTTGGTCGGAAATCTCCTTCATCTTTGTGACATAATCAGTCACATTTTGCTTCGGGCTTTTCTTCATTGTTGTGAACTCCATCCACAATTGGTTCTTCCTTGCTCGAGTGTTGGAAGAGAAGAAAGAAGCAAGTGCATTCCAGGTCTCTCTTGATGTCTTGCATCCCTTGACATGAGGTAAAAGAAAATCAGAGATTGAGTTTAGAATATAGGACCTTGCAAGTGCATCCTTCGAACACCAATTTGAAAGTCCTTCCACTTCTTCATGTGATGGTTGCCCTTTGTTCCTCATGATTGGCATTGCTTCATCTCCGGATATGAATCCATATAGATTCCTCCCTTGAAGGTAAGCCTCCATCCTTAGAGACCATGCCGGGTAGTTGTTTTGATCCAGTTTGTCAATTGTTGATGGAAATCCATCTCCCATGTTGCTTGACTATGCTCTGATACCACTGTGAAGAGAGATGGTGGATGCAATCCAAAGATGAGTAGGTGCTGCTACAACCAGCTTCACACCAACCAACTGAGACTTCAGAGTTGATTAGTAGACCCTTTGAGCTTGTTAAATCCACCAAAATATCAGCCAAGTACTTTGGAACATGTATCCCAAAAGTTTAAGTCAAGACAGACTAGTTGCAGAATGACTAGCTCCCAAAACTTGCTATTTTTAGACATACACCTGCTAGAAAAAATGAACGGTGCTCTCAACCTCGTAAGAATTAGATAAATTCCTTTTGGGCATAGAAAATAGACTTAGCAAGATTCCCAATCCAAGTTAAAACACTTCAATTGATGGACTGAGCACTGAGAACAACATTCATCAATTTCTGGAACATGCCCACCATTCTCGAGGCTCTGCACAGATAGACCAGTGAGCAGCAAAATTCAGATATCTCCAAAATTGTAAATGCAATGATCAGGAAAATTTATATGCAAAATTTAGACAGTGAGAAATATCCAACGCATGTTCAAACACTGAAAAAGGTTGAGTAGAACTCGAGATATGACCTTCGGAACTTACTGCTTTGAGTGAGTATAATAGAGAACAAAACAGAGAAGTAGATAATGACAAATGTATAGATTCACATATGATTACAACCACATTGGCAATGAATATTTGCACAATGGGAGTAGAATGATAGAGATATGGAGTAAGCTCTTCAATATCTACAAAATGACATGAACTGGTCATGTACGAGGCTTGCTTATCGCCTCTTCCTTCTTGCTCTTTTTATAGCTATTCTTGGAGGGAGTTTTGAATTGGAATTTGAATGGCTCCAGCTAAAAGTGATTCCCAAAGTTAGGAGATATTCCCTCAGCTAAAAAATTCATGGTTTTAGGTAGTTAGAGCCACGAATTTGCTTTTACATCATGGATGAGGTAAGCCATCCTTTTCCTTTTTCTTTTTTCAATTACAAGAGATAAAATGAACTCTTTTACAAGAGGTGTTCACATGACTACACATGTGACTCACAAATGATCATAGTATCAAGCATATCAAGCGTGTAGGCTTGGGTAAAATACACCAACATTAATTGCACCAACAGATGGGTCACTAAGGATCTCAAATTGCTATGAAATTTTGTGTGAAGGTAGAAGGCATCAAAATATTTTCACAAGTTATCCCTTTAGGATCACTCATTTTGTTCAGATTTCTCTTTCGGATCCATCTCCACCTCCATTTTGAGCCTGTAAGGTGGGATTCAAGGAGAAATAGGTCAGTTTGCAAACGTGTAAGTTGTGTTCTATTTGCCAACACTCAAATATTCTATATCCATAATTTCAAGCGATTCCATGTATTGTTGGTACAAGAACATATTGTTGAGATCAAATTGTCACGTCATAGTGTGATAGTGTTCAAGCAGAGGTACTGCTTCTAGTGTTTTTGTAGTGTTGTGAATTTTTGTGCACAAGTTTGAATATTACCCACAGTAGTAGAATAGTAGGCAGTAGAGATGACATAGAGATTAACTAGGGAACACATACAATATAAATGAAATAGAGAGTAGATGAAGTAGAATACATGAGATCAGAACACAATAGAATAAATGGGAGTTATACATAGAGCAATGAGATGAGCTAATTACAACATTACAATAGCGAAAAATGATAAATAAGAGAGACAAATACAATAGAGGTGCATCAACAAGACACCACGAATTCACACTGAGTGCATCTAACCATGTCACAATGAAGGAACTCAAGGTTTGCATTGGTTGATGATAGACTCTCCAATTCTCTCTCTCTCTCTCTCTTTCTCTCTCTCTAAGTCTCCCTTGATGATAATGTCTAAATGATGATTCTCATCATGATCTGATCTAAGATGGCCAAAAATGTATCATGTGTCCCCTTTTATCCCCGAGAGGATTCCATGCAAGTTTACATCTACACTATCTTTCCTCCTTGAAGATGTACTAGGATCTCCTCTTTATTAACCCACTTATGAACCAAGTACTTATTTTGTACTCTTCAAGTGATTCATTGACTCTCTTACTTCTTAAATGACTCCTTGATCGAAGGGTTGTGAATATATCTTGGGATCCTCTCAAGCAGAAAGATTCATAGCCATTAGATCATGAAGTGATCCGATGGATGGAATTCAAAGCGGCCTTGAATTCAAGCTCAATGAATCCCAACCATTCTCTTTTAATTTCATCCAATGATGGAGATAAAAAGGTGCAATTTCTCAAGATTTTCAAGCCGGACCATTAGATCTCCCACATCTAAGGGACCACATTGTATGCGGAGTTTTTTCTAGACTTTTAACATGAACCATTAGATCCTTGAGTTCATCCAATGGCTATGATCCAAACACTAGGCCTATCAAACCACTTTTGTTGAGGAACTTGTGTTTTTTAGTCATTCATACCACCTTTGACCCCAAAGAAACAAGGGAAGCCTATGCCTAGTCTAGGTGATTAAGGGAGTAGACTGTGGCCGCTTCCATATGTGGTCTTCTCGGCTTATGCATAAACTGACTCAATATGCTAACATTATAGCATATATCCACCCTTGTCAGTATTGCATAGTTCAAACTTCCAACCAAGCTTTGATAGCTTGTGATGTCTTCAATTGGCTCTCCTTCATAAGCACTAAGCTTATGACTTTGCTCCATAGGTGTACCTGCACACTTGGTATTTTCCATCTTGAACTTGACGAGCATGTCATGCACATACTTCCTTTGTGTGATGCATATACCTGAATCTGTGTAGATTAACTCCAATCCAAGAAAATAAGTGAGTGGTCCGAGGTCACTTATTTTGAACTCCTGCTTCATTTGACTGTTTACCTGTTTGATTCCTTCAAGATCATTGCCTGTGATAATAATATCATCAACATACACATAAATAGATCACTTCAGATCCATTCCTCTTTATGAACAAAGAGGTATCCGCTTTGCTAGCTTTGAATCCTTGGTCCTGCAAATAAGTCACCAATCTGAAATTCCAAGCTCTTGGAGCTTGCTTCAATCCATACAAAGCTTTCTTTAGTTTGCATACATAGTTAGGATGATGTGCATCCTCATATCCAGGAGGTTGTGCCATATACACTTCCTCAGAAATCCATCCATTCAAGAAAGCATTCTTTACATCAAGTTGATAGAGATTCCAATTTCTAGATGCAACAAGACTAATGAGAACCCTAATTGTAGGCATTTTTGCAACAGGAGAGAAAGTCTCCTCATAATCAATACCATGGGTTTGAGCAAACCCTTTAGCAACTAACCTTGCTTTGTGTCTATTTATACTTCCATCTGGATTGCTCTTGATTTTGTATATCCATCAAGATCCAGTTACCTTCATAGATGGCTTGTTAGGTACAAGCTCCCAAGTGTCATTCTCCTTCAAGGCTTCCATTTCTTCATTGGTTGAATCCTTTGCAATGTAGATTGAGTGCTTGGTGACCAAAGAGGTATCATAACAAAACCTCTCTGGTTTCTTCTTCTCCCTTGAAGACCTTCTAAGTGGTTGATGTGAGCTCTCGGGTTCATATGTAGCATCCTGCATCTTTAGTTTACCTTTGTTCTTCCATACCTTTAGTCTTTCCAAGTCTTCTAGGTCAATCTCCGAATCACTTTCTTCAATCTGCTTTGGCTCCTTTGGTTGAAGTGATGGAAAATCTTCATCCAAGTCATATGGCAGCTTCACTTTCCTGTCATCATCAAACCATGATTTGTTTTCATCAGAAATTACATCTCTACTCACAGAAAATCCTTTATTGGTTGGATTGTACAATCTATATCCTTTTTGGTTTTTATCATAACCAACAAATACACACTTCTCTGCCTTGGGATCCAATTTCCCTCTTACTTGAGAAGGAATGTGAGCATAGGCTAAGCATCCAAAGATTTTACAATGCTCTAGACTAGGTCTTCTTCCATTCCACACTTCATATGGAGTTGTTCCATCTAGTGACTTAGATGGAAGTCGATTTATGAGATATGTGGCTGTAGACACAGCCTCTGCCCATAGGTAGTTTGGCAATCCCTTTTCGTTGAGCATGGACCTTGCAGCTTCGACAATAGCTCTGTTTCTCCTCTCTGCTACACCATTGAGATCGGGTGTATACCTTGTAGTGACTTCCCTTTTAATACCTCTTTCATGCAAGAAGGCATCAAATTCAAAAGAGAAGTATTCTCCTCCACCATCTGATCTGAGTCTTTTCAAAGTCCTACCTGTTTGGTTTTCAACAAGAGCAATATACTTCTTAAAGCAATTAAACACCTCATCCTTGTGCTTCATGAAAAACAAAATGGTCCACCTACTACAATCATCTATGAAGGACACATAATATCTTGAGCCTGATATAGATGGCTCCTTACTTGGACCCCACACATCCGTGTGCACTAGATCCAAAGGATTTTGATACATATATCCTTTCTTATTGAAAGGTTGTCTATGAGCCTTGCCGAGTTGACAAGATTCTTACTTATAAATCATGTGTTGCCTTGTGATATTAGGCAAACCAAGTACACTTTGGTTCCTGCAAATTTGTTTGAGTGTCCTCTCACCAATGTGAGCAAGCCTTTTGTGCCATATCTCCAACTCTGTTAGAATTTGAGATCCATAGCTAAACAAAGCTATGTTCTTTGTATCTTCCACTTCAAAAGTGAAAAGCCTTCCTATCTTTTCTCCTTTGGAAATCCTTCGAAAGCCTTGCCTTGGGTCTTCAACATATGCTCCAAATCGGTTGAATCTAACCTGCAATCCTTTTTCAACAATCTGTCCAACACTTATTAAATTTTTCGTAATTGTAGGGACATACAAGACTTTGCTTAAGAGGTTCATATTCCCATCTGATGTCTTCACATTACCTATCTTCTCCACTGAGTGCCTTGTGTCATCTCCTGTCTGCACTTCATGCTTGTTATGAGGATCTTCCAAATCAGAAAGTAAAGCCACATTTCCTGCTACATGGTTTGAGCATCCCGAATCAATGTAAAATATGTGATCATCATCCTTACCCTCCTTCACTAATAGATTCGTAATCAATAATGAATCTTCTTGACTTTGGTCCTCTGCATAGTTATTGTAATCTCTTCTTCCTCTTTGGCCACTTTAATAGTTGTTGTTGTTGTAATTGTTGTTGTAGTAGTTGTTGTTGTTGTTGTTGTAGCCTCCATTGTATCTGCCTCTATTTGATCCATAGCCACCTCTATTGAATCCTCTTCCTCTTGAGTTCCTTGGATTCCTGAAACATTCTTCAGTAGTATGATTAGATAAGCCACATATATTGCAAGGTTGAGATGATTGGAATCTCCCCCCTGCCTTGCTTTCCACTTCTGCCTCTTCCTCTAGCTCTTCCTCTACCTGCAAAGTTTGCTTGGAAAGAGCTACCTTCATCTTCATTCTTCCTATTCTTTGACTTGTCCTTGACCTTAGCTTTATCAGAATATAAGGCAAAAGTTTGATTACCTCTTGAGGACTCACCACCTTTGCTAATCTTTGCTTCATGAGTGAAGAGTTGGCCCATGAGTGTGTTGAGGTCGGGTACATGCATATCCATGTATAAATCCATGGCTGTTGTGAATGACTCCCACTTGTCGTCTGCTTTGATTCCATTTATGATTTGTCTAATGATTTGCTCCTTTTCAATTACCTCTCCAATGCTTCCAAGTTGGTCAGAAATCTCCTTCATCTTTGTGACATAATTAGTCACATTTTGCTTCGGGCTTTTCTTCATTGTTGTGAACTCCATCTACAATTGGTTCTTCCTTGGTCGAGTGTTGGAAGAGAAGAAAGAAGCAAGTGCATTCTAGGTCTCTCTTGATGTCTTGCATCCCTTGACATGAGGTAAAAGAAAATCAGAGATCGAGTTTAGAATATAGGACATTGCAAGTGCATCCTTCGAACACCAATTTGAAAGTCCTTGCACTTCTTCATGTGATGGTTGCCCTTTGTT
Organism: Ceratopteris richardii; assembly: GCA_020310875.1. Taxonomy (NCBI): domain Eukaryota; kingdom Viridiplantae; phylum Streptophyta; class Polypodiopsida; order Polypodiales; family Pteridaceae; genus Ceratopteris; species Ceratopteris richardii. The sequence continues at coordinate 95,584,932 of CM035429.1, forward strand.
CCTCATGGTTGGCATTGCTTCATCTCCGGATATGAATCCATATAGATTCCTCCCTTGAAGGTAAGCCTCCATCCTTAGAGACCATGCCGAGTAGTTGTTTTCGATCCAATTTGTCAATTGTTGATGGAAATCCATCTCCCATGTTGCTTGACTATGCTCTGATACCACTGTGAAGAGAGATGGTGGATGCAATCCAAAGATGAGTAGGTGCTGCTACAACCAGCTTCACACCAGCCAACTGAGACTTTAGAGTTGATTAGTAGACCCTTTGAGCTTCCTAAATCCACCAAAATATCAGCCAAGTACTTTGGAACATGTGTCCCAAAAGTTTAAGTGAAGACAGACAAGTTGCAAGATGACTAGCTCCCAAAAACTTGCTATTTTTGGGCATACACCTGCTAGAAAAACTAAACAGTGCTCTCAACCTGGTAAGAATTAGATAAATTCTTTTTGGGCATAGCAAATAGACTTAGCAAGCTTCCAAATCCAAGTTAAGACACTTCAAATGATGGACTGAGCACTAAGAACAAGATTCATCAATTTCTAGAACATGCCCACCATTCTCGGGGCTCTGCAGAGATAGACCAATGAGCAGTAAAATGCAAATATCTTCAAAACTAAAATCCCATGACCATGAAAATTGATATTAGAAACTAGACAGTAAGAGCTATACAACGCATGTTAAAACACGGAAAAAGGTTGCGTAGAACTCGAGATATGACCTTCTGAAGTTACTGCTCTGAGTGAGTATAGCAGAGAACAAAATAGAGAAGTAGATAATGACAAATGTATAGATTCACATATGATTACAACCACATTGGCAATGAATCTTTGCACAATGGGAGTAGAATGATAGAGCTATGGAGTAAGCTCTTCAATCTCTACAAAATGACATGAAGTGGTCACGCACAAGGCTTGCTAATCGCCTCTTCCTTCTTGCTCTTTTTATAGCTATTCTTGGAGGGAGTTTTGAATTCGAATTCGAATTGCTCCACCTAAAAGTGATCCCCAAAGTTAGGAGATATTCCCTCAGCTCAAAAATTTGTGGTTTTAGGTTTAAATCATGGATGAGGTAAGCCATCCTTTTCCTTTTTCTTTTTTCAATTACAAGAGATAAAAATGAACTCTTTTACAAGAGGTGTTCACATGACTATACGTGTGACTTACAAATGATCATAATATCAAGCATATCAAGCATGTAGGATTGGGTAAAATGCACCAACAATGTATACAGAATGCTTGGTTACTAGTGATGTGTCATAGCCATACCTTATGGGTCTTTTACTCTCCTTTTGAGATCTTCTGAGTGCTTGATTGGATGACTCTGGAATGTCTTCCAATTGTTTGAACTTTATTTTGCCCTTGGACTTCCAAGCTTTGAAGTCAATATGCTCTTCATCTTCTAAGTTGACATCTTTTGATATTTGTGCTTCTTCTTGAGTCAGAGTTGGAAAATCACTTTCCAAGTCATAAGATAGCTTAATTTTCTTGCAATCATCTTCAAACCATGAATTATTCTCATCAAACACCACATCCCTACTAATTATAAATCCTTTGTTAGTGGGATTGTACAACCTATATCCCTTCTAGTTTTGGTCATAGCCAATGAATATACACTTTTCAACTTTTGGATCAAACTTCCCTCTAATATGTGAGGGTATATGTGCATATGCAATGCACCAAAAGATTTTACAATGATCTGATGAGGGTCTCCTTCCATTCCATGCCTCATAAGGTGTGATTTAAGTATGTGGAAGTAGAAAGAGCCTCTGGCCATGGGTAATTTCGAAGTTTCTTTTCATTCAACATTGATCTTGCAGCCTCTACTATTAGTCTATTCCTTCTCTCTGCCACTCCATTATGTTCAGGAGTGTATCTTGTTGTGACCTCTCTCTTTATACCTCTGTCCTGTAAGAATGAGTCAAATTCATGTGAGAAATAGTCACCACCTCCATCATACCTGATCCTCTTCAAGCTTCTAACTGTTTGGTTCTCAACCAATGCCAAATACTTCTTGAAACAAGTGAAGACTTCATCTTTATGCTTCATGAAGTAAAGAATTGTCCATCTACTATAATCATCTATGAATGAAACATAGTACCTTGATCTTGAAATTGATGGTTCTTTGCTAGGACCCCACACATGTGTGTGCACAAGATCCAAGTAGTCTTCATACATGTATCCTTTTCTGTTGAATGGTTGCATGTGTGATTTGCCAAATTGGCATGCTCCACATTTGTAAATCATATGCTGCTTGGAAACATTTGGAATGCCAAGCACACTCTGATCCCTGCATATTTGCTTTAGTGTTCTTTCACTTATATGACCTAGCATTTTATGCCATATCTCTAATTCAGATAGGGTTTGATCTTTGTAATTGAAGAGAGCAACGTTTTTGGTATCTTCAACTTCAATCTAAAGAGTCTACCAGATTTCTCACCTTTTGCAATCCTCTTGAAGACTTGTTGAGGATCCTCCACATATGCCCCATGCCTTGTGAATCTAACCTCTAATCCCTTCTCAACAATCTACCCAACACTGATTAGTTTTTTTTTTATGGTTGGCACATATAATACCTTACTTAAAAGGTTCATGTTACCATAAAAAACCTTGACATTTCCAATCTTCTTAACAGAGTGTCTAGTGTCATCACCTATCTGCACTTCATGCTTCCCTTTAGGTTCTTCAAGATCAGATAGCAATGCTACATTTCCAGCCACATGATTGGAACAACCAGAATCAATATAGAAAAGATGCTCATCATCTTTACCTTGCTTGGATGTCATGTTCATGATCAATAGAGAATCCTCTTGGTCTTCTGTGTAGTTGTTATAATCTCTTCTACCTATAAAGCCTCCTTGATAGTTGTTGTTGTATCCTTGGTTGTAGTTGTGATGGTAATTGCTTCCTCCATTATTGAACCTACCTTTGGATTGTCCATAGCCTCCTCTATGGAAGCTTGTTCCTCTCCGATTCTTTGTGTTCTTGAAATACTCATCTGTGGTATGATTGGTCAAGCCACAGATATTGCAAGGTGAAAAGTTGTATGATTTCCCCCTGCCTTGCTTTCCTCCTCTACCCCTTCCTCTAGTACCTCTTCCTCTACCTGTGAAGTTCACTTGAGAGGTACTTGTCTCTTCTTCATTATTTTTAAATTTCAATTTATCTTTACTTTTATTTCTATTTGTGTAAAGGGAAAAAGATTGATTATCTCTAGAGTTTTCTCCATTCTTGTTGAGCTTTGTCTCATGTGTGAAGAGTTGCCCCATCAGTGTGTTGAGGTCAGGTATTTGCATATCCATATATAGGTCCATTGCCGTGGTGAAGGACTACCACTTATCATCAACTTTGATGCCATTTATGATTTGCCTAACTATCTGCTCCTCTTCTATCTCTTCTCTAATGCTCCCAAGTTGGTTAGCTACATCCTTCACCTTGGTTACATAGTCAACCACAATTTGCTTTGCTTGCTTCTTCAAGGTTGTGAACTCCATCCAAAGTTGGTTCTTCCTAGCCCTTGTATTTGATGAGAAGTATGAAGAGAGTACTTCCCAAGTCTCTTGTGAGGTCTTGCGATTCCTAATGTGAGGTAATAAGAAATCAGATATTGAGTTAAGTATATAAGACCTAGCTAGAGCATCCTTTTCACACCATGTAGTTAGAATTTCTTGCTCTTCTCTTGTAGGTTGATGTTTGCTTTTGAATATTGGCATTTCCTCATCTCCAAAGATGTATCCATATAAGCTTTCCTTGGAGATAGGCTTGCATCCTTAGGGACCATGCTCGATAGTTGCTTCTATCCAGTTTGTTAATGAATGATGGAAATCCATCTCTCATTTTTCTTGTTGTTGCTTCGATACCACTATTCGAGGAGATGGTGGATAGATTCCAGAGATGAAGTGGTGCTACAAAATCTTGCCTCACAACAGCCAAGAACAAGTTATGGAGAGTATAGTATATCCCTTGAGCTTCCCAACAATCATAAATAATTACCTATGTGCTTTGGAACATGATCCTCTAATCAATGGATCAAAGAAGATGAGTAGAAAGTTCAACCAAGAGCTAAGACTTGCTATTTTGGTCTCTGCACATGTTTAGTAAAATGAAGAGTGCTCTCAACCTGTTAACAATTGACTGAATTCCTTTTGGAGAATCTAATTAACTTAGATTTCTACCAATGATGAGTTATTCCAATAAAAAAGATCAATTGTACACTGAGAATGAATCTTAGCAAGTTGAAGGACTATCTCAACATTTTCGAGGTGCTACAGTATGCAGAACATTGAGCAGTAATGTGAAGATATATCACAATTGAGAAAAGCAATAATAATGAAACTTTGTAGCTATGCAGTAGACAATATGTTGAATCTATAGCACTTTAAATCACCTCAAATGATCAAATATGCACTGAGAACAAGCTCTGAGAATATTCTAAGATGATCATAGTAGAGAAGAGAAGTAGAGATATGATCAAAGTGTATGTATTAGATCACATAGAAATACAATGACATTGGAAATGTATAATTGCACAATGTGAGGGTAGTGATAGAGCTATGAAGTGAGCTCTTTAATAACAAGAAAATCCTCTCAATTGATCTTCAAATTAGGCTCAATGCACACGAGATTTTGATCCACTCTTATAGCTAGAGTTGGAGCCAAGTTTTGAACTCAAATTCAAGCTGTCACCATAAAGTGAGTCCTAAAATTTAGGCTTTACTTTCTCATCTATCAACTACCAAGAATTCAAGATTTGATTCCTCCTAACTCCTCGTGGGATCAATGCAATTAACATATGTACTTTTACAAGGATAAAATTAATTGGCTTTTACAAGGGAGTAGTCATATGTGACTATATGGGATAACTGCTAATTGTCCAAGTATGTAGGCTTGGACTTATTTGTACCAAAAAATATCATATGTCATGCCATCAAGCATGTGCACACATCGATGACTCTCACTTGAGAATTGATGAAACCAATCACGATGTGGAGTAACATGAAAACTAGCTAATGCATCAAGCAACCAAGACATATATGTGCTATCCAATGAACGAGAGGAATCTTGAGATGAACCATAGGATAAAGTGATATCACCATCACTAGCATAATCAACTGTAATAGACTCTCTTGAAACCACTATTTGACCTACATCAATGCATATCTCTGATGTCATCATCACATTCGCCTAAAGCAACATTGTCAAGAATGGCCCTCACAACCACAATGACAACATTGAAGTCATCAATGTGATCTATGTCTCGCATAAGTCAATGGAATCACATACATATCATGTAGTCTTTGCCATAATGCACTACTTGTCTCCTCATACATTACAGACTCATATATAGAATCCACAAGTTGTAATCAGATAGTGGGATTGGCCAATGCATCCATATCCATCCATACATGGTCGGACATGTCACGAGGCCTCTATGCATCTCTATGAACATATGTGTGACCCTGCATGAACCAATGTATGCCACATTTGAGCTTTCCATCTCCGAAAGTTAATGCAATCAAATCAAGAAGACACCATGCTAGCAATCCAAGATACTAGCAATGTAACAAGAGATGAGGAATAATACTCTATCACCAATAGGATCATACTTGCATATCCATATGCATAACTCACATCACAAATGTGTCACTAAAGAAGAAACCATGTGAACCACCTATCACATAACCATGCATCTAGCATGTACATAAAACCATGAGCATAAGCCTGCTCACCAAGTCTCCAAATTGTCCAAGTAGATGTGAAAGGATCCTGGAAACAACAGAATATCCCCTATAAATTGAACAATCAAAACAAGATAAAAAATAGCAAAAGAACAATGAGTAAACTATCACCACCTATCACTGATCCAATCAAAGATAATGGCAAATACACATGCCAAAAATTCATGGCAATACATGCCAATACAATGGGGATACACCTCCACTCAAGAATGAATTTTGCAAGATAGTCCAACCTATCACGAATAACCTATGTCCAAGTCCAAGTGAACGGAGATAAAGAAATGATCCAAAGCTATCCAAAAAGCATAAAGGATCTACTAGAGTACTCTTCCAGCATAAAAGCCGATGAAATTTCGGCAGCAGCTCCTCTGTAAAATGGACTCTGGACCAAAATAACCATGTGGGAATATACCATCTACTAATGCCAAAATATAGTGGCAATCATATATAATGATCAATGATAATATGGCTCAATGAAAATCCAACATAGGTGATAAAATGATATATAGCTAAGGCTCCAATTGGATCATCTACCTGCACAAAAACAAGAATACAATTACAAACTAAGATCCAAAATCAAATCATATAAATTATGTGAAAACGGAACGCTAAGCCATATCCAAGTGCCATAAATGAGATATACACCACAATGCCACTATACATCCATTGAGAATACTATGATCAAACTTGTGATGGCATAAACCTGAAGGGTAAATCACAATTCCATCTCACATGCCAAATACTTGACAAGATCATGCTCTACTCTCATACGGAGGAGCTACCACATTGATCATACATGGTCAAATGGAAACCAAGTCCCAAAAAAAAGAGTTCATTTCTCCCAACTAGCTTTGCACCAATGAGTCTCTAAACCAAGAGCTAAAGAAGGATTTGAAAATAATTTCAATCTTCAACTATCTTTATGTTGCTCTGTGTTCTACATTTTTGGCAACCTTGTTGGAGTTTATTGATCTCCAAAGTACAGCTAGAAGTAGGTGAAACCCAACAGGACCTAGTTGACTTTTTCACAAACTTGTATGCACAGACCAATTTTCTTGCAGAGCAAGCTTCTCTTTACTCACTTAGAATTTTCCAAAACTATTTCACACACATAAACTAGAATCTAAGAGCTTTCCAACAAGCTATAGGACACCTCAAATGGATAAATACGTAATGAGCTATGACCTCTGTAATATGCAGCTTTAATGGAGACCTTGAAACAGAGATGAACCCGAGGACACACATCACTTGCAGAGACTACTGATCTTAACTCACAACTCCAATGAATCTTTAACTTTCCAGAATACATGTAGACTTTGAGAGCTTTCTAAAAAGCCAAAGAACACATGATTTGGATACATACACAAGGATATATGACCTCTGCAAGTTTGAGGTTTAATGGAGACCTTCAGCAAGGGGTAAAACCAGAGAACATACACTACTTGCAGAGAGTATTGCTCTCAGCTCACAAATCCAATGATTATGAAAATTTATAGAAAGAAAGTAGACAGTAAGAGCTTTCAAATGAGCTATCAAAAATGTAATTTGAATATATAATGAGGGAGATACAAGCTCTGTAATATCTGCATACAAAACTACAACAGCATAGAGATACACATATGACTCTCTTGGACATCCCACAAGATCACGACTTTTCTCCTCTTTTTATAGCCTGGGAAACTAATCTAAAACCTTCCTTATACATCTAAATTTGTGGTAGACACTTGGATGGAGGTATTACATGACTCAAGTGCTCAAATAAGCAAAGTATTGATGGACTTTGAGAACTAGCCACATCGACCTTCCACTAGAACACCACTGCAGCTCCCTTGTGACTCACTAATTTGACTCACCATGTTCTAGAACTCACGTGGTATTTTTGCTACATTTTTTGAATAATATGAGCCTTCTTGAATTATTTGAAGACTTCCCAAAGGTATTTACATAATTTGAAACTTGTACCCTACATAAAACAAATGTTCGCAACATTCTCCCCCTCAAGTTTCAAAGGGTATTTCCTTCATGCCAAGAATATAGTTGAATCTTTGAAGCTTTGGTCCATCCAAGGATTTGGTGAAGATATGTGCAACTTGATCCTTTGTTCCCACAAAAGAAACTTGTACTTCATTGTTTATGGCCTTCTCTCGAACATAATGATAGTGAACCTCTATATGCTTTGTTCTAGCATGAAAAATAGGATTTGAGGTCATATGAATGCTGCTCAAGCTATCCCCATATATCAGTGGTACATCAACCTGCACATTCAAGTCATGAAACAACTTTTTAAACCACATAACCTTAGTAGTAGCCAATGCTAAACCTCTATACTCAGCCTCTGTAGAAGATAAAGCAATTGTAGGCTGTTTCTTTGAACTCCATGTTAATGTCTTATTTCCTGCTATTACCACATATCCACTTGTGGATCTTCTGTCATCTTTGCTTCCAACCCAATCTGCATCACTAAAGACTTTAAGAGTTAGATCAGCATCATGACTATAAAATAATCCTTCGTTCATGGTACCTTTAAAATACCTAAGCACTCTTTTCGCTGCATGCATATGAGGTACTCTAGGTTCATGCATAAACTGTGACAATACTCCCATTGCATAGCATATATCAGGTCTAGTTTTTGTTGCATAAATCAAAGATCCTACCATGGATCTATATACATTCATATCATGCAACTCATCACCTTCCTTTGCACTCAGCTTTACATTACATTCCATTGGAGTAGAAACAAATTTACATTCCTGCATACCAAACCTTTTCAGCATATCACATATATACTTTCTCTGTATCAACCACATACCTTCATCGCTATACACAGTTTCAATCCCAAGAAAGTATCTAAGCAAACCAAGATCTGAAATTTTAAATTCCTTTCCCAAATTAGCTTTTATCTCATCAATTTCTTTTACATCATTCCCTGTAATCAACAAGTCATCCACATAAATGCATACATAGACACACATGTCATCTACATGTTTTACATAAAGTGAAGGATCAGCATGACTCGCTGTGTATCCTTGCAGCATAAGATACTTTACCAACCTTGCATTCCATGCCCTTGGTGCCTGCTTAAGACCATACAATGCCTTCTTTAACCTGCATACATGATTATGACATTTTGCATCCACATAACCATCTAATTGTGACATATATACTTCTTCATTTAACTCACCATTAAGAAAGGCATTCTTTATATCAAGTTGATATATATTCGACCTTTTACTTGCAGCTAAAGCCAACAAAGTTCTTACCGTTGCCATGTTTGCTACTGGACTAAATGTTTCCTCATAGTCCACTCCTTGAGTTTGATTATATCCTTTTGCTACAAGTCTACCCTTATATCTTGACACACTACCATCACTACTTCTTTTAATCTTAAAAACCCACTTGCAACCAATTACCTTTTGTTTTGGTGTCTTTGGAACTAAATTCCAAGTCTTGTTATCCTGTAGTGCTTCCATTTCTTCTCTCATTGCTTTCTCCCACTTTTCATCTCCTTTTGCCTCATCATAACATGTGGGTTCATTTTCCTGCTCAACTTTTGTCATAAAAGCATAATGAGTATTCATAAAAGATTCATAAGTATACCTTTGAGGTTGCTTACTCACTCTTGAAGTTCTTCTTACCTCCAATGTAGATGCTCTTCCTTTCTTATTAGGAACCTTTGATGATTCTCCATACTCACATACATCACTAATTTCCTCTCCTTCATCATTAACTTCAACAAGTTTGAGTTTACCTTTACTTTTAACACTTGGAGGTGACTCTTGCCTTAATCTTCCATTGAAAGGTGATCCTCTTTCTTCATCCAAACCACTCCTTTCATCATTTAAACTTCCTGATGGCTGAACTATGCATTCATCTCCTTCAACCACACCTTCTTCATTTTCATCCATGACCTGCAAACAATTCTTATCTACATACCATGAAAGTGATTCATCAAAATTTACATCTCTTGAAACAACTACCTTATTGGTATGAGGATTATAACATCTATATCCTCTTTGAGTATCTGCATAACCAATAAATATACACTTTTCTGATTTCACATCAAGTTTTGATCTCACTTCACTAGGTACATGCACATAACATACACAACCAAATACTTTCAAATGACTTACACTTGGTTTCCTTCCATGCCATACCTCATATGGTGTCAAATGATGAACTCCGGCAGTAGGTACTCTATTCATAATGTACGCACTTGTGCTAACAGCTTCAACCCAAAAAGAATTAGGCAAACACATATAATTTAGCATGCTTCTAGATACTTCTGCTATGATTCTGTTTCTTCTTTTTGTGACTCCATTTTGTTGTGGAGTATACCTGCATGTAACTTCTCTTTTGATACCTTCACCATACAAAAAATCAGTAAAAGCTTGAGAGAAATACTCTCTCCCTCCATCAGATCTTAGCTTCTTAATATACCTTCCTGTTTGCTTTTTGATATATGATTTGAACTTCTTGAAACAATCAAAGACCTCACTCTTATGTTTAATGAAATACACAAATGTCATTCTACTATGATCATCAATGAATGATACATAGTACTTATTACCAACCAAGGATGCCTCTTTAGTAGGTCCCCACACATCTGTGTGTATGAGATCTAGCAAACCATCACTTACATAGCTTGAATGCTTGAAAGGTTGTCTATTCTGCTTACCCATTTGACATGCTTCACAAAGATGCACCATATGTTGCTTAGTAAGATCAGGTAATCCTTCAACAATCCTCTTCTTTGATAGCTCCTTTAACCTGTGTACATTTATGTGTCCAATCCTTTTGTGCCATAGAAGCTCTGCTATTCGATGCATACCATAAGAGAAATAGTTTGTATGATTTGGGTTTACCTTGAATGTAAACAATCTACCTTGTTTTTGACCTCTAGCAATTAACCTCCTTTGCTTTGGATCCTCAATGAAGCAACCTGCATGATTAATTCTTATTTGCAAAACCTTTTCTACCATTTGACCAACTGACATCAAATTCTTAGTGATCGTTGGCACATAAAGTACATCCTTCAAGCAATTTGTCTTGCTCTTATCCTGCATAACGACATCTCCAACTCGCATAATCTTATGTGTTGTATCATCTCCTGTTTCAACATGACCTTTACATGAAGTATATACCAGTTTTGCTTTGCCAGTATAAGCATCTCAAAGTCTGCTATAGGTTTAGTAGAATTCATCTTAGCAATTCTGTTCAACTTTTTGAGATACAATCAATTTTCTGCATCAAGGTATTTTAGTCACCAACCATGGCTGAAAGCAGTGATGTATTTTGTATGTTGGATGCTGATGATAAGTTGGATGGTACCAACTACCCGTTGTGAGCTTATATGATGCGACATGTATTGGTTGCAAAAGGACTATGGAACATTCTGTAGGGTGTTGAAAAATGTCCTATCACACCTGCAACTGTTACAACTGCAGGTACTGAAGCTGATGTAGAAGGTGTTGAAGATGATGATATTCTGCAAATTCCTATTCGTGCTACGGTTTCTGCTGCACCTACTGTAGAGCAAATTGTTAGGATGGTAGAGATGCCCAGACACATGCATTGATAGCTTTGTCTGTCATATGTGCCATTATTCCTCACATTCGCTCTTGCAAAATAACTAAGGATGCTTGAGATACACTTACCACATTGTACCAAGCTAGGAATGAGGCTCGTGTTGCTTACCTCCAAAAATAGTTGGAGAGTGAGCACATGAATGAAGGTGATTCTATAGATAGTTTTCTGACAAAGATCAAGGAATTGAAAGAACAGTTGATTTCTATTGATGAGGTTATACCAGATAGCTCACTTGTGTAGACCGTTCTGAATGGTCTTCGTGATATGCCGAATGACTACTGTTCATAGCATCTATGCACTTGCAACTCATCATGGTTGGCATGTACATCAATTGGACATTAAAACAACATTTCTGAATGGTGACTTGCATGAAGAAGTGTATGTTTTCTAGCCCCATGGCATTGTGCAGAAAGGGCATGAAAACCAGGTGTGCATGCTAAGAAAGGCTTTATATGGTTTGAAACAAGCACCATGTGCTTGGTATGAAAAGATACATGCCTATCTGATTGCACATGGTTTTGAGAACAGTCCAACAGAAAGCACCTTATATGTTATGCATGCTAATGATGTACTTCTAATCATTGTGGTATATGTTGATGACATGATGATCACTCGTCCTCATGAGAAGCATATTTCTGATTTTAAGGCTGATTTGCATGCCTCATTTGAGATGTTTGATTTGGGGCATTTGCATCATTATTTGGGCATTCAGTTTATGCCCGTTGATGGTGGAACGACTTTGTGTCAAACAAAATATATTGACACATTATTGCAATGTTTTGGCCTTGAATACTGTAAACCTATTGCCACTCCTATGGAGACAGCTTTATGATTGAGTCTTCATGATGTTGGAGATGATTTTGATGCTGTTCTCTATCAACAGGCTGTTGGATTCTTGATTTACTTATGCATTACTCAAAAAAGCATTGGCAAGCGATTAAACGCATCTTTCGCTACTTGAGTGGTATTCGGCTACTTGGGTTGTTTGGGGATCACTACTGCCAGATTTTCATGCTTTTTCTGACTCTAATTGGGCTGGTTGCTATGACACTCGTGTGTCCACTAGTGGCTTTGCTTCATGCTTGGTAGCTCATGTATATCTTGGTTGAGCAAGAAGCAGCCTACTATGGCCACTTCCAGTTGTGAGGCTGAGTATAGGTCAACTTTTGCAGCGACTGTTGAGTGTGTGTGGCTCAGATGCCTTATGGCTGATTTGGGTGTTGGTCAGTCTTATGCCACCACCATCTTCACTGACAGTCAGAGTGCATTGGCAATTGCAAGAAACCCTATGTTCCATGCTCACACTAAGCACATTGAGGTGCATTATCATTATGTCAGGGATATTTTCTCTACTGGGGAGATCAGCTTGGCATATGTGCCCGCGCAGGAGAACATTGCAAACCTTTTCACGAAGGCTCTAACTAGGAAGAAGTTTGAAGCTTTCGCAAAGCTTTGGGCTTACTTCCTTTTGTGGAATGATTTCCACATAGTTTGGCACTTCCTTATACATGAGTGCCAGCTCCTTGTTCACCGCATCACTCCTAAGGGGGATTTGTTGATATATTTAGGTAGTGATGTGTGTGAACACTCTAGGATTGCTGGGGCACTTTTTTCCCTCTTTAGGAGGTTTTTTTCCCCCGACTTGTATATATGCCTATTGCCCTAATGGGCTACTTATCTTTGTATGTTCTAGTGGTAATACATTCAATATTATGTGTTGTGCTCTAAGCTTCTTCTTCTTCCTTGTGCTGTTTGCGTGCTTCCAAAGATGTCTAAATCCAACAATTCTGGCCATGTATGAAGCAGGATATTAGAAAATATGTTAGTGAATGTTTAAAATGGCAACAAGTGAAATCAAAGTTTAAGAGAATGCCTCGAATGCTTCAACCTTTGGATGTTCCAAATCAGAAGTGGGAGTCTACCTCTATGGACTTTATCACTAAATTGACTTTGACCAAAAATAAATATGATACCATATTTTTGGTAGTTGATTGACTTACCAAAATGGTACATTTCTTCCCTATCAAAAAGAGTGATACTGTCTTGAATGTTGCAAGAATATTTCTAAAAGAAATTTTTTGATTGCATGGAATGCCTAAAAGCATAATTTCCAATAGATACCCTAGGTTCACATCAAAATTTTGGAGAGCAACATTTGAATCAATTGGAACTTAACTTCGTATGAGTACAACTTCCCATCCAAAAACTGATGGGGAAATCGAGGGGGTTAATCGGGTACTTGAAGATATGTTGCATATGTATGTGAATGAAAAGCAGGATAATTGGAGTGAATATTTGGCCTTAGTCAAGTTTGCATACAATAGTGCATGGCATGCATTTATAAAAATGACTCCATTTGAGGTTATGTATGTTTATAGCTATTTGATTCCACCTTCATTTTTGGGTTTCCCAAATAAACTAGAAGTATCTAAAAGAAATGCTTGAGACGAAGGATGAAGAAGTCCAAAAAATTAAGAAACAAATAAAAGAAGCCTAGAAAAGACAAAAGAAATTCTACGATTTGAAGAGAAGACCACTTGAATTTCAAACAGATGACATAATATTTATTGAAGTCAATCCTTTTTGATCTAACTTGTTGCTACAAAAAGATCATAGGCATTCTCCTCAATACATACGTCCTTTTAAAGTTTTGAAAAAGATTCGATCTCTTGCTTATTTGTTGGAATTACCCGAACATTTAAATGTGCATCCTGTATTTCATGTTACCTTACTTAAACGATATGTACCTAATGTTGCTCATGTTTAGTAGGACAACTATAATCTGAAAGTTGATGGCTCTTTTGAGCTTCAACTTGAAATAGTGTTAGATAGGAGGGAAAAATTACTTAGAAATAGATCTATAGTAGAGATTTTAGTGAAATGGCACACATATCTAGTAGAAGATTCGACTTGGGTGAACTTAGATGATTTTTTGGCACATTATCCTTCTCTCTTACTTTGAGGACAAAGTTCCTAAGAGGGGGGGAATAATTGTAATAGGCCTTTCGATGGTGAAATAATCCATTTTGAATTTTTTGAATTACATTGTGGGGATAATGCTTAGAATGAACAATCATGTCAATTTATGCATGTAGGAAAAATTTTGGGATGACAAGTTTTATATTGTTTCTCTAGACCTTATCCGCATCATGTTTTCAGGTTGAAAATTGAATGTGAAGATGAAAGAATTGGGAAAAAGTCTATATGAGAGAAAGGTAGAGCATGCATAAGAGAATAAAAGTGCCTTAGTGAAACTTTTGTGAATCATGTTTTAAAACCTAGGTCATCACTAACACTATTGTGAAAATCGAAAATTTGAATAAACGTGCCTCTCACAAGCTTAAGCTAATTCCTCACCATTTTCAAGTTATAGGGATTCTCTATTTCTGTTCGAATCCATGATTTTGATGTTTACATGTTGTCATGCCTAATTACAGATGTATTTGGATATGTCTTTTTGGTGCTTTTCTTCTATTTTTGGATAGGTACCACTAAAGAAAGTTCTTGAATACTACAAACACATGTTTTTGTGAAAGTTTTGCAAAAAATTGGTTTTTTCTAAATTTGGTGGATCACACACTTCTTTGGGTGATGATCAACTCTGTTATGGAGACTGTGAGTGTGAAAAAGATTGTGATAGCTTAGGGGTGGTCAAGAGGTAGAGGCTGATGGGGGAAGTATCTCAACCCCTAAGCAACAATGAAGCGCGAATGACCTCCACAGGTATCCTTCTTTGACCTCTGCACACCAAAAATGCTCTTACTCAGAGCTTATGCAGAGAACTCCAGTGAGCTTTTGTAGACCTGTAGTAGACACCAAGGGCTTTCCAGCAAAACACATTTCACTTGAAATGGATGCTTACACAAAGAGAAACAATGTCTACAACATGAGCTAGTTGAATGCTCACAACTGCTAGTCAAGCAAAGACCTCACTTCACTCCAGCAACCTTTTCTCAGAGATTATACAGAGAATGAATCTCAAACTTGAGTCAACTTTAGAGCACTCTAATAGCTACCCAATGACACCAAAATCATAGCAAATGGATACATAGAGAAGGATAACCAGCCCTTACAACAGAGAGCAAAATATTTCCAACAGAGCCTACACAAAGAGAGAGATATCAATCACACAACTTCACTAAAATGAATGTTGCTCCCAGCTTACTCAGAGAATGCTCCAGAGAATTGGTAAGCATAAAATAGACTCTTATAGCTATCCAATGAGACAAGAATTACATCAAATGGATACCATATGAGGGAGAACCAATGCTAACAACTCAGGGGTAGAGAGTTGCAACACTGCCTGCGCACACACATAGATATGCCTACTAAAAGAAAACAAACAAGCAAGCAAGGGGGTTGCTTAAGCAAGGGGCTTGCTTATCACAACTCCAGCACTTAGTGCTCACTTTACATGAGCTAAAACTCCAAGAAGATGGCCCAAAAGAAGTCGGGATACATGCTCCTTTTATAGTGAGAGGTGTGCCCCTAAAATCTAGGAACTACCTTTCCAAATCAGCCTCCTAACTTGGAGGAATTAGTTGAGATGACTTGGGGAGTGGTTGAGTGACTTTTCTTGATGGAATCTCGTGGCTTTTGGCTTCCTTTGATTGCTCCACATGTCCATAAAAGATTCCCCACGAATTTTTAGCTTGAAGCTTGACTTTTAACACTCCCCCTCAAGCTTCAATTCTTCATCCTCATCCAAGCTCCTTCATGTTGATGCATTGCTTGAATTTTGAAATCTTCATCCCATCCAAAACCTTTGTAAACATGTCCGCAACTTGGTCCTTGGTACCAATATGATGTACTGAAACTTCCTTGGATATCACCTTTTCCCTTATGAAGTGATAGTGCACTTCAATATGCTTGGTTCTAGCATGATAGACAGGGTTCGATGCTAGATGAATGCTACTCATGTTGTCACAAAAAATTGGATATGTGTCAACCTGCAAATTAAGCTCCATAAATAACTTCTTAATCCACATTAGCTCACATGTGACTTGAGCCAAAGCTCTATACTCAGCCTCGGTGAAAGATAATGCCACCGTGGGTTGCTTCTTTGAAATCCATGAGATGATCTTGCTACCTAGCATGACTAGGTAACCACTTGTACTCCTTCTATCTTCCTTCGAACCGGCCCAATCGGCATCGGAATAAGCTTTGACCTGCATATCATCATCAAATGAGTAGAACAATCCTTCATTTATAGTGGCTTTGAGATATCGCAACATTCTTCTTGCAGCTTGCAAGTGTGTAGTCCTTGGACTATGCATAAATTGTGATAACACTCCAACTCCATATGCTATGTCGGGCCTGGTTATTGTGGCATAATTGAAAGAGCCTACAATAGATCGATACAAAGTTACATCCTCTAATGGCTCTCCATCAATGGAGATTAGCTTTACATTAACTTCCATGGGATTTGAAATAGGCTTGCAATGTAGCATCCCAAACCTCTCAAGTAGGTCTAGAATATACTTCCTTTGTATGAGCATAATACCTTCTTCTTTGTATACAACTTCAATGCCAAGAAAATACCTAAGATCTCCAAGATCAGAGATCCTAAACTCCTTTCCAAGCTTTGCCTTGATCTCCTCAATGCCCTTTGTATCATTACCTGTAATGATAAGATCATCTACATACACACACATGTAGACCACAAGTTCTCCTCTTTGTTTGATGAAGAGAGATGGATCCGCCTTGCATTGATTGTAACCACATTTGATCAAATAGTCCACCAATCTTTGGTTCCAAGCCCTTGGAGCTTGCTTTAGGCCATAAAGTGCCTTCTTCAACCTACAAACATGATGTGGAAACTCTTTATGAACAAAACCTAGTGGTTGCTCCATGTATACCTCTTCTTCCAAGTCTCCATTGAGAAAGGCATTCTTGATATCCAATTGGAAGAGCTTCCATCCTTTGCTAGCAGCCATTGCAATGAGTGTCCTAATGGTGCTCATCTTTTCCACGGGGCTGAATGTCTCTTCAAAGTCCACTCCATAGGTTTGTGCAAAACCCTTGGCCACCAATCTTGCTTTGAACCTAGAAATAGATCCATCTGAATTCCTCTTTACTTTATACACCCACTTATTACCTATTACCTTCATGTTCTCCTTCTTGGGCACTAGAGTCCATGTTTGATTTTCCTCAAGTGCGTCGATCTCTTCTTGCATTGCCTCTTTCCATTCGGTGTACCTGCTTGCATCTTCATAGCAATCGGGCTCATGATCTTCTACTACTTTGTTCATATATGCATAATGTGTTGCCATGTATGAATCATAAGTAAACCTTTGATTTGGATACTTAACTCTAGAAGACTTCCTTTCTTCACCTTTTGGAGGAATAAACCTCCTTTGCCTTGGGAACTTGATCTCTTTCTTTGACGTGGCTTCTTTCTCCATCATGTGTCCTTCATCATCTTCAACTTCATTACCTTCTTCATCCAACTCCACCAATGTTGCTTTGCCTTTGTTGATTGATTGTGCTTCATAGCTTGATGAAGATCTCCCCTCCATGGTGAGTTCATGCTTGAACTATCTTCATTGATGGAACACCTTGGGCCGCTTAGCTCTAGGTCGATTTGTTCTTCATCATGTCCATGCTTTTCTTCTTCATAGTCCTGCATACAATCATACTTCTTATACCAAGGGAGTAGCTCATCAAATGCTACATCCCTTGATATCCTCAAGTCCTTTGTGTTTGGGTTGAAGCACCTGTAACCTTTATGATCATTTGAATATCCTAGAAACACACACTTTTTTGCCTTTGGTTGTAGCTTGTGCCTCAATTCACTTGGCACATGTACATAAAAAGTACATCCAAATATCTTCAAGTGGGAAAGATCAGGTTTCTTACCATAATAGGCTTGATATGGTGTCAAGCCATGGATCCCTGAGGTAGGAGCCCTATTCATTAGATACACGGTGGTATTTGCTGGATCACTCCAAAACATGTTAGGTACATTCATCTCATTAAGCATTGCTCTAGCGATCTCGGCAATGTATCTATTCTTTCTCTCTGCTACTCCATTTTGTTGGGGTGTGTACCTACATGTTACTTGCCTCTTGATGCCTTGATCCATTAAAAAATCAGAAAACTCATTTGAGAAATATTCTCCCCCTCCATCGGACCTTAGCTTCTTGATATATGTACCTGTTTCCTTCTCTACCATTGCCTTGAATGCTTTGAAACATGTAAACACATCTGATTTGTTTTTGATGAAATAAACCCAAACCATCCTTGTGCAATCATCTATAAAAGTGACAAAGTACTTGTTACCTCCAATGGATTGCTCTTTCGTTGGCCCCCACACATCTGTATGTATCAACTCCAATGGATGTTGGCTTATGTAGCCACTCTTCTTGAATGGAAGTCTCGCTTGCTTCCCTAGTTGACAAGATTCACATAAATGCTTCATACCTTGTCCTTGGAAGTTGGGAAGACCTTCAACCAGCCTCTTGAATTGCATTTCATTCATTCTTTGTATGTTGATGTGACCTATCCTCTTGTGCCACAAGTCCAACTCCGAAATCCTCTTGTTTCCATATGTGAAGTAGACATGTTGAGTAGAATGAGAATTTACCTCCAAAGTGAAGAGTCTCCCTTGCTTCTTTCCTCTTGCTATGACCTTGTAACCTTGCTTAGGGTTCTCCACAAAGCATCCACCTTTGTTGAACCTTACTTGATAGCCTCTTTCAACCATTTGCCCAACGGACACCAAGTTCTTTGTGATGGTAGGTACATGCAAGACATCCTTGAGACATCTTCCTTCCTCCTTGTCATCCAAAGCTACATCTCCAACATGGGAGATCTCATGGGCTGTATCATCACCTGTTTCTACATGTCCTTTACCTTTGGGAACATGTAGATTAGTAAACCAAGAAGCATTGCAACTCATATGGTTGCTACATCCACTATCAATATACCAAGTGTTATCTACTTTGCTTGAATTCCCATTCATGTGCATCATCAAGAGATTGTCATTTTCTGAACTTGTAGAAGCATAATTACCTTGGCCTTTGTATGAAGAACCTTGATTATAGTTCCTTTGGTTTCCTCCTTGGTAGCAATCTCTAGCATAGTGGCCAAACTTGCCACATATGTAACATCCTTCGCCATCTTGATTCCTGTTTTGTTGATGTCGTCCTCCTCTTCCTCTTGATCTTCCTCTCCATCTTTGTGATGAGGTGCCTTGGTCATGTCCTTGATTTCTTGAGTGGCCTTGCCTTCCTCCAAACCTTCCTTTGCCCCTTCCTTGTCCTTGTCTTCCTTTGCCCCTTTGATTACCTGCATAGAAAACTTGTGCATCTTTGCTTTTAGTTGAACTTCCACCTATGTTCATTTCTTCGGTGACCGTGAGAGCAACCAATTGCTCAAAATCGGGAAGATTATCCCTTACGTAAACTGAAGTGGTAAAGGGTTTCCACTTCTCATCATCTCTCAAACCATTGAGAGTATAAGCCACAAGATCGTCATCGTCTACGTGGCTTCCAATGGATCCCAATGCATCTGAGAACTCCTTGACCTTAAGTATGTAGTCATTTATGCTACTCCCTGAGCTCTTCCTAAGGTTGTTGAGCTCATTCTTGAGTTGGATCTTCCTTGCTTTGGTGCTTGTTGAATAAAGCCTTTCAAGTGTCTCCCATACCTTCATGCTTGAATCCAGGTCTTGGATATGGCCGATCATGCTATTGCTAATGTGTTGGGAAAGAATAAAGATAACCCTCTTGTCTCTTTCATTCCATTCCCTAAAGGCCCTTCTCTGGTCATTGGTTGGATTCTCATCCAACCTAGGTCTTGGTTCACTTCCACTAATCAACCCCCAAAGGCCCTTGCCCATAAGATAGTTGGAGACCCTAAATCGATAGTTGGAGACCCTAAATCTCCATGGTTGATAGTTACCTTTGTCTAGCTTTTCAATTTGAGTGTTGAAGTCTCCCATATCTAGTCTTTGATACTTGACCTAGCCCTTGGCTAATGCTCCAATGTGTGTAAAATGAAAATGAGGCTCTGAGGTTACCTCAATCCAAAGCTTTCCTTAGATGGACACCTTGTGCTCTTGCAAATTTGAGTAGAATAGCTCCCCCTTGATGTGAGCTACCTCCAAGAAGCTTTTGTTGATGCAACTCTTCAACCACCAACTCCAAGAGGCCTTCTTGCTTGTATGTGATACCTCCAAGATGCCCAAATGCTCTGATACCACTGATGGGGGAAGTATCTCAACCCCTAAGCAACGATGAAGCGCGAATGACCTCCACAGGTATCCTTCTTTGACCTCTGCACACCAAAAATGCTCTTACTCAGATCTTATGCAGAGAACTCCAGTGAGCTTTTGTAGACCTGTAGTAGACACCAAGGGCTTTCCAGCAAAACACATTTCACTTGAAATGGATGCTTACACAAAGAGAAACAATGTCTACAACATGAGCTAGTTGAATGCTCACAACTGCTAGTCAAGCAAAGACCTCACTTCACTCCAGCAACCTTTTCTCAGAGATTATACAGAGAATGAATCTCAAACTTGAGTCAACTTTAGAGCACTCTAATAGCTACCCAATGACACCAAAATCATAGCAAATGGATACATAGAGAAGGAGAACCAGCCCTTACAACAGAGAGCAAAATATTTCCAACAGAGCCTACACAAAGAGAGAGATATCAATCACACAACTTCACTAAAATGAATGTTGCTCCCAGCTTACTCAGAGAATGCTCCAGAGAATTGGTAAGCATAAAATAGACTCTTATAGCTATCCAATGAGACAAGAATTACATCAAATGGATACCATATGAGGGAGAACCAATGCTAACAACTCAGGGGTAGAGAGTTGCAACACTGCCTGCGCACACACATAGATATGCCTACTAAAAGAAAACAAACAAGCAAGCAAGGGGGTTGCTTAAGCAAGGGGCTTGCTTATCACAACTCCAGCACTTAGTGCTCACTTTACATGAGCTAAAACTCCAAGAAGATGGCCCAAAAGAAGTCGGGATACATGCTCCTTTTATAGTGAGAGGTGTGCCCCTAAAATCTAGGAACTACCTTTCCAAATCAGCCTCCTAACTTGGAGGAATTAGTTGAGATGACTTGGGGAGTGGTTGAGTGACTTTTCTTGATGGAATCTCGTGGCTTTTGGCTTCCTTTGATTGCTCCACATGTCCATAAAAGATTCCCCACGAATTTTTAGCTTGAAGCTTGACTTTTAACACTCCCCCTCAAGCTTCAATTCTTCATCCTCATCCAAGCTCCTTCATGTTGATGCATTGCTTGAATTTTGAAATCTTCATCCCATCCAAAACCTTTGTAAACATGTCCGCAACTTGGTCCTTGGTACCAATATGATGTACTGAAACTTCCTTGGATATCACCTTTTCCCTTATGAAGTGATAGTGCACTTCAATATGCTTGGTTCTAGCATGATAGACAGGGTTCGATGCTAGATGAATGCTACTCATGTTGTCACAAAAAATTGGATATGTGTCAACCTGCAAATTAAGCTCCATAAATAACTTCTTAATCCACATTAGCTCACATGTGACTTGAGCCAAAGCTCTATACTCAGCCTCGGTGGAAGATAATGCCACCGTGGGTTGCTTCTTTGAAATCCATGAGATGATCTTGCTACCTAGCATGACTAGGTAACCACTTGTACTCCTTCTATCTTCCTTCGAACCGGCCCAATCGGCATCGGAATAAGCTTTGACCTGCATATCATCATCAAATGAGTAGAACAATCCTTCATTTATAGTGGCTTTGAGATATCGCAACATTCTTCTTGCAGCTTGCAAGTGTGTAGTCCTTGGACTATGCATAAATTGTGATAACACTCCAACTCCATATGCTATGTCGGGCCTGGTTATTGTGGCATAATTGAAAGAGCCTACAATAGATCGATACAAAGTTACATCCTCTAATGGCTCTCCATCAATGGAGATTAGCTTTACATTAACTTCCATGGGATTTGAAATAGGCTTGCAATGTAGCATCCCAAACCTCTCAAGTAGGTCTAGAATATACTTCCTTTGTATGAGCATAATACCTTCTTCTTTGTATACAACTTCAATGCCAAGAAAATACCTAAGATCTCCAAGATCAGAGATCCTAAACTCCTTTCCAAGCTTTGCCTTGATCTCCTCAATGCCCTTTGTATCATTACCTGTAATGATAAGATCATCTACATACACACACATGTAGACCACAAGTTCTCCTCTTTGTTTGATGAAGAGAGATGGATCCGCCTTGCATTGATTGTAACCACATTTGATCAAATAGTCCACCAATCTTTGGTTCCAAGCCCTTGGAGCTTGCTTTAGGCCATAAAGTGCCTTCTTCAACCTACAAACATGATGTGGAAACTCTTTATGAACAAAACCTAGTGGTTGCTCCATGTATACCTCTTCTTCCAAGTCTCCATTGAGAAAGGCATTCTTGATATCCAATTGGAAGAGCTTCCATCCTTTGCTAGCAGCCATTGCAATGAGTGTCCTAATGGTGCTCATCTTTTCCACGGGGCTGAATGTCTCTTCAAAGTCCACTCCATAGGTTTGTGCAAAACCCTTGGCCACCAATCTTGCTTTGAACCTAGAAATAGATCCATCTGAATTCCTCTTTACTTTATACATCCACTTATTACCTATTACCGTCATGTTCTCCTTCTTGGGCACTAGAGTCCATGTTTGATTTTCCTCAAGTGCGTCGATCTCTTCTTGCATTGCCTCTTTCCATTCGGTGTACCTGCTTGCATCTTCATAGCAATCGGGCTCATGATCTTCTACTACTTTGTTCATATATGCATAATGTGTTGCCATGTATGAATCATAAGTAAACCTTTGATTTGGATACTTAACTCTAGAAGACTTCCTTTCTTCACCTTTTGGAGGAATAAACCTCCTTTGCCTTGGGAACTTGATCTCTTTCTTTGACGTGGCTTCTTTCTCCATCATGTGTCCTTCATCATCTTCAACTTCATTACCTTCTTCATCCAACTCCACCAATGTTGCTTTGCCTTTGTTGATTGATTGTGCTTCATAGCTTGATGAAGATCTCCCCTCCATGGTGAGTTCATGCTTGAACTATCTTCATTGATGGAACACCTTGGGCCGCTTAGCTCTAGGTCGATTTGTTCTTCATCATGTCCATGCTTTTCTTCTTCATAGTCCTGCATACAATCATACTTCTTATACCAAGGGAGTAGCTCATCAAATGCTACATCCCTTGATATCCTCAAGTCCTTTGTGTTTGGGTTGAAGCACCTGTAACCTTTATGATCATTTGAATATCCTAGAAACACACACTTTTCTGCCTTTGGTTGTAGCTTGTGCCTCAATTCACTTGGCACATGTACATAACAAGTACATCCAAATATCTTCAAGTGGGAAAGATCAGGTTTCTTACCATAATAGGCTTGATATGGTGTCAAGCCATGGATCCCTGAGGTAGGAGCCCTATTCATTAGATACACGGTGGTATTTGCTGCATCACTCCAAAACATGTTAGGTACATTCATCTCATTAAGCATTGCTCTAGCGATCTCGGCAATGTATCTATTCTTTCTCTCTGCTACTCCATTTTGTTGGGGTGTGTACCTGCATGTTACTTGCCTCTTGATGCCTTGATCCATTAAAAAATCAGAAAACTCATTTGAGAAATATTTTCCCCCTCCATCGGACCTTAGCTTCTTGATATATGTACCTGTTTCCTTCTCTACCATTGCCTTGAATGCTTTGAAACATGTAAACACATCTGATTTGTTTTTGATGAAATAAACCCAAACCATCCTTGTGCAATCATCTATAAAAGTGACAAAGTACTTGTTACCTCCAATGGATTGCTCTTTCGTTGGCCCCCACACATCTGTATGTATCAACTCCAATGGATGTTGGCTTATGTAGCCACTCTTCTTGAATGGAAGTCTCGCTTGCTTCCCTAGTTGACAAGATTCACATAAATGCTTCATACCTTGTCCTTGGAAGTTGGGAAGACCTTCAACCAGCCTCTTGAATTGCATTTCATTCATTCTTTGTATGTTGATGTGACCTATCCTCTTGTGCCACAAGTCCAACTCCGAAATCCTCTTGTTTCCATATGTGAAGTAGACATGTTGAGTAGAATGAGAATTTACCTCCAAAGTGAAGAGTCTCCCTTGCTTCTTTCCTCTTGCTATGACCTTGTAACCTTGCTTAGGGTTCTCCACAAAGCATCCACCTTTGTTGAACCTTACTTGATAGCCTCTTTCAACCATTTGCCCAACGGACACCAAGTTCTTTGTGATGGTAGGTACATGCAAGACATCCTTGAGACATCTTCCTTCCTCCTTGTCATCCAAAGCTACATCTCCAACATGGGAGATCTCATGGGCTGTATCATCACCTGTTTCTACATGTCCTTTACCTTTGGGAACATGTAGATTAGTAAACCAAGAAGCATTGCAACTCATATGGTTGCTACATCCACTATCAATATACCAAGTGTTATCTACTTTGCTTGAATTCCCATTCATGTGCATCATCAAGAGATTGTCATTTTCTGAACTTGTAGAAGCATAATTACCTTGGCCTTTGTATGAAGAACCTTGATTATAGTTCCTTTGGTTTCCTCCTTGGTAGCAATCTCTAGCATAGTGGCCAAACTTGCCACATATGTAACATCCTTCGCCATCTTGATTCCTGTTTTGTTGATGTCGTCCTCCTCTTCCTCTTGATCTTCCTCTCCATCTTTGTGATGAGGTGCCTTGGTCATGTCCTTGATTTCTTGAGTGGCCTTGCCTTCCTCCAAACCTTCCTTTGCCCCTTCCTTGTCCTTGTCTTCCTTTGCCCCTTTGATTACCTGCATAGAAAACTTGTGCATCTTTGCTTTTAGTTGAACTTCCACCTATGTTCATTTCTTCGGTGACCGTGAGAGCAACCAATTGCTCAAAATCGGGAAGATTATCCCTTACGTAAACTGAAGTGGTAAAGGGTTTCCACTTCTCATCATCTCTCAAACCATTGAGAGTATAAGCCACAAGATCGTCATCGTCTACGTGGCTTCCAATGGATCCCAATGCATCTGATAACTCCTTGACCTTAAGTATGTAGTCATTTATGCTACTCCCTGAGCTCTTCCTAAGGTTGTTGAGCCCATTCTTGAGTTGGATCTTCCTTGCTTTGGTGCTTGTTGAATAAAGCCTTTCAAGTGTCTCCCATACCTTCATGCTTGAATCCAGGTCTTGGATATGGCCGATCATGCTATTGCTAATGTGTTGGGAAAGAATAAAGATATGTCTCTTTCATTCCATTCCCTAAAGGCCCTTCTATGGTCATTGGTTGGATTCTCATCCAACCTAGGACTTGGTTCACTTCCACTAATCAACCCCCAAAGGCCCTTGCCCATAAGATAGTTGGAGACCCTAAATCGATAGTTGGAGACCCTAAATCTCCATGGTTGATAGTTACCTTTGTCTAGCTTTTCAATTTGAGTGTTGAAGTCTCCCATATCTAGTCTTTGATACTTGACCTAGCCCTTGGCTAATGCTCCAATGTGTGTAAAATGAAAATGAGGCTCTGAGGTTACCTCAATCCAAAGCTTTCCTTAGATGGACACCTTGTGCTCTTGCAAATTTGAGTAGAATAGCTCCCCCTTGATGTGAGCTACCTCCAAGAAGCTTTTGTTGATGCAACTCTTCAACCACCAACTCCAAGAGGCCTTCTTGCTTGTATGTGATACCTCCAAGATGCCCAAATGCTCTGATACCACTGATGGGGGAAGTATCTCAACCCCTAAGCAACGATGAAGCGCGAATGACCTCCACAGGTATCCTTCTTTGACTTCTGCACACCAAAAATGCTCTTACTCAGAGCTTATGTAGAGAACTCCAGTGAGCTTTTGTAGACCTGTAGTAGACACCAAGGGCTTTCCAGCAAAACACATTTCACTTGAAATGGATGCTTACACAAAGAGAAACAATGTCTACAACATGAGCTAGTTGAATGCTCACAACTGCTAGTCAAGCAAAGACCTCACTTCACTCCAGCAACCTTTTCTCAGAGATTATACAGAGAATGAATCTCAAACTTGAGTCAACTTTAGAGCACTCTAATAGCTACCCAATGACACCAAAATCATAGCAAATGGATACATAGAGAAGGAGAACCAGCCCTTACAACAGAGAGCAAAATATTTCCAACAGAGCCTACACAAAGAGAGAGATATCAATCACACAACTTCACTAAAATGAATGTTGCTCCCAGCTTACTCAGAGAATGCTCCAGAGAATTGGTAAGCATAAAATAGACTCTTATAGCTATCCAATGAGACAAGAATTACATCAAATGGATACCATATGAGGGAGAACCAATGCTAACAACTCAGGGGTAGAGAGTTGCAACACTGCCTGCGCACACACATAGATATGCCTACTAAAAGAAAACAAACAAGCAAGCAAGGGGGTTGCTTAAGCAAGGGGCTTGCTTATCACAACTCCAGCACTTAGTGCTCACTTTACATGAGCTAAAACTCCAAGAAGATGGCCCAAAAGAAGTCGGGATACATGCTCCTTTTATAGTGAGAGGTGTGCCCCTAAAATCTAGGAACTACCTTTCCAAATCAGCCTCCTAACTTGGAGGAATTAGTTGAGATGACTTGGGGAGTGGTTGAGTGACTTTTCTTGATGGAATCTCGTGGCTTTTGGCTTCCTTTGATTGCTCCACATGTCCATAAAAGATTCCCCACGAATTTTTAGCTTGAAGCTTGACTTTTAACACTCCCCCTCAAGCTTCAATTCTTCATCCTCATCCAAGCTCCTTCATGTTGATGCATTGCTTGAATTTTGAAATCTTCATCCCATCCAAAACCTTTGTAAACATGTCCGCAACTTGGTCCTTGGTACCAATATGATGTACTGAAACTTCCTTGGATATCACCTTTTCCCTTATGAAGTGATAGTGCACTTCAATATGCTTGGTTCTAGCATGATAGACAGGGTTCGATGCTAGATGAATGCTACTCATGTTGTCACAAAAAATTGGATATGTGTCAACCTGCAAATTAAGCTCCATAAATAACTTCTTAATCCACATTAGCTCACATGTGACTTGAGCCAAAGCTCTATACTCAGCCTCGGTGGAAGATAATGCCACCGTGGGTTGCTTCTTTGAAATCCATGAGATGATCTTGCTACCTAGCATGACTAGGTAACCACTTGTACTCCTTCTATCTTCCTTCGAACCGGCCCAATCGGCATCGGAATAAGCTTTGACCTGCATATCATCATCAAATGAGTAGAACAATCCTTCATTTATAGTGGCTTTGAGATATCGCAACATTCTTCTTGCAGCTTGCAAGTGTGTAGTCCTTGGACTATGCATAAATTGTGATAACACTCCAACTCCATATGCTATGTCGGGCCTGGTTATTGTGGCATAATTGAAAGAGCCTACAATAGATCGATACAAAGTTACATCCTCTAATGGCTCTCCATCAATGGAGATTAGCTTTACATTAACTTCCATGGGATTTGAAATAGGCTTGCAATGTAGCATCCCAAACCTCTCAAGTAGGTCTAGAATATACTTCCTTTGTATGAGCATAATACCTTCTTCTTTGTATACAACTTCAATGCCAAGAAAATACCTAAGATCTCCAAGATCAGAGATCCTAAACTCCTTTCCAAGCTTTGCCTTGATCTCCTCAATGCCCTTTGTATCATTACCTGTAATGATAAGATCATCTACATACACACACATGTAGACCACAAGTTCTCCTCTTTGTTTGATGAAGAGAGATGGATCCGCCTTGCATTGATTGTAACCACATTTGATCAAATAGTCCACCAATCTTTGGTTCCAAGCCCTTGGAGCTTGCTTTAGGCCATAAAGTGCCTTCTTCAACCTACAAACATGATGTGGAAACTCTTTATGAACAAAACCTAGTGGTTGCTCCATGTATACCTCTTCTTCCAAGTCTCCATTGAGAAAGGCATTCTTGATATCCAATTGGAAGAGCTTCCATCCTTTGCTAGCAGCCATTGCAATGAGTGTCCTAATGGTGCTCATCTTTTCCACGGGGCTGAATGTCTCTTCAAAGTCCACTCCATAGGTTTGTGCAAAACCCTTGGCCACCAATCTTGCTTTGAACCTAGAAATAGATCCATCTGAATTCCTCTTTACTTTATACATCCACTTATTACCTATTACCGTCATGTTCTCCTTCTTGGGCACTAGAGTCCATGTTTGATTTTCCTCAAGTGCGTCGATCTCTTCTTGCATTGCCTCTTTCCATTCGGTGTACCTGCTTGCATCTTCATAGCAATCGGGCTCATGATCTTCTACTACTTTGTTCATATATGCATAATGTGTTGCCATGTATGAATCATAAGTAAACCTTTGATTTGGATACTTAACTCTAGAAGACTTCCTTTCTTCACCTTTTGGAGGAATAAACCTCCTTTGCCTTGGGAACTTGATCTCTTTCTTTGACGTGGCTTCTTTCTCCATCATGTGTCCTTCATCATCTTCAACTTCATTACCTTCTTCATCCAACTCCACCAATGTTGCTTTGCCTTTGTTGATTGATTGTGCTTCATAGCTTGATGAAGATCTCCCCTCCATGGTGAGTTCATGCTTGAACTATCTTCATTGATGGAACACCTTGGGCCGCTTAGCTCTAGGTCGATTTGTTCTTCATCATGTCCATGCTTTTCTTCTTCATAGTCCTGCATACAATCATACTTCTTATACCAAGGGAGTAGCTCATCAAATGCTACATCCCTTGATATCCTCAAGTCCTTTGTGTTTGGGTTGAAGCACCTGTAACCTTTATGATCATTTGAATATCCTAGAAACACACACTTTTCTGCCTTTGGTTGTAGCTTGTGCCTCAATTCACTTGGCACATGTACATAACAAGTACATCCAAATATCTTCAAGTGGGAAAGATCAGGTTTCTTACCATAATAGGCTTGATATGGTGTCAAGCCATGGATCCCTGAGGTAGGAGCCCTATTCATTAGATACACGGTGGTATTTGCTGCATCACTCCAAAACATGTTAGGTACATTCATCTCATTAAGCATTGCTCTAGCGATCTCGGCAATGTATCTATTCTTTCTCTCTGCTACTCCATTTTGTTGGGGTGTGTACCTGCATGTTACTTGCCTCTTGATGCCTTGATCCATTAAAAAATCAGAAAACTCATTTGAGAAATATTTTCCCCCTCCATCGGACCTTAGCTTCTTGATATATGTACCTGTTTCCTTCTCTACCATTGCCTTGAATGCTTTGAAACATGTAAACACATCTGATTTGTTTTTGATGAAATAAACCCAAACCATCCTTGTGCAATCATCTATAAAAGTGACAAAGTACTTGTTACCTCCAATGGATTGCTCTTTCGTTGGCCCCCACACATCTGTATGTATCAACTCCAATGGATGTTGGCTTATGTAGCCACTCTTCTTGAATGGAAGTCTCGCTTGCTTCCCTAGTTGACAAGATTCACATAAATGCTTCATACCTTGTCCTTGGAAGTTGGGAAGACCTTCAACCAGCCTCTTGAATTGCATTTCATTCATTCTTTGTATGTTGATGTGACCTATCCTCTTGTGCCACAAGTCCAACTCCGAAATCCTCTTGTTTCCATATGTGAAGTAGACATGTTGAGTAGAATGAGAATTTACCTCCAAAGTGAAGAGTCTCCCTTGCTTCTTTCCTCTTGCTATGACCTTGTAACCTTGCTTAGGGTTCTCCACAAAGCATCCACCTTTGTTGAACCTTACTTGATAGCCTCTTTCAACCATTTGCCCAACGGACACCAAGTTCTTTGTGATGGTAGGTACATGCAAGACATCCTTGAGACATCTTCCTTCCTCCTTGTCATCCAAAGCTACATCTCCAACATGGGAGATCTCATGGGCTGTATCATCACCTGTTTCTACATGTCCTTTACCTTTGGGAACATGTAGATTAGTAAACCAAGAAGCATTGCAACTCATATGGTTGCTACATCCACTATCAATATACCAAGTGTTATCTACTTTGCTTGAATTCCCATTCATGTGCATCATCAAGAGATTGTCATTTTCTGAACTTGTAGAAGCATAATTACCTTGGCCTTTGTATGAAGAACCTTGATTATAGTTCCTTTGGTTTCCTCCTTGGTAGCAATCTCTAGCATAGTGGCCAAACTTGCCACATATGTAACATCCTTCGCCATCTTGATTCCTGTTTTGTTGATGTCGTCCTCCTCTTCCTCTTGATCTTCCTCTCCATCTTTGTGATGAGGTGCCTTGGTCATGTCCTTGATTTCTTGAGTGGCCTTGCCTTCCTCCAAACCTTCCTTTGCCCCTTCCTTGTCCTTGTCTTCCTTTGCCCCTTTGATTACCTGCATAGAAAACTTGTGCATCTTTGCTTTTAGTTGAACTTCCACCTATGTTCATTTCTTCGGTGACCGTGAGAGCAACCAATTGCTCAAAATCGGGAAGATTATCCCTTACGTAAACTGAAGTGGTAAAGGGTTTCCACTTCTCATCATCTCTCAAACCATTGAGAGTATAAGCCACAAGATCGTCATCGTCTACGTGGCTTCCAATGGATCCCAATGCATCTGATAACTCCTTGACCTTAAGTATGTAGTCATTTATGCTACTCCCTGAGCTCTTCCTAAGGTTGTTGAGCTCATTCTTGAGTTGGATCTTCCTTGCTTTGGTGCTTGTTGAATAAAGCCTTTCAAGTGTCTCCCATACCTTCATGCTTGAATCCAGGTCTTGGATATGGCCGATCATGCTATTGCTAATGTGTTGGGAAAGAATAAAGATAACCCTCTTGTCTCTTTCATTCCATTCCCTAAAGGCCCTTCTCTGGTCATTGGTTGGATTCTCATCCAACCTAGGTCTTGGTTCACTTCCACTAATCAACCCCCAAAGGCCCTTGCCCATAAGATAGTTGGAGACCCTAAATCGATAGTTGGAGACCCTAAATCTCCATGGTTGATAGTTACCTTTGTCTAGCTTTTCAATTTGAGTGTTGAAGTCTCCCATATCTAGTCTTTGATACTTGACCTAGCCCTTGGCTAATGCTCCAATGTGTGTAAAATGAAAATGAGGCTCTGAGGTTACCTCAATCCAAAGCTTTCCTTAGATGGACACCTTGTGCTCTTGCAAATTTGAGTAGAATAGCTCCCCCTTGATGTGAGCTACCTCCAAGAAGCTTTTGTTGATGCAACTCTTCAACCACCAACTCCAAGAGGCCTTCTTGCTTGTATGTGATACCTCCAAGATGCCCAAATGCTCTGATACCACTGATGGGGGAAGTATCTCAACCCCTAAGCAACGATGAAGCGCGAATGACCTCCACAGGTATCCTTCTTTGACCTCTGCACACCAAAAATGCTCTTACTCAGATCTTATGCAGAGAACTCCAGTGAGCTTTTGTAGACCTGTAGTAGACACCAAGGGCTTTCCAGCAAAACACATTTCACTTGAAATGGATGCTTACACAAAGAGAAACAATGTCTACAACATGAGCTAGTTGAATGCTCACAACTGCTAGTCAAGCAAAGACCTCACTTCACTCCAGCAACCTTTTCTCAGAGATTATACAGAGAATGAATCTCAAACTTGAGTCAACTTTAGAGCACTCTAATAGCTACCCAATGACACCAAAATCATAGCAAATGGATACATAGAGAAGGAGAACCAGCCCTTACAACAGAGAGCAAAATATTTCCAACAGAGCCTACACAAAGAGAGAGATATCAATCACACAACTTCACTAAAATGAATGTTGCTCCCAGCTTACTCAGAGAATGCTCCAGAGAATTGGTAAGCATAAAATAGACTCTTATAGCTATCCAATGAGACAAGAATTACATCAAATGGATACCATATGAGGGAGAACCAATGCTAACAACTCAGGGGTAGAGAGTTGCAACACTGCCTGCGCACACACATAGATATGCCTACTAAAAGAAAACAAACAAGCAAGCAAGGGAGTTGCTTAAGCAAGGGGCTTGCTTATCACAACTCCAGCACTTAGTGCTCACTTTACATGAGCTAAAACTCCAAGAAGATGGCCCAAAAGAAGTCGGGATACATGCTCCTTTTATAGTGAGAGGTGTGCCCCTAAAATCTAGGAAC
The DNA here is from genome assembly GCA_020310875.1 of Ceratopteris richardii. Lineage (NCBI taxonomy): Eukaryota > Viridiplantae > Streptophyta > Polypodiopsida > Polypodiales > Pteridaceae > Ceratopteris > Ceratopteris richardii. The sequence goes on from CM035429.1 coordinate 95,617,369, forward strand.
TACCTTTCCAAATCAGCCTCCTAACTTGGAGGAATTAGTTGAGATGACTTGGGGAGTGGTTGAGTGACTTTTCTTGATGGAATCTCGTGGCTTTTGGCTTCCTTTGATTGCTCCACATGTCCATAAAAGATTCCCCACGAATTTTTAGCTTGAAGCTTGACTTTTAACACTCCCCCTCAAGCTTCAATTCTTCATCCTCATCCAAGCTCCTTCATGTTGATGCATTGCTTGAATTTTGAAATCTTCATCCCATCCAAAACCTTTGTAAACATGTCCGCAACTTGGTCCTTGGTACCAATATGATGTACTGAAACTTCCTTGGATATCACCTTTTCCCTTATGAAGTGATAGTGCACTTCAATATGCTTGGTTCTAGCATGATAGACAGGGTTCGATGCTAGATGAATGCTACTCATGTTGTCACAAAAAATTGGATATGTGTCAACCTGCAAATTAAGCTCCATAAATAACTTCTTAATCCACATTAGCTCACATGTGACTTGAGCCAAAGCTCTATACTCAGCCTCGGTGGAAGATAATGCCACCGTGGGTTGCTTCTTTGAAATCCATGAGATGATCTTGCTACCTAGCATGACTAGGTAACCACTTGTACTCCTTCTATCTTCCTTCGAACCGGCCCAATCGGCATCGGAATAAGCTTTGACCTGCATATCATCATCAAATGAGTAGAACAATCCTTCATTTATAGTGGCTTTGAGATATCGCAACATTCTTCTTGCAGCTTGCAAGTGTGTAGTCCTTGGACTATGCATAAATTGTGATAACACTCCAACTCCATATGCTATGTCGGGCCTGGTTATTGTGGCATAATTGAAAGAGCCTACAATAGATCGATACAAAGTTACATCCTCTAATGGCTCTCCATCAATGGAGATTAGCTTTACATTAACTTCCATGGGATTTGAAATAGGCTTGCAATGTAGCATCCCAAACCTCTCAAGTAGGTCTAGAATATACTTCCTTTGTATGAGCATAATACCTTCTTCTTTGTATACAACTTCAATGCCAAGAAAATACCTAAGATCTCCAAGATCAGAGATCCTAAACTCCTTTCCAAGCTTTGCCTTGATCTCCTCAATGCCCTTTGTATCATTACCTGTAATGATAAGATCATCTACATACACACACATGTAGACCACAAGTTCTCCTCTTTGTTTGATGAAGAGAGATGGATCCGCCTTGCATTGATTGTAACCACATTTGATCAAATAGTCCACCAATCTTTGGTTCCAAGCCCTTGGAGCTTGCTTTAGGCCATAAAGTGCCTTCTTCAACCTACAAACATGATGTGGAAACTCTTTATGAACAAAACCTAGTGGTTGCTCCATGTATACCTCTTCTTCCAAGTCTCCATTGAGAAAGGCATTCTTGATATCCAATTGGAAGAGCTTCCATCCTTTGCTAGCAGCCATTGCAATGAGTGTCCTAATGGTGCTCATCTTTTCCACGGGGCTGAATGTCTCTTCAAAGTCCACTCCATAGGTTTGTGCAAAACCCTTGGCCACCAATCTTGCTTTGAACCTAGAAATAGATCCATCTGAATTCCTCTTTACTTTATACATCCACTTATTACCTATTACCGTCATGTTCTCCTTCTTGGGCACTAGAGTCCATGTTTGATTTTCCTCAAGTGCGTCGATCTCTTCTTGCATTGCCTCTTTCCATTCGGTGTACCTGCTTGCATCTTCATAGCAATCGGGCTCATGATCTTCTACTACTTTGTTCATATATGCATAATGTGTTGCCATGTATGAATCATAAGTAAACCTTTGATTTGGATACTTAACTCTAGAAGACTTCCTTTCTTCACCTTTTGGAGGAATAAACCTCCTTTGCCTTGGGAACTTGATCTCTTTCTTTGACGTGGCTTCTTTCTCCATCATGTGTCCTTCATCATCTTCAACTTCATTACCTTCTTCATCCAACTCCACCAATGTTGCTTTGCCTTTGTTGATTGATTGTGCTTCATAGCTTGATGAAGATCTCCCCTCCATGGTGAGTTCATGCTTGAACTATCTTCATTGATGGAACACCTTGGGCCGCTTAGCTCTAGGTCGATTTGTTCTTCATCATGTCCATGCTTTTCTTCTTCATAGTCCTGCATACAATCATACTTCTTATACCAAGGGAGTAGCTCATCAAATGCTACATCCCTTGATATCCTCAAGTCCTTTGTGTTTGGGTTGAAGCACCTGTAACCTTTATGATCATTTGAATATCCTAGAAACACACACTTTTCTGCCTTTGGTTGTAGCTTGTGCCTCAATTCACTTGGCACATGTACATAACAAGTACATCCAAATATCTTCAAGTGGGAAAGATCAGGTTTCTTACCATAATAGGCTTGATATGGTGTCAAGCCATGGATCCCTGAGGTAGGAGCCCTATTCATTAGATACACGGTGGTATTTGCTGCATCACTCCAAAACATGTTAGGTACATTCATCTCATTAAGCATTGCTCTAGCGATCTCGGCAATGTATCTATTCTTTCTCTCTGCTACTCCATTTTGTTGGGGTGTGTACCTGCATGTTACTTGCCTCTTGATGCCTTGATCCATTAAAAAATCAGAAAACTCATTTGAGAAATATTTTCCCCCTCCATCGGACCTTAGCTTCTTGATATATGTACCTGTTTCCTTCTCTACCATTGCCTTGAATGCTTTGAAACATGTAAACACATCTGATTTGTTTTTGATGAAATAAACCCAAACCATCCTTGTGCAATCATCTATAAAAGTGACAAAGTACTTGTTACCTCCAATGGATTGCTCTTTCGTTGGCCCCCACACATCTGTATGTATCAACTCCAATGGATGTTGGCTTATGTAGCCACTCTTCTTGAATGGAAGTCTCGCTTGCTTCCCTAGTTGACAAGATTCACATAAATGCTTCATACCTTGTCCTTGGAAGTTGGGAAGACCTTCAACCAGCCTCTTGAATTGCATTTCATTCATTCTTTGTATGTTGATGTGACCTATCCTCTTGTGCCACAAGTCCAACTCCGAAATCCTCTTGTTTCCATATGTGAAGTAGACATGTTGAGTAGAATGAGAATTTACCTCCAAAGTGAAGAGTCTCCCTTGCTTCTTTCCTCTTGCTATGACCTTGTAACCTTGCTTAGGGTTCTCCACAAAGCATCCACCTTTGTTGAACCTTACTTGATAGCCTCTTTCAACCATTTGCCCAACGGACACCAAGTTCTTTGTGATGGTAGGTACATGCAAGACATCCTTGAGACATCTTCCTTCCTCCTTGTCATCCAAAGCTACATCTCCAACATGGGAGATCTCATGGGCTGTATCATCACCTGTTTCTACATGTCCTTTACCTTTGGGAACATGTAGATTAGTAAACCAAGAAGCATTGCAACTCATATGGTTGCTACATCCACTATCAATATACCAAGTGTTATCTACTTTGCTTGAATTCCCATTCATGTGCATCATCAAGAGATTGTCATTTTCTGAACTTGTAGAAGCATAATTACCTTGGCCTTTGTATGAAGAACCTTGATTATAGTTCCTTTGGTTTCCTCCTTGGTAGCAATCTCTAGCATAGTGGCCAAACTTGCCACATATGTAACATCCTTCGCCATCTTGATTCCTGTTTTGTTGATGTCGTCCTCCTCTTCCTCTTGATCTTCCTCTCCATCTTTGTGATGAGGTGCCTTGGTCATGTCCTTGATTTCTTGAGTGGCCTTGCCTTCCTCCAAACCTTCCTTTGCCCCTTCCTTGTCCTTGTCTTCCTTTGCCCCTTTGATTACCTGCATAGAAAACTTGTGCATCTTTGCTTTTAGTTGAACTTCCACCTATGTTCATTTCTTCGGTGACCGTGAGAGCAACCAATTGCTCAAAATCGGGAAGATTATCCCTTACGTAAACTGAAGTGGTAAAGGGTTTCCACTTCTCATCATCTCTCAAACCATTGAGAGTATAAGCCACAAGATCGTCATCGTCTACGTGGCTTCCAATGGATCCCAATGCATCTGATAACTCCTTGACCTTAAGTATGTAGTCATTTATGCTACTCCCTGAGCTCTTCCTAAGGTTGTTGAGCCCATTCTTGAGTTGGATCTTCCTTGCTTTGGTGCTTGTTGAATAAAGCCTTTCAAGTGTCTCCCATACCTTCATGCTTGAATCCAGGTCTTGGATATGGCCGATCATGCTATTGCTAATGTGTTGGGAAAGAATAAAGATATGTCTCTTTCATTCCATTCCCTAAAGGCCCTTCTATGGTCATTGGTTGGATTCTCATCCAACCTAGGACTTGGTTCACTTCCACTAATCAACCCCCAAAGGCCCTTGCCCATAAGATAGTTGGAGACCCTAAATCGATAGTTGGAGACCCTAAATCTCCATGGTTGATAGTTACCTTTGTCTAGCTTTTCAATTTGAGTGTTGAAGTCTCCCATATCTAGTCTTTGATACTTGACCTAGCCCTTGGCTAATGCTCCAATGTGTGTAAAATGAAAATGAGGCTCTGAGGTTACCTCAATCCAAAGCTTTCCTTAGATGGACACCTTGTGCTCTTGCAAATTTGAGTAGAATAGCTCCCCCTTGATGTGAGCTACCTCCAAGAAGCTTTTGTTGATGCAACTCTTCAACCACCAACTCCAAGAGGCCTTCTTGCTTGTATGTGATACCTCCAAGATGCCCAAATGCTCTGATACCACTGATGGGGGAAGTATCTCAACCCCTAAGCAACGATGAAGCGCGAATGACCTCCACAGGTATCCTTCTTTGACCTCTGCACACCAAAAATGCTCTTACTCAGAGCTTATGTAGAGAACTCCAGTGAGCTTTTGTAGACCTGTAGTAGACACCAAGGGCTTTCCAGCAAAACACATTTCACTTGAAATGGATGCTTACACAAAGAGAAACAATGTCTACAACATGAGCTAGTTGAATGCTCACAACTGCTAGTCAAGCAAAGACCTCACTTCACTCCAGCAACCTTTTCTCAGAGATTATACAGAGAATGAATCTCAAACTTGAGTCAACTTTAGAGCACTCTAATAGCTACCCAATGACACCAAAATCATAGCAAATGGATACATAGAGAAGGAGAACCAGCCCTTACAACAGAGAGCAAAATATTTCCAACAGAGCCTACACAAAGAGAGAGATATCAATCACACAACTTCACTAAAATGAATGTTGCTCCCAGCTTACTCAGAGAATGCTCCAGAGAATTGGTAAGCATAAAATAGACTCTTATAGCTATCCAATGAGACAAGAATTACATCAAATGGATACCATATGAGGGAGAACCAATGCTAACAACTCAGGGGTAGAGAGTTGCAACACTGCCTGCGCACACACATAGATATGCCTACTAAAAGAAAACAAACAAGCAAGCAAGGGGGTTGCTTAAGCAAGGGGCTTGCTTATCACAACTCCAGCACTTAGTGCTCACTTTACATGAGCTAAAACTCCAAGAAGATGGCCCAAAAGAAGTCGGGATACATGCTCCTTTTATAGTGAGAGGTGTGCCCCTAAAATCTAGGAACTACCTTTCCAAATCAGCCTCCTAACTTGGAGGAATTAGTTGAGATGACTTGGGGAGTGGTTGAGTGACTTTTCTTGATGGAATCTCGTGGCTTTTGGCTTCCTTTGATTGCTCCACATGTCCATAAAAGATTCCCCACGAATTTTTAGCTTGAAGCTTGACTTTTAACACTCCCCCTCAAGCTTCAATTCTTCATCCTCATCCAAGCTCCTTCATGTTGATGCATTGCTTGAATTTTGAAATCTTCATCCCATCCAAAACCTTTGTAAACATGTCCGCAACTTGGTCCTTGGTACCAATATGATGTACTGAAACTTCCTTGGATATCACCTTTTCCCTTATGAAGTGATAGTGCACTTCAATATGCTTGGTTCTAGCATGATAGACAGGGTTCGATGCTAGATGAATGCTACTCATGTTGTCACAAAAAATTGGATATGTGTCAACCTGCAAATTAAGCTCCATAAATAACTTCTTAATCCACATTAGCTCACATGTGACTTGAGCCAAAGCTCTATACTCAGCCTCGGTGGAAGATAATGCCACCGTGGGTTGCTTCTTTGAAATCCATGAGATGATCTTGCTACCTAGCATGACTAGGTAACCACTTGTACTCCTTCTATCTTCCTTCGAACCGGCCCAATCGGCATCGGAATAAGCTTTGACCTGCATATCATCATCAAATGAGTAGAACAATCCTTCATTTATAGTGGCTTTGAGATATCGCAACATTCTTCTTGCAGCTTGCAAGTGTGTAGTCCTTGGACTATGCATAAATTGTGATAACACTCCAACTCCATATGCTATGTCGGGCCTGGTTATTGTGGCATAATTGAAAGAGCCTACAATAGATCGATACAAAGTTACATCCTCTAATGGCTCTCCATCAATGGAGATTAGCTTTACATTAACTTCCATGGGATTTGAAATAGGCTTGCAATGTAGCATCCCAAACCTCTCAAGTAGGTCTAGAATATACTTCCTTTGTATGAGCATAATACCTTCTTCTTTGTATACAACTTCAATGCCAAGAAAATACCTAAGATCTCCAAGATCAGAGATCCTAAACTCCTTTCCAAGCTTTGCCTTGATCTCCTCAATGCCCTTTGTATCATTACCTGTAATGATAAGATCATCTACATACACACACATGTAGACCACAAGTTCTCCTCTTTGTTTGATGAAGAGAGATGGATCCGCCTTGCATTGATTGTAACCACATTTGATCAAATAGTCCACCAATCTTTGGTTCCAAGCCCTTGGAGCTTGCTTTAGGCCATAAAGTGCCTTCTTCAACCTACAAACATGATGTGGAAACTCTTTATGAACAAAACCTAGTGGTTGCTCCATGTATACCTCTTCTTCCAAGTCTCCATTGAGAAAGGCATTCTTGATATCCAATTGGAAGAGCTTCCATCCTTTGCTAGCAGCCATTGCAATGAGTGTCCTAATGGTGCTCATCTTTTCCACGGGGCTGAATGTCTCTTCAAAGTCCACTCCATAGGTTTGTGCAAAACCCTTGGCCACCAATCTTGCTTTGAACCTAGAAATAGATCCATCTGAATTCCTCTTTACTTTATACACCCACTTATTACCTATTACCTTCATGTTCTCCTTCTTGGGCACTAGAGTCCATGTTTGATTTTCCTCAAGTGCGTCGATCTCTTCTTGCATTGCCTCTTTCCATTCGGTGTACCTGCTTGCATCTTCATAGCAATCGGGCTCATGATCTTCTACTACTTTGTTCATATATGCATAATGTGTTGCCATGTATGAATCATAAGTAAACCTTTGATTTGGATACTTAACTCTAGAAGACTTCCTTTCTTCACCTTTTGGAGGAATAAACCTCCTTTGCCTTGGGAACTTGATCTCTTTCTTTGACGTGGCTTCTTTCTCCATCATGTGTCCTTCATCATCTTCAACTTCATTACCTTCTTCATCCAACTCCACCAATGTTGCTTTGCCTTTGTTGATTGATTGTGCTTCATAGCTTGATGAAGATCTCCCCTCCATGGTGAGTTCATGCTTGAACTATCTTCATTGATGGAACACCTTGGGCCGCTTAGCTCTAGGTCGATTTGTTCTTCATCATGTCCATGCTTTTCTTCTTCATAGTCCTGCATACAATCATACTTCTTATACCAAGGGAGTAGCTCATCAAATGCTACATCCCTTGATATCCTCAAGTCCTTTGTGTTTGGGTTGAAGCACCTGTAACCTTTATGATCATTTGAATATCCTAGAAACACACACTTTTCTGCCTTTGGTTGTAGCTTGTGCCTCAATTCACTTGGCACATGTACATAACAAGTACATCCAAATATCTTCAAGTGGGAAAGATCAGGTTTCTTACCATAATAGGCTTGATATGGTGTCAAGCCATGGATCCCTGAGGTAGGAGCCCTATTCATTAGATACACGGCGGTATTTGCTGCATCACTCCAAAACATGTTAGGTACATTCATCTCATTAAGCATTGCTCTAGCGATCTCGGCAATGTATCTATTCTTTCTCTCTGCTACTCCATTTTGTTGGGGTGTGTACCTGCATGTTACTTGCCTCTTGATGCCTTGATCCATTAAAAAATTAGAAAACTCATTTGAGAAATATTTTCCCCCTCCATCGGACCTTAGCTTCTTGATATATGTACCTGTTTCCTTCTCTACCATTGCCTTGAATGCTTTGAAACATGTAAACACATCTGATTTGTTTTTGATGAAATAAACCCAAACCATCCTTGTGCAATCATCTATAAAAGTGACAAAGTACTTGTTACCTCCAATGGATTGCTCTTTCGTTGGCCCCCACACATCTGTATGTATCAACTCCAATGGATGTTGGCTTATGTAGCCACTCTTCTTGAATGGAAGTCTCGCTTGCTTCCCTAGTTGACAAGATTCACATAAATGCTTCATACCTTGTCCTTGGAAGTTGGGAAGACCTTCAACCAGCCTCTTGAATTGCATTTCATTCATTCTTTGTATGTTGATGTGACCTATCCTCTTGTGCCACAAGTCCAACTCCGAAATCCTCTTGTTTCCATATGTGAAGTAGACATGTTGAGTAGAATGAGAATTTACCTCCAAAGTGAAGAGTCTCCCTTGCTTCTTTCCTCTTGCTATGACCTTGTAACCTTGCTTAGGGTTCTCCACAAAGCATCCACCTTTGTTGAACCTTACTTGATAGCCTCTTTCAACCATTTGCCCAACGGACACCAAGTTCTTTGTGATGGTAGGTACATGCAAGACATCCTTGAGACATCTTCCTTCCTCCTTGTCATCCAAAGCTACATCTCCAACATGGGAGATCTCATGGGCTGTATCATCACCTGTTTCTACATGTCCTTTACCTTTGGGAACATGTAGATTAGTAAACCAAGAAGCATTGCAACTCATATGGTTGCTACATCCACTATCAATATACCAAGTGTTATCTACTTTGCTTGAATTCCCATTCATGTGCATCATCAAGAGATTGTCATTTTCTGAACTTGTAGAAGCATAATTACCTTGGCCTTTGTATGAAGAACCTTGATTATAGTTCCTTTGGTTTCCTCCTTGGTAGCAATCTCTAGCATAGTGGCCAAACTTGCCACATATGTAACATCCTTCGCCATCTTGATTCCTGTTTTGTTGATGTCGTCCTCCTCTTCCTCTTGATCTTCCTCTCCATCTTTGTGATGAGGTGCCTTGGTCATGTCCTTGATTTCTTGAGTGGCCTTGCCTTCCTCCAAACCTTCCTTTGCCCCTTCCTTGTCCTTGTCTTCCTTTGCCCCTTTGATTACCTGCATAGAAAACTTGTGCATCTTTGCTTTTAGTTGAACTTCCACCTATGTTCATTTCTTCGGTGACCGTGAGAGCAACCAATTGCTCAAAATCGGGAAGATTATCCCTTACGTAAACTGAAGTGGTAAAGGGTTTCCACTTCTCATCATCTCTCAAACCATTGAGAGTATAAGCCACAAGATCGTCATCGTCTACGTGGCTTCCAATGGATCCCAATGCATCTGATAACTCCTTGACCTTAAGTATGTAGTCATTTATGCTACTCCCTGAGCTCTTCCTAAGGTTGTTGAGCTCATTCTTGAGTTGGATCTTCCTTGCTTTGGTGCTTGTTGAATAAAGCCTTTCAAGTGTCTCCCATACCTTCATGCTTGAATCCAGGTCTTGGATATGGCCGATCATGCTATTGCTAATGTGTTGGGAAAGAATAAAGATAACCCTCTTGTCTCTTTCATTCCATTCCCTAAAGGCCCTTCTCTGGTCATTGGTTGGATTCTCATCCAACCTAGGTCTTGGTTCACTTCCACTAATCAACCCCCAAAGGCCCTTGCCCATAAGATAGTTGGAGACCCTAAATCGATAGTTGGAGACCCTAAATCTCCATGGTTGATAGTTACCTTTGTCTAGCTTTTCAATTTGAGTGTTGAAGTCTCCCATATCTAGTCTTTGATACTTGACCTAGCCCTTGGCTAATGCTCCAATGTGTGTAAAATGAAAATGAGGCTCTGAGGTTACCTCAATCCAAAGCTTTCCTTAGATGGACACCTTGTGCTCTTGCAAATTTGAGTAGAATAGCTCCCCCTTGATGTGAGCTACCTCCAAGAAGCTTTTGTTGATGCAACTCTTCAACCACCAACTCCAAGAGGCCTTCTTGCTTGTATGTGATACCTCCAAGATGCCCAAATGCTCTGATACCACTGATGGGGGAAGTATCTCAACCCCTAAGCAACGATGAAGCGCGAATGACCTCCACAGGTATCCTTCTTTGACCTCTGCACACCAAAAATGCTCTTACTCAGAGCTTATGCAGAGAACTCCAGTGAGCTTTTGTAGACCTGTAGTAGACACCAAGGGCTTTCCAGCAAAACACATTTCACTTGAAATGGATGCTTACACAAAGAGAAACAATGTCTACAACATGAGCTAGTTGAATGCTCACAACTGCTAGTCAAGCAAAGACCTCACTTCACTCCAACAACCTTTTCTCAGAGATTATACAGAGAATGAATCTCAAACTTGAGTCAACTTTAGAGCACTCTAATAGCTACCCAATGACACCAAAATCATAGCAAATGGATACATAGAGAAGGAGAACCAGCCCTTACAACAGAGAGCAAAATATTTCCAACAGAGCCTACACAAAGAGAGAGATATCAATCACACAACTTCACTAAAATGAATGTTGCTCCCAGCTTACTCAGAGAATGCTCCAGAGAATTGGTAAGCATAAAATAGACTCTTATAGCTATCCAATGAGACAAGAATTACATCAAATGGATACCATATGAGGGAGAACCAATGCTAACAACTCAGGGGTAGAGAGTTGCAACACTGCCTGCGCACACACATAGATATGCCTACTAAAAGAAAACAAACAAGCAAGCAAGGGGGTTGCTTAAGCAAGGGGCTTGCTTATCACAACTCCAGCACTTAGTGCTCACTTTACATGAGCTAAAACTCCAAGAAGATGGCCCAAAAGAAGTCGGGATACATGCTCCTTTTATAGTGAGAGGTGTGCCCCTAAAATCTAGGAACTACCTTTCCAAATCAGCCTCCTAACTTGGAGGAATTAGTTGAGATGACTTGGGGAGTGGTTGAGTGACTTTTCTTGATGGAATCTCGTGGCTTTTGGCTTCCTTTGATTGCTCCACATGTCCATAAAAGATTCCCCACGAATTTTTAGCTTGAAGCTTGACTTTTAACAGAGGCTTCGTCAAGAAGCTATTTTACAAAGCTATTGTATTGATTGATTCACATCTATAATATCACAATTTCTCTTTCTCTGAGTCATATTGTATCTACTCTTCTATGCTGAATTTTCCCATATCTTGCGTAAGTTCTGGTTTTCTCTCTTCCACTATTCTTGAGTGACCGCAAGCTTGTAATTGAGGATAGATTGTGATTGGTGATAGATTATGATTGAGGATAGATTGTGATTGAGGAAATGCTACATCTGACTTCTTCAAAAATCTTGTTTACACAAAGAGTTTATAGAGGAGGGACATAAGATGGAACCCGACTTAAATGTGAAGACATAGATAATTTCACAACCCCAATTTTAGAAGCAATCTAGCACGTGCATGGCACTAGCTCCTTGGTTTTCCCAAGAGATTTTGCCTAAATTTGGCAACCACACCTAGGATGTAGAAAATGACAATCGCTAAGGTAGAAGGTTCTTCTAGAAAGAAGCGTTTAATCTGCAATGGACAAACTTATAACTCTATAGGGAAAAAGGGGTAGAAAAGATGCTATCGATCGCACACACCTGATCACCTCAATGATCACCACTATCATTGATCCTTTACAATGTTTCCCACCTCATCGGTCCCTAAGACCACACAATTCCCCAATGACACACTAGTACTCTAAACTTATACCAACTCAATGTGAATCCACTTCAACTTCCTTTGCCAACCCTGAGCATCCTATACTTCATGAGCACACAACCTTCGGCCCTCTCTTTCATGACTTTCCTCAATTCCTAATTTTGTCTTCCACTTCCACACTTCCTAGCTTCTCCTTCTATGCAATGACATATTCCTAAACCTTTCTCTAAATCCACAAAGTACAACACTGCATCTATTCCTGAATTCTCTTGCTCGTCTTATTGTTACTATGACTACTCTCTTCCACACATGCAAGCTTCTCTGCATGTTGCTAGCCTAAGTCTTTTGCATGATAGCGTATTGCCTACTCCCCTCTGCTACCTCTTCGATAACCACTAAGATATACTCACTTATGCTCATCTATCCCTATATGTATGATATATGCTTGTATATATCCATAATATCTACACAAGCCTTACATAGCATGAAGAGTTTGTTTCCTGCCGATGCACTTCAAGATCTTGTTCACCTATGCCTCCATGTTGTAGTATGATTGTTATGACTTTCCGTTGTAGGGACTCTTCTTTTTGCACGGAAGAAGATAAGGAAATTTTTGGATCTTCCTACCAAAAGGCATACGTGGAGATGGATAGTTAGCGACATGAAGGATGGGTGTAGTTATTGCAATGGATGTTGCCAGGTGCTAGGGGAGTGAATTGGAACCATTAACACCTTCAAAAAAGGAAACAGATGATTGAGGAGGACCAAGTCATGCTTGATTGCTGGAACAAGGACCATCAAAATGCTAATTTGCCAAAATGTTGAAAGTGCTGTGAGGCTCAGGACTACTTGGCCATTGAGATGGCTCAAGGTTACCAAAATCATAGGATATAAGACCAAAACACACTAGAACACAAGCGTAACTTTAAGTCCTTCACCAAATTCTAGATGCCTTAGTTTCATGACACCTCGGGAGTTGCACAATGCCCACCACCAAAGGTCGCTCTACCCTGGAGTTGACAAAGGCTCTTTAGGGATAAGAAAGGAAAGGTGAAAGGAGATTCCTAACTACACTTGAGGATCGAAAGAAGGGAGATGGATGGGGATTCTATTCCACAGTTGGAGACAAAGGCTCTTTCTTATAAAAAGTATTAATGCAAATCAAAATGTGCTATATACAAGGTGGTCCCGATATCCTTCTAAGTTTGATACAACTTGAGCCTAGATACATTCACAAGTGGTAAAGGCTCATCTTTCAATGTAGCTATGCGGGCTGCTCCTTGACTTAGTGAGGTGAGATTTTTAGATCCCCGCCCAAGTAAATTGCGAAAGTTCCTAAACATAGTAATTAATGCTTGTAGGTCATGAGGTTTCCTTCACAAACCTGCTCATTGTTGAAACTTGCTTAGTGAGTTCTTTATAATCTTTCTCTAGGTTGGGTGGTTGGAACTATGGGTTCTCACCATGTAGGGCATCCCTTCCTTTGGTTATTTGTCTAAACTTTCCACTACCTTCTTTGCTCTTTTTTCTCCCAATCTTGGTTCCATGACCAACCAACATGATTCTCTTCTTGAGAAAGAGGCAAAATCAGTTGCTACACCACTAACACTCTACCTAGATCTACTCTCCCACCTCAATCCAAGCAAGTTTGCCCCACCATCCTAGCTTGCACTATCAACTATCTACTTCCCTCTTGTTGCATCACTCTTCATTTGTACTTTGACCTAGCTCACCCCTATTTATCAAATTTTTTCATAGAGCCTAAGCTTCATGAAGCAAGATTATGGAAATTAGTTAGATCATCTCTCCATATAGTTTCATCATTGGATCCCTTGGATGCTTTTGTCATTGTGGTTCTTGTGCATTTTTTGAGGCTTCCTTGTGGCATAGTCGACCTAAAGATTCTTGGCACCACCATGGGTTTTGAGATTCATCAATAGAAATCACCTTTCTCATCTTCTTAGGATTCTCAGATTGTAATGCAATTGTACATGATATCATGTCTCGATACCACTCATTTTTAGGAGAATTCATTTTATATTTCCTTTTGAGGAATCTAGATACCTCCATTTAAATCCATGCCATTCAAGTATGTGAACCACCTTATTTCTCCATTCACCACTTTCCTATTCCCTACACAAACCTCCTCTTCTATTCATTGCAAGGGCATTGATGTTGCTTCACATGCTAACAATATCAAACGAACATATTTTCAATATATGTAGCTTTCTTGATTGCCTTGGTATATGAGATCCTTGAGTGAGTGATGGTAGGACCTATTCAACTTCTTAGTTCCCTAGGTTAGATCCTACCCACCACCAAATATGGCCCATCATAGCCCCATTGTTCCACCAAACACCGAATCTTTAGAAGTAGACAATGGTGCTCTATGATCCATTGCCTTCACCCTTGATACAATCAACACCCTCCATTATCTTGAGGCCTTGTTGCACAAGGATCCTTTTTCATTCTCCAACTTCCTTACATTCCCTTCCCTATCTGAGCAAGGTGATGCTTATCCTATGTATTAGTGGCCACATAAATCATCGTTGGGATCAACATCTTTGCTATTAGTTCTTCTACAAAGTTCCAATAATCCCCAAGCCTCTTTACATTTTTGGAGGAGGCCACTCATGCCATATACAGTGATGCCACCATGACAATGAAGAGACTAGATAGCATAGGCTATGGTATTGTGCATCAACATCATTTTGCTACTCAGTTGTTGTAGATCTTAGATGATTTGTAAGCTAAGAGGGATGCTAAAAATGAGATGATGTTATTGCACATGAGGGAGCAAGAAAACATGACTGAGCTCATGGAGAGTTTGATCCCACAAGAATGCAAACTTGGAGAGTCAAGTAGCATTTGGAGCACATGGACCTGATTTTGTGAGGTTTAGGGCCAAGTGCAATCCATTGCATATCGAGTGAAACCACTTTCTAATGGATTATCATTTCTACCTACATCACTTCTTATGATTTCATGACTTGGTGGTAGTCAATCCTTCCACTGCAGCACCTCCATCACACACATGGGACAAGTTTTGGGATTTTGTGATCCTTCACATTTTTCTTCCATGGAGTGTGCTTAATCCATGATGAGCTTTGTTTTTTTCAAGAATCTCCCATTTTGTATTCAATTGTAAAAGATACATGCAATGGCATGTGTCCTAGACATGTGTCCTAGAAATGAAAGAAAATGATTTAGATAACACATTTAAGAAGTAAGAGAGCAAAGAGTCATTTAAGAAGTACTAGAGTCAATGGCTAACTTCAAGAGTAAAAAAGAAGTACTTGGTTCATAAGTGGGTTAATAAAGAGAAGATCCTAATACATCTTCAAGGAGGAAAGAAAGTGTAGATGTAAGCTTTCATGGAGTCCTTTTGGGGATAAAAGGGGACACATGATACATTTTTGGGCATGTTAGATCAGATCATGATGAGAATCATCATTTATGCATTATCATTAAGAGAGACTTAGAGAGAGAGAGAGAGAGAGAGAGAGAGAGAGAGAGAGAGAGAGAGAGAGAGAGAGAGAGAGAGAGAGAGAGAGAGAGAGAGAGAGAGAGAGAGAGAGAGAGAGAGAGAGAGAGAGAGAGAGAGAGAGAGAGAGAGAGAGAGAGAGAGAGAGAGAGAGAGAGAAGGGAGAGAATTGGAGAGTCTATCATCAACCAATTCCAACCTTGAGTTTCCTTCATTGTGACATGGTTAGATGCACTTAGTGTGAATCTGTGGTGTCTTGTTAATGCACCTCTATTGTATTCGTCTCTCTTACATTTATCATTTTTTCACTATTATAATGTTGTAATTAGCTCATCTCATTGCTCTATGTATAATTCCCATTTATTCTTTTGTGTTATGATCTCATGTATTCTACTTCATCTACTCTCTATTTCATTTATATTGTGTATGTTCCCTAGTTAATCTCTATGTCACCTCTACTGCCTAATATTCTACTACTATGTGTAATATTCAAACTTATGCACAACAATTCACAACACTACAAGAACACTAGAAGCAGTACCTCTACTTGAACACTATCACACTATGATGTGACAATTCCATCTCAAAAAAAACATAGTTTTCTTGTATCAACAATACATGGAATCACTTGAAATTATGGATCTAAATATTTGAGTCTTGGCAAATAGAACACAACTTAAAATTTTGCAAACTAACCTATTTTCTCCATGGACCCCATGTTATAGGCTCAAAATGGAGGTCAAGATGGATCCGAAAGAGAAATCTGAACAAAATGAGTGATCCTAAAGGGATAACTTGTGAAAATATTTTGATGCCTTCTACCTTCACACCAAATTTCCTAGCAAGCTAAGATCCTTAGTGACATGTCCATTGTCCACGCCTTCTCACATACTCTTCATCGTCGGCCTTCTCCATGAGCTCTCTATAGCCACACTCCCTCTGATACCATGTCGAGAGAAAGAAGATAAGGAAGAGAGATCTCACACACTCTCATACACAAAGATAGGAGCACACATAGTTTGAGGCAAGGAAGAATGATCTTCTTCTTCTATTACACAAAGAGAATGTGCAAGAATGACCTAATACAACAGTACAACTAGCACAATATATAAATAAAAATACATAAGGAAAATCCTAATATTTGCAAATGAGTGAGCTGGAAAGAAGAAAAATGTTCCATCACTCTCGATAGATAAATCTAGTAAAGCTAACTAAAGTGTCCCTGCCATATATCAGCATGACCACTATACATTTTAGAGAAAAGAAAAAGTGATATATGTCATCCTCAATCATCACATGTTGACCTTGATATCTCAGCATTGGTTACATTATAAGAGAGTTGGTTGAAATTCCTTACTTACGCATACTTCATTTATGATTGAAATAGAGTTATGGCATGCTTGTTTTGGTCATTTGAACTGTAATAGTTGGTTTAATTGCAAAAGAATGTTATGGTTATTCATTTTCTAACACTTGAGTCCATTGAAAAGCATGCATGCGAAGTTTTTATACTTTGGAAAATGAATCATGATTCTTGGCCTAACAATGCTACTATACATGATACACAAATATTGCAACTTGTTCATAGTGATCTGTGTGGTATAGTCAAGACTCCATCTTTTTGAGACCATTTATGCTTTGTTACCTTCAATGATCATGCAACATTCCATACTTGAGTGTATCCTATGAAAGCAAAGAATGAATTATTCTCATGCTTTAAAATAACTTTAACTATGGCTAGAAATTATTGTGGCAATGAGTTTTGGGCTCCTTGCATGAATCAATGTGATGAATACATGCAACATGAAATGAATGCTTTTCTTTATGAAAGAAGTATTGTGCACCAGTGTACTGTTCCATGTACACATCAACAAAATGATGAATTGGTGTGCAAGAATAGAACACTTGTTGAAATTGCATGAAGTATGGTTAAACAAAAGCATCTTCCATATACGTTTGGAAGTTCACATTCTTTATTATATCACTTTCAAGATCATCATCAAATCTAGCTCTTGATAACATATCAACAATTGAATTTGACTTCCTGAAATACGAACTAACTCAGGATTTATGAACATAATATATGAGATCCATCTAAGCATGGCTATATCAGGAGATGAACAATTGGCTATCATTCCAATGAGAGGCAAACAATCAATCTCAACTTTGACATTTGCTCCTATGAAATATTCTTTGTCTATTTTCAAAGCTGTTACCATACCCCATAGTTCCTATTTGATCTGTGGATACTTTCATTGTGTTTCATGTAAAATTTTAGCCCCAAACCTAATTGCATATCTGTTCCCTTCACTATCATCTTGACTTATGACCCAACCTATACCAATAGGACTAGTATCAATACTCAATATAATAGGTTTGTTAATAGAATGGTCTATATGCTTAAGGATGGGAGCTTCAAGCAACAATTTCTTCAATTTACGCATAGCTTGTGTGTGTTTGTTAGTCCAAATAAATTTTTGTTTCTTCGTCAACAAGTCATAGAGACAATCAACAACATGAGCAAAGTGTGGGATCCAAATAACATAAAAGATGCAAGCACCAAGAAATCTGCATACCTCACTCATGTTGTTACATGTTTCAGAAATCTTGCTAATGGCATCAACTTTTTGTGGGTAAGGCTTTCGACCATAATGACCATATAAATATCCAACAATGAGAACCTCGTTGACACCAAAAACAGATTTTTCAATGGAAAATGTGAGACTTATCTCTTCAAATCGTATAAATATCCATTCACAATCAGATATATGGTCAATAACAAATTTATGACATCCACATGACTCTAAAGTAATGTCCTTTACACGTTCCTCATTCCCTTTAATTGGAATATCATCAATGAGTGGCATGGTTATATGAGGGATAAAATTATGTAAGACCATATTCATAGCATTCATCATATGAGCCACAGAATTAGTCGCTCCTTGAGGTAAAGTACACATTTGCACTAAGCCTAAAACAGTTTTCATTGTGGTTATGTCACGACTATCAATTGCTAATTGGAATTGGTCATATCCCGAATATAAATCACCCATTGAATAGATAGAATGTCCTGAAAATGATTCAACAAACTCATCTACAATGGGTCATGTTCCTACATTCCTTATGGTGACTTTATTGACAAGTTGGAGATCTTGAACAAAATGTAGTTTCCCATTCTTTTTAGGCACAGGGAACCATCTATTTGAGTAATGTGCAAAAGATGGCTCTAAAATTCTCATGTTTATCTTCTCCTTAAGTAGTTTCATTAGCTCAGGTAAGTGAGCCTTTGGAATTGGTATAGGGCGAAGATTCCATGGAATATGTGCAATAGTAAAGATTATCATGGGTGCAACTAGGTTATGATCTACGCAACCAATCTCATGAGGATACATAGTAAAGGCTTTTCCATGGCTACGTATGCCTCTCTCAAATTTATCTCTCTCTACTGGCAAAAGAAATTCATCATCTCTACCAATTTTCACTTGTTTGACTATCTCATCTGTGAATGTATGTCCTATGTTTTTCTTATCCCAAAGAATTGGATCATTTTTCACATCAATAATTTTTTCATTGCTTCCTTGGGGTAATGGTTGAGCTATGGGTTTGATTTTTTTTCTATAGTTTTGTACTTTGTTTCAACTAAGGCATCATGTGTTTGGTTAAATTTTGAGCACTTGTCAACATTGATAGCATACTCTTGGATTAGAGCATACTCATCAAGGGAAGAAAGAAGGATAATATGGGAATTAGAATTTTGTTGAAGACATAAATCTAACTCCTCAAGAGTAGAGAAACAATGAGATGTTTCAATCACATGCTCAATGTGCTCATCATGTTCCATGATTTTGTTGGTTTTATAATTTTTTTGAGTTTTTTTGGATAAAAGACTTGGATAATTGACTCTTATGAAGAAAATCTAATCTAGAATGTGGAAAACAAAGTGACAAACTATTGTACAGGTTGGTTGGTTGCGAGATGTCAAACCAATGTCCACTATTGTCCTGCTCAACAATGGATTCTATCCGAAATTTTGATCATATGTAGCTCCAAACATGAATCGAGGTGCACAATCACTACAAGCATGCTCATGACCCTGAGTAATAATAGGTTTTTTTCTAATTGACAATCGATTCCTAGGATGATTCACTCCTACGTTCATGACTTGAAGTGATTGCATTCCATCCTTATACTTAATTCTAGCATAGGTAGACCCATCATCCATGGCTTTAGTTTCCATACGACTCTCACAAATAAAGGGCTGACCTAAGAGAACTTCATAGGAGCAGTTATCTTGAATAAAAAGTGAAATTCTTCTATGATTCCTCCTATGGATATGGGCACACTAGAACAAGCTCCATACAAGGTACCTACACCATTATCTGCAGTTCTCATATGCCATCCACAATCTTTATCTATGGGCCATCAAAATTTATCATAGACTTCTCTTGAAATCACATTGATTTTGGAGCGCAATCTACTAATGCATTTAAGTGATAGCGTTCTTATCATTTCCTATTTTAACATGCATCTATGATGTACCTCTAGACCAAAATTTTCTTTTAAAGTGACTTTCAAGATTGTTTTCATGATTTTCATGGTCAGGTTGAATAGGTTCTAAGAAATTTTTATTAACATTTACTTCATCATCATCAAGGTCCTCTTCATCAGATTCATCAAAGTTTAAGGCTTCATTCATAGCTTTATCTTGATCTAGAGAATCTTGCATCTCTATATCTAGATTAAGAGGAAACCTCTTCCTTTTAATTAGGCCGATAAAGTTATCTTTAAAAATAGGCTTTGCAATAAAGAAAACTTGTTCTAAAGACACTTGACTCTTAAGCAAAATGTTATCTAAAATCTCCTTAGGATATATTTTCCTCTCAATTTCTGAAATCAAGATGGATTTAGGTTTTCTCTTTGGTTTCTTTTGTTTTTGCTCAGGATCTTGTTTTTGTTCATGTTCTTGTGTTTGGTCTCCAGTTTGTTTTGATTGTTCTTGTTTATCTAAAGGCTTTGGTTCTGTTTTTCTTTGCTTTGTCTTTTCCCTTTTTGTTTCTCCTCTTATTTTTGTTCATTGGGTTGTGATTCTTGTTTTTTATCTTTGGGTTATGTTTCTCCTTGCTCTATGATTGTTTCTATTCCCTCCGAGGTTTGTTTTCAAGTCACTCTTCTTTCACTAGGCTCGATTTCATCTCTTTTTCGTTTTTCTTCTACATTGGATATGTGAGAAATAAGAGATTGATCTTCTATCGATGACTCCCAAGCTGTTATTCTCCTAATCTCATCTCATGCTCTTAATAAAGCCTCTATGGAAAAGTCAACTTCCTTTGTGGGTTTACTTGATTCTACTTCTTGTTCATCAAGAGCTTATAGTTTCACCCCTCTAGTTCCTGCATCCGTTATGCTTATATTTTCATACAGCTTTTTCATTCCTCCCTTACCATAATTTCCTTGAAAAGGTAGCCTAGATCGATAGTCACATATTTTCTTGTCTATGTCTATTACTAGTCATTGCTCCTTAGTGGCCTTCAATAGCTCACAATGTCTCAAAAAATTCCCTAACGAATTACACCAAGGACACTTACGAGGGCTGCACACAAATCCATTTTGATTTTAAGGATTTTGATTAACTTATGGTGGGAAATTTTGAAATTGTGGATTCTGTTGATAAGGTATTGCTTGAATAGGATAATTAGGATTTTGATAAGGCAATTGATGTATTTGAGGAGCTTGGGGAGCAACATGTGATACTTGAGGTGCAAGAGGAGCTTCCATAGTATATGGTTGATGATTTTGAAAATTTTGATTTTCAGGATTTTGAAAAGCTGTTTTAGAAGCTTGAGGATACACGTTTTGATACATTTGAGGATTTTTCACATGAGGATTAGGATCTTGCATTGAAGGATTATGCATTGGAGGAGCTTGATATGCTTGAGTAGGAGCTACTTGAGGATTTTGATTGGGAGATTTAACATGTTGATTAGGCTCTTGAAAAGACATTGGGTTCATTTGATTTTGGAAAGTTTTGATGTAATTAGATTGTAAAGCATCTATAGTCTTGGCGAGATTGGATTGTGTAGCAATAAGACTTTCCATTTGCTTAGTGAGAATTTCCACTTGAGATTGTTCAACTACACTTTTATTTGGATCTACTTTAAAACCTTGAGTAGGCTCCATCATTTGAGGAATAGGAGTAGAGTCAAAAAGCATAGCATGGGATTGTTCTCTAACTTGCTCCTTAGTTTGTGGAAGCCTAGCTTGAGGAAGACTAGTTTGTTCATAAAGCATTGATTGTCTTTGATGTCTATGGGCTACAACCTCTACTACTTTATGCACTTTCTGCCAATTTTCAGTAAGACCACAATGCTTATCCGGCTCTTCTAATCGCCGTTCAACTTCCCTACGAGTTTCAGGATGAAGAAGCTTACAAAAATTGATCACAAGATCAGGTTCCAAAGTTATCTTATCCTCATCAGGAAGTTGTTCATAGCATCTAATATACTCATTTTGTAAGTGAGTAATAGAGCTACTAGGCCTTGGGGAATTGACCCATCATAAGAATCCATCCCGATTATGTTGGCTATAATACTCAAGATAGAATTCTTTGAGCATCTCCTTTCTGAAATCACTCCAAGGAATACTATCATATTGAGTGACACGATTTATGATAGAGCTATCAACAATTCATTCAAAGAATGGTATCAAAAGATCTTTGGGAAGACCAAAAATCATAGCTTGCTCTTCAAACAAATCTAAGTAGCTTGTGATGTTGATGCCATTGAACTTTTCCTTCTCTCTCAACATAGAAGAGACTATTCTTTGGACTTGTTTCTCAACAATAAGGGATTTGAATCCTTCCTCCATCTTATGTGAATAAGCAAGTGATGCACGATGTTCTAGATCTCTCACAAATGCATTTACTTCACAATGAAGATGTGCACGATATTGTGAAAAATCCAGTGCAACACTCAAGAATGATGATGATGATATGATGAGGATGAAAAATATGAAACAAAGGATATGGATCACAACCTTCCAACAAGATCAGAAGCAAATTCCACGAAGCATTTCACATCAGATTCAAATATGGAGGTGATCCCAATCCAGGTGGATGAGGTCCGGTCGGAGCACATGCAGAGTGTATGAAGCTAGTGAGTGTTGGAAGGTCTTTGTGATCAAAATGTGAAGGTGTAGCTCAAGCGTAAGCGCCACCTCCTTTACTTGTCAATCCGCAGAGACGTGAGGACCGGTATGAAGACCATGAGCAAGTGAAGGCACATGTGCATGAGTGAAAGCACACAAACATGCACACACATACACACACACACATGCACAAGGCAAGATCAATGAGAGGAACAACGTAAAGCTTTGATTACAAAAGAAATCTCTTACAAAAGCTCTATTCTCTAACAAGATCACCTAAAAAATGAGCTCTCTAGCTCTTTTTATAGTTTTTTTGGTAGTTTTGGCCCTATCCAGACCTAGTGTTCGGCCTAGTTAGAAATTAGGTTCCAGGCTTTATTTGAGGGCTCAAACAAAGTCTAAAAATTATGAAAATTGGTAGGATGGTACTTCTAATACTCATCAAGCTTGAGGACTTCTCGGCTTGAACAAAATGGAGTTACAAAAAGATGAAATGATATTTACAATGGTTTGAGTGATCAAAATCACTATTTTTGTAGGGGATTCTTCTAAAAATTTGACATACACTTCTTGGAGCTCCCTACTTGCTCCTTCTTCGTATGTGTCCACTTTTCTGATGTGCTTGACCTTGAGTTCCAACACTCGCCCCCCCATCTCGAGTCTGTCGTCCCTGATAGACCCTTGTTGTAATGGTTGTTCTATGTAGTGCTTTGAGAGATAGTGTCCATCCTAAGATCCATCTATCTTCCAATTGTAGCAGGTTCTATTGTCTGGTTCCTCATTTTTCACTATGAGCTTGTGCCAATTGTAGTCCCTTCATATGTGCTTCTTCCTTGGATTCCAGCATGAATGTGTCATTGTGGGCCTCCATTGATGTCCTCCAGATCTTCCAAAGATGATGTTCATATGTAACTCATACCAAGTACTCGTAACCCATAATGAGTGATGGGTAAGTGTGTTAGTGCATGGGTTGCATAAAGTATGTGCCTTGTGCATCGCGTTGTAAGGTGGCCCTATGCATGCGTACTTGGAAAATGCATTGGAAGAAATAGGGTGCAAGAATTGGAGGTCTTGAGCTAAGTGCTCAAGGGTATGTTGACGAAGAGGTTTCTTAACTATCATGGTTATGGTGTTGCCAAAGTAAGGATTCTTACCATGGTGAATGGTCGATCGATGTTGATCTCTTCGTGTTGTACACCTGACATTGTGATGGACCATCAGCTAGTCTTTCATTGTTAATGAATATCCATGTTGATGGTCCACTGATGAAATTCTTTGAGTGCCTGGTCTTGTCCCCTCTCTTCAAGCAACATTTTTCGAATACTGAGAATTGAATTTCTTTATATTCCTTGACAAACAGCATTGGGTAACTACACCAAGCTTAGTTTCACATATTCTCTTTAGCTCGCCATAAGCAGGAGTCTTCTCATCGAGTATACATACAATACTAGATAAGGCAGCAATAATATCATCTGCTAGCCAAGACACACTTCTATCAAAATTGATAAATGCCCACTCATCAACGGTTCCACCTTCAACTAAGCATGACTCATTCATGTTCCATGAGCCAAACCTGGGAACAAGCTCCCTCTCTCTCTTTTTTTCTTTTTCTCTCTCTCTCTCTCTCTCTTTTTTGTGAAACAATGTCACAAAACAAGAAGAAAAAGTTTAGTATCAAAAAAATAGTTTACATGTGTCAATGTGCTCTTGTGCATGGGACTCTCAAATGTGTCTATGCATGGCTGTGTAATGTGGCCCTATATTAATGCATACTTTGGAAATGCATGACCTGAATGGTGCAAAAGACAGGGTTGTGCAAAGAGCACATGGTTGTCGCTCGTCGAGGCTTTCGATGTTACTTGTAGATGTTGATGTCATCTTTGTTGGAGGTATCCCTTGGATCTTGAAATGATGTAAGAACTGGATTGTTGAATGACAAATTTTCCTTCCTCTTTATGGGAATCCATTTGAGAACGGTCTTCGACTGTGTAGTGATCTCCTTTGGCCTATTCATCCTTGGTTGGCTTCTTACATTTTGTATCCCTCGTGGTTGGCTCTTTAGTTCTGTGGGGTTTACCGATGCTTTTGGCTTCCAAATCCATACCATTGTTGCTAGTCTTCTGACTCTTGTTGAAGAGATGAGTTGGTCTACTTTTGGTCTTGGTGTTTGGTTCTGACCCTTGCCTCACCTTGGTTTCTTTGTTGAGTCTTTTCTCATGTGGGAGAGCATAGGTTGTTGTGTATGTAAGAGCTTCTTGGGCACCCATATTTGTAATTGTTCTTGTTGAGCTGCAGCTAATTTCTTAGGCACCTAAACTTGTCAGATACTTTGTGGTTGAGCTTGTCCTAGCTTCTGCGTTCGTGTTCTGGCCTAGTTGGCTGGCCTGGATGGGAATTGTGGGGGCAAGGCCGGTGGTTGTCCTCTTTTTTGTACCTAGATCTGCTTCATGCCCAGAACTGCTTCCTTGTTGATTGATATCTTTCTACTTGATATAGTAGTTGTCTTGTGCTTGCCTTTGTGGTGGAACTACGATGGTTGCATTAGTCTTTGAAGAAGAAGAGAGATCCACGTGCCTGTGAGTCTGTTCTTCTAGGATGGAGTCCTTCTACATCATAGAGCTTTTAACACATACAACATCTTCTTCTATAAGATTAGTCTTAGAAGAACTAAGAGAACGTGTGACACCTGGATTTGTGATCATGCAGTTATCTAATTCTAATGTAATGCATTGTTCATGTACCCAAACTTGAAGAACTTCTTAGGTTTAAGTTAACTACATGGTCATATATCCAATCTTGACCCAAGACAAGTGGTTCAGTAAGGTCCTCGTCCTAGCACACTAGCATTTTGACTCTCATTAGAACATCTTGAAGATAGATGGGAAGCTCCACCTCACCCAAACAAGGGGTTTCCACACCTCCCAATCCTATGAGATAGGCTTCTATGGGATTGATGTTCAACTACAAGTCTTGGCACTAGGAAAGTCTAACTGCACTAGTTGCTGCACCTAAGTCAATCAATGCTCTCAGAGTCCTTAAATTATCTTCGTGTCCTACCTCTAAGGTCACAAAGGGACGTCGGTTGATTATTCAAGAAGTAATTATGCCCGATTTTTGGCACATTTCCATGTGATATTTTGGGGCTATCGGGTTGATATCTAGGCCTAGTAGCTTTAACTTATATTTCCTAATGCGCTCCCTAGCCTCTGCATGTGCTTCTTCTCTAACCCTTAGCTCTTCTTCTTTTCTCTTCTTAGTAGTGTTGAGTCTCCTTAACATATCCTCTGTAAGAGGTTCTTGATATAGCTTTACTCTACATCCACGAATATAGTTTGGCAAGATGTCACCTTTTAGCATGGCCAATTGAACCGCACCACTCGTGGAAATTCTATTTATGATCATAGGTCCATATCCTCTTTTTTCCAACTTACGGGCATGCTGCTTTAGTGTATAAACCAATACTAGATCTCCCTCTTTCAGTCCCTTATCCTTGATGTGTGCATCAAAGTATGCCTTTTGCCTTTTCTTTGCAGCATAGATACCTGTTGCAGCTCGTAGTCTTGTCTCACCTAAGCGTTCTAAATCAAAGATCCTGGATGACAATTCATGTCCATTCCACTCATGCTCTTGTGCTACTTTTAAAGCAGGGATTAGGAAATCTAATGGTAGCACCGCATTCTGTCCAAAGACCATATGAAATGGGGTGGCATTGAGTACTATTTTGTAGGCAACTCGGTAAGCCCAAACAACATGATGAAGTTGTTTGTCCCAAACAGAGCATTTATTAATTACCAGTTTAATCAAGACATTATATAGGATCTTGTTTGTGCTCTCAGCTTGTCCGTTAGCTTGTGGATGATAGGGGGCAGACTTCTTATGTATCACTAAGAATTCTTGGAGAAGATTTTCAATGACTTCATTCAAGAAGTGTGTGCCTCTATCGTCACTAACTCTATTGGTAATCCATATCTTGTGAACACATTCTCAAATAAGAACTTTGCCATTGTCTGAGCATCATTCTTTGTTGTGGCTTTGACTTCTACCCACTTTGTAAGGTAATCTGTGGCTACAATAATGTACTCTGCATGGGAGTTTCTTGCTTGGGGGATAATAGGACCTATGAAGTCTATGCCCCACTTCAAGAATGCACATCCTCCCATCATTGGCCTCAAAGGCATCTCATCTTTTCTAACTGGATATTGTGCACGTTGGCATGTGTCACATTTCTTCACGTAGGTATGTGCATCCATATGAAGAGTGGGCCACCAAAGTCCTGAGAATAGAATGGTCTTGATTACTCGGTCAGGACCAAAGTGTCCACCTGCAACACCACTGTGTGCCATTTCTAAGACTTTCAAATAATCTGATTCATGAATGCACAATCTTAAGTAACCAAATT
This sequence comes from Ceratopteris richardii, assembly GCA_020310875.1. NCBI lineage: Eukaryota > Viridiplantae > Streptophyta > Polypodiopsida > Polypodiales > Pteridaceae > Ceratopteris > Ceratopteris richardii. The sequence continues at coordinate 95,644,257 of CM035429.1, forward strand.
TGCCTCTTTGGTATAGGTTGTCTCCCACTAAGGCATAGTCCTAAGCTTCTTGCTCCATGCTTCATTTCCTTGCTAGATTAGCCTCATGAGGGAGTGTTCCCGATCTCATAAATTCTACCAATGGAGTGCTCCAATATGGAATTAACGATACATGATAAAGAGTAGCATGCTCCACTGGGGGACTCTCTTTGCACCTTGGACAATTCTTAATCCACTCATGTATTTCTTTGTCCATACTAGGCCAATACACTCCTAAACGTTTTAGATTTTGCAATGTTCTTTGTTTAGAATAGTGGTTTCCTAGCAATCCTTCATGGGCTTGTTGTAACCAACTACTATGTTCATCAACCTCGACACAACAAGCTAATACACCCTGCATATCTTGTTTGTACATGCTTCCTGCCAATTTCCTCTTGTGATTGTACAATTTCCTCTTGGTTCCTCTTGTAATACATAGAATAGTTTTGTGATTGTACAATTTCCTCTTGGTTCGTTTTCACATTTTTGTTTTGCGGGTCCAAAGGTTAGGACAGGTACCAACTTATTTGCCCATTTAGGAACAACTTCTAAATTGAACAGATAAGCATCAGGTAGTTCATCCAACACTCCTTGCACTGACTCTCCTTAAGTTATGCGAGAAAGGTGATCCACCTTGAGGTGGGTCCTACCTTTCCAAACAACCACTTCAAAGTCATATTCCATTAGTAAGAGGAACTATCTTACTAATTGTCCGGTATTGCAAGGTTTATTGATCAAATATAACAAAGCTTGATGGTCGGTGAAAAACTTGAACTTGTTGGCCAATAAATAGTGTATAAACTTCTTCACAACATATACCATGCCTAAGGCCTCTCGCTCAGTGGTGGCATAATTTTGTTCAGTTGCGGTTAGATGTCTGCTAGCATATGCTATGGGTAAATCTAAATTTCCTTCACTTGTGGGTTGTGCTAGCACACATCCTATGACATGATTGGATGCATCCACATGGACATGGAATGGCTTATTCCAATCACGATTGGTCAGTATTGGTGCTGTACACAAATGTCTCTTCAACTCATTGAAGGAGTTTTTGCATTCATCATTCCACTCAAAATTTGGCAACAAGGCATAAAGAGGTTTAGCTATGATCGCATACATGTGGATAACTTGTGGAAATATCCAAAATGGCCCATAAAGGCTTTTACCTCTTTAACGTTCCTCGACCTTGGCAACTCTTCTATGGCTCTAACTTTGTCCTCATCTGTTGATATTCCGTTCTTAGAAACAATGTGACCTAAGATTTTACCTTGTTGTACCATGAATACACACTTCTTTGGGTTCAGACACACTCGATATTCTCTACACTTGTTGAAGATTTGTCTGAGCTCAGGGATGTGGTATATTCTTTCTTGCAAATGAGCACATAAATCATCCACATATACTTCTAAGCTCTTTTGCAAGAACTCTTTGAAGACATGATACATGAGCCTTTGGAATGTTGTAGGTGCATTCGTGAGCCCAAATGGCATCACACAAAATGCAAAGATTCCCCACTTCGTGGCGAACGGTGTTTTATGTTGATCTTCTAGGGCAATGGCTACTTGGTTGTAACTTGAAAAACCATCAAGGAAGCTATAAACTTCCTTGCCTGCAACACACTGCAATAAATGTTCAGTGATTGGAAGTGGATAGCTATATCTGATGGTAGCGGCATTACCTTTTTTAAGGTTAATACACACTCACAACTTTCCATTCTTCTTGGGCACCACTACAATGGGGGACACCCACTTAGTATGCTCAATCTCATAGATAAATCCAGCTTCAATCAACCTATCAATTTCCTCTTTTATATAAGCTACATAAGTGTCATTATATGTGTAGGGGCTTCTATTTGGTAGGCTTGGCATAAAAGTATGCTGAATATGTCATGCTTTGAATCATGCAAAATGATGCACTATAGAGTGAGAACCACTTCATACAAGATCACTGTTATGAAAGACTGTAATAGAGATATGAGAGTAGGAAGTAATGAATATGTATTGACTAAATCATATAAAATTACAGTCATTGGAAATAAGACATTGCTCAATGGATCTAGGGTGAGTGAGATATGGTGTAATCTATTCTTCACAATGAAGGTACAAAGAAATGATCTCAGAACCTCGAGATACATGTGGGATCTTCATCTTCATGTTTTATAGCTTTTGGTTGGAGCCAAGCATTTGATTTTGAATTAAAATCTCCACCTAAAATTTATCTTAAAGTATAGATTGATTCTCTCTTGACTTTAGCTACCAAATGGATACAAGATAGATGCTTCCTAACTCCTCGTGGGTCTGCATCACTTTTACTAAGAGTAATTACACTCAAAGTTACAAGAGGTAGTACATGTGCAGCTTTCTCAATTGATATGCTAATACATCAAGCTTATGTGTATACATCAAGTATGAAGGCTTGGGCTTAATTGTGAAGAGAGATGGTGGATGCAATCCAAAGATGAGTAGGTGCTGCTACAACCAGCTTCACACCAGCCAACTAAGACTTCAGAGTTGATTAGTAGACCCTTTGAGCTTCCTAAATCCATGAAAATATCAGCCAAGTACTTTGGAACATGTATCCCAAAAGATTAAGTCAAGATAGACTAGTTGCGGAATGACTAGCTCCCAAAACTTGCTATTTTTGGACATACACCTGCTGGAAAAAATGAACAGTGCTCTCAACTTGGTAAGAGCTAGATAAATTCCTTTTGGCAATAGAAAATAGACTTAGAAAGATTCCCAATCCAAGTTAAAACACTTCAATTGATGGACTGAGCATTGAGAAAAACATTCATCAATTTTTGGAACATGCCCACCATTCTCGGGGCTCTGCAGAGATAGACCAGTGAGCAATAAAATGCAGATATCTCCAAAACTCTAAATCCAATGACCATGAAAATTTATATGCAAAATATAGACAGTAAGAGCTATCCAACTCACATTCAAACACTGAAAAAGTTTGAGTAGAACTCGAGATATGAGCTTCTGAAGTTACTGCTCTGAGTGAGTATAACAGAGAACAAAACAGAGAAGTAGATAATGACAAATGTATAGATTCACATATGATTACAACCACATTGGCAATGAATATTTGCACAATGGGAGTAGAATGATAGAGCTATGGAGTAAGCTCTTCAATCTCTACAAAATGACATGAAGTGGTCATGTACAAGGCTTGCTTATCACCTCTTCCTTGTTGCTCTTTTTATAGCTATTCTTGGAGGGAGTTTTGAATTCGAATTCAAATGGCTCCACCTAAAAGTGATCCCCAAAGTTAGGAGATATTCCCTCAGCTCAAAAATTCATGGTTTTAGGTAGTTAGAGCCACGAATTTGCTTTTACATCATGGATGAGGTAAGCCATCCTTTTCTTTTTTCTTTTTTCAATTACAAGAGATAAAATGAACTCTTTTACAAGAGGTGTTCACATGACTACACATGTGACTCACAAATGATCATAGTATCAAGCATATCAAGCATGTAGGTTTGGGTAAAATACACCAACAACTCCCCCTCAAGCCTAACATGCTTGGCCTCCAAATAAGTCTTCAATTGTCCTTGATTTCTTGCAAGCCAATCATCAACTTGAATCTACTTAACTTTGTACCATCAAGAGCTTTAGTCAACATGTCTGCACATTGCATATCTGTAGAGACATAGGATAGTTGAATATCCTTGCTCATAAGCTTCTCCCTTACATAATGGTAGTGGACTTCAATATGCTTGGTTCTAGCATGGTATACCGGATTAGCTGCTAGATGTAGTGAGCTTCTGTTGTCACAAAAAATGTGAGGTGTTGAAGAATGAAGTCCAAGATCCGTGTACAAAGACTTTAACCACATGATTTCTTGAGTTGAATTAGCCAAACCTCTATATTCGGCTTCGATAGAAGATAATGCCACGGTTGGTTGCTTCTTCGATGACCAAGAAATGATTTTTGAACCTGCAAATGATATATACCTGGATGTGCTTCTTCTATAATCTCTAGATCCGGCCCAATCCCCCCCTGAGTAGACCTTTGGCTCAATATCTGAAGTATATGAATAGAACAAACCTTCATTCATGGTCCCCTTTAGGTACTTGAGGACTCTCTTGGCCGCTTCCATATGTGGTCTTCTCGGCTTATGCATAAACTGACTCAATATGCTAACACTATAGCATATATCCATCCTTGTGAGTGTTGCATAATTCAAACTTCCAACCAAGCTTTGAAAGCTTGTGATGTCTTCACTTGGCTCTCCTTCATAAGCACTAAGCTTATAATTTTGCTCCATAGGTGTACCTGCACACTTGGTATTTTCCATCTTGAACTTGACGAGCATGTCATGCACATACTTCCTTTGTGTGATGTATATACTTGAATTTGTGTAGATTAACTCCAATCCAAGAAAATAAGTGAGTGGTCCGAGGTCACTTATTTTGAACTCTTCCTTCATTTGACTCTTTACCTGTTTGATTCCTTCAAGATCATTGCCTGTGATAATAATATCATCAACATACACACATAAATAGATCACTTCAGATCCATTCCTCTTTATGAACAAAGAGGTATCCGCTTTGCTAGCTTCCTTGGTCCTGCAAATAAGTCACCAATATGAAATTCCAAGCTCTTGGAGCTTGCTTCAAGCCATACAAAGCTTTCTTTAGTTTGTGTAGGCATTTTTGCAATAGGAGAGAAAGTCTCCTCATAATCAATACCATGGGTTTGAGCAAACCCTTTAGCAACTAACCTTGCTTTGTGTCTATTTATACTTCCATCTGGATTCCTCTTGATTTTGTATATCCATCGAGATCCAATTACCTTCATAGATGGCTTGTTAGGTACAAGCTCCAAAGTGTCATTCTCCTTCAAGGCTTCCATTTCTTCATCCATTGCATCTCTCCAAGCTTTCTTGCTTTGTGCTTCTTCGAATGTGGTAGGTTCTTCATTGGTTGAATCCTTTGCAATGTAGATTGAGTGCTTGGTGACCAAAGAAGTATCATAACCAAACTCAGGTTTCTTCTTCTCCCTTGAAGACCTTCTAAGTGGTCGATGTGAGCTCTCGGGTCCATATGTAGCATCCTACATCTTTGCTTTACCTTTGTTCTTCCATAGCTTTAGTCTTTCCAAGTCTTGTAGGTCAATCTCCAAATCACTTTCTTCAATCTGCTTTGGCTCCTTTGGTTGAAGTGATGGAAAATCTTCATCCAAGTCATAAGGCAGCTTCACTTTCCTGTCATCATCAAACCATGATTTGTTTTCATCAAAAATTACATCTCTACTCATAGAAAATCCTTTATTGGTTGGATTGTACAATCTATATCCTTTTTGGTTTTGATCATAACCAATAAATATGCACTTCTCTGCCTTGGGATCCAATTTCCCTCTTACTTGAGAAGGAATGTGAGCATAGGCTAAGCATCCAAAGATTTTACAATGCTCTAGACTAGGTCTTCTTCCATTCCACACTTCATATGGAGTGGTTCCATCTAGTGACCCTTAGATTGAAGTCTATTTCTGAGATATGTGGCTGTAGACACAGCCTCTGCCCATAGGTAGTTTGGCAATCCCTTTTCGTTGAGCATGGACCTTGGAGCTTCGACAATAGCTCTGTTCCTTCTCTCTGCTACACATTGAGTTCGGGTGTCTACCTTGTAGTGACTTCCCTTTTACTGCCTCTTTCATGCAAGAAGGCATCAAATTCAGAAGAGAAGTATTCTCCTCCACCATCTGATCTGAGTCTTTTCAAAGTCCTACCTGTTTGGTTTTCAACAAGAGCAATATACTTCTTAAAGCAATTAAACACTTCATCCTTGTGCTTCATGAAAAATAGAATGATCCACCTGCTACAATCATCTATGAAAGACACATAATATCTTGAGCCTGATATAGATGGCTCCTTACTTGGACCCCACACATCCGTGTGCACTAGATCCAAATGATTTTGATACATATATCCTTTCTTATTGAAAGTTTGTCTATGAGCCTTGCCGAGTTGAAAAGCTTCACACTTATAAATCATGTGTTGCCTTGTGATATTAGGCAAACCAAGTACACTTTGGTTCCTGGAAATTTGTTTGAGTGTCCTCTCACCAATGTGAGCAAGCCTTTTGTGCCATATCTCCAACTCTGTTAGATTTTGAGATCCATAGCTAAACAAAGCTATGTTCTTTGTATCTTCTACTTCAAAAGTGAAAAGCCTTCCTGTCTTTTCTCCTTTGGCAATCCTTTGAAAGCCTTGCCTTGGGTCTTCAACATATGCTCCAAATCGGTTGAATCTAACCTGCAATCCTTTTTCAACAATCTGTCCAACACTTATTAAATTTTTGGTAATTGAAGGGACATACAAGACTTTGCTTAAGAGGTTCATATTCCCATCTGATGTCTTCACATTACCTATCTTCTCCACTGAGTGCTTTGTTTCATCTCCTGTCTGCACTTCATGCTTGTTATGAGGATCTTCCAAATCAGAAAGTAAAGCCACATTTCCTGCTACATGGTTTGAGCATCCCGAATCAATTAAAATATGTGATCATCATCCTTACCCTTCTTCACTCATAGATTCATAATCAATAATGAATCTTCTTGACTTTGGTCCTCTGCATAGTTATTGTAGTCTCTCCTTCCTCTATGGCCACTTTGATAGTTGTTGTTGTTGTAATTGTTGTTGTAGTAGTAGTTGTTGTAACCTCCATTGTATCTGCCTCTATTTGATCCACAACCACCTCTATTGAATCCTCTTCCTCTTGAGTTCCTCGGGTTCCTGAAACATTCTTCAATAGTATGATTAGATAAGCCACATATGTTGCAAGGTTGAGATGATTGGAATCTCCCCGTGCCTTACTTTCCACCTCTGCCTCTTCCTCTAGCTCTTCCTCTACCTGCAAAGTTTGCTTGGAAAGAGCTACCTTCATCTTCATTCTTCCTATTCTTTGACTTGTCCTTGACCTTAGCTTTATCAAAATATAAGGCAGAAGTTTGATTACCTCTTAAGGACTCACCACCTTTGCTAATCTTTGCTTCATGAGTGAAGAGTTGGCCCATGAGTGTGTTGAGGTGGGGTACATGCATATCCATGTATAAATCCATTGCTGTTGTGAATGACTCCCACTTGTCGTCTGCTTTGATTCCATTTATGATTTGTCTAATGATTTGCTCCTCTTCAATTACCTCTCCAATGCTTCCAAGTTGGTCAGAAATCTCCTTCATCTTTGTGACATAATCAGTCACATTTTGCTTCGGGCTTTTCTTCATTGTTGTGAACTCCATCCACAATTGGTTCTTCCTTGCTCGAGTGTTGGAAGAGAAGAAAGAAGCAAGTGCATTCCAGGTCTCTCTTGATGTCTTGCATCCCTTGACATGAGGTAAAAGAAAATCAGAGATTGAGTTTAGAATATAGGACCTTGCAAGTGCATCCTTCGAACACCGATTTGAAAGTCCTTCCACTTCTTCATGTGATGGTTGCCCTTTGTTCATCATGGTTGGCATTGCTTCATCTCCGGATATGAATCCATATAGATTCCTCCCTTGAAGGTAAGCCTCCATCCTTAGAGACCATGCCAGGTAGTTGTTTTGATCCAGTTTGTCAATTGTTGATGGAAATCCATCTCCCATGTTGCTTGACTATGCTCTGATACCACTGTGAAGAGAGATGGTGGATGCAATCCAAAGATGAGTAGGTGCTGCTACAACCAGCTTCACACCAACCAACTGAGACTTCAGAGTTGATTAGTAGACCCTTTGAGCTTGTTAAATCCACCAAAATATCAGCCAAGTACTTTTAAGTCAAGACAGACTAGTTGCAGAATGACTAGCTCCCAAAAGTTGCTATTTTTAGACATACACCTGCTAGAAAAAATGAACGGTGCTCTCAACTTGGTGAGAATTAGATAAATTCCTTTTGGGCATAGAAAATAGACTTAGCGAAATTCCCAATCCAAGTTAAAACACTTCAATTGATGGACTGAGCACTGAGAACAACATTCATCAATTTCTGGAACATGCCCACCGTTCTCGGGGCTCTGCAGAGATAGACCAGTGAGCAGTAAAATTCAGATATCTCCAAAATTGTAAATTCAATGATCAGAAAAATTTATATGCAAAATTTAGACAGTGAGAGCTATCCAACGCATGTTCAAACACTGAAAAAGGTTGAGTAGAACTTGAGATATGACCTTCTGAACTTACTGCTTTGAGTGAGTATAATAGAGAACAGAACAGAGAAGTAGATAATGACAAATGTATAGATTCACATATGATTACAACCACATTGGCAATGAATATTTGCACAATGGGAGTAGAATGATAGAGATATGGAGTAAGCTCTTCAATATCTACAAAATGACATGAAGTGGTCATGTACGAGGCTTGCTTATTGCCTCTTCCTTCTTGCTCTTTTTATAGCTATTTTTGGAGGGAGTTTTGAATTCGAATTTGAATGGCTCCAGCTAAAAGTGATTCCCAAAGTTAGGAGATATTCCCTCAGCTAAAAAATTCATGGTTTTAGGTAGTTAGAGCCACGAATTTGCTTTTACATCATGGATGAGGTAAGCCATCCTTTTCTTTTTTCTGTTTTCAATTACAAGAGATAAAATGAACTCTTTTACAAGAGGTGTTCACATGACTACACATGTGACTCACAAATGATCATAGTATCAAGCATATCAAGCGTGTAGGCTTGGGTAAAATACACCAACATTAATTGCACCAACAGATGGGTCACTAAGGATCTCAAATTGCTATGAAATTTCGTGTGAAGGTAGAAGGCGTCAAAATATTTTCACAAGTTATCCCTTTAGGATCACTCATTTTGTTCAGATTTCTCTTTCGGATCCATCTCCACCTCCATTTTGAGCCTGTAAGGTGGGATTCAAGGAGAAATAGGTCAGTTTGCAAACGTGTAAGTTGTGTTCTATTTGCCAACACTCAAATATTATAGATCCATAATTTCAAGCGATTCCATGTATTGTTGGTACAAGAACATATTGTTGAGATCAAACTGTCACGTCATAGTGTGATAGTGTTCAAGCAGAGGTACTGCTTCTAGTGTTTTTGTAGTGTTGTGAATTTTTGTGCACAAGTTTGAATATTACCCACAGTAGTAGAATAGTAGGCAGTAGAGATGACATAGAGATTAACTAGGGAACACATACAATATAAATGAAATAGAGAGTAGATGAAGTAGAATACATGAGATCAAAACAGAATAGAATAAATGGTAGTTATACATAGAGCAATGAGATGAGCTAATTACAACATTACAATAGCGAAAAATGATAAATATAAGAGAGACAAATACAATAGAGGTGCATCAACAAGACACCACGAATTCACACTGAGTGCATCTAACCATGTCACAATGAAGGAACTCAAGGTTTGCATTGGTTGATGATAGACTCTCCAATTCTCTCTCTCTCTCTCTCTTTCTCTCTTTCTAAGTCTCCCTTGATGATAATGTCTAAATGATGATTCTCATCATGATCTGATCTAAGATGGCCAAAAATGTATCATGTGTCCCCTTTTATCCCCGAGAGGACTCCATGCAAGTTTACATCTACACTATCTTTCCTCCTTGAAGATGTACTAGGATCTCCTCTTTATTAACCCACTTATGAACCAAGTACTTTATTTTGTACTCTTCAAGTGATTCATTGACTCTCTTACTTCTTAAATGACTCCTTGATCAAAGGGTTGTGAATATATCTTGGGATCCTCTCAAGCAGAAAGATTCATAGCCATTAGATCATGAAGTGATCCGACGGATTGAGTTCAAAGCGGCCTTGAATTCAAGCTCAATGAATCCCAACCATTCTCTTTTAATTTCATCCAATGATGGAGATAAAAAGGTGAAATTTCTCAAGATTTTCAAGCTAGACCATTAGATCTCCCACATCTAAGGGACCACATTGTATGCCGAGTTCTTTCTAGACTTTTAACATGAACCATTAGATCCTTGAGTTCATCCAATGGCTATGATCCAAACACTAGGCCTATCAAACCACTTTTGTTGAGGAACTTGTGTTTTTTAGTCATTCATACCACCTTTGACCCCAAAGAAACAAGGGAAGCCTATGCCTAGTCTAGGTGATTAAGGGAGTAGAATGTGGCCACCACCCTCTTCTCATTGGTCCATCACTAATCAGCTCTTAATCTAAAAAGCCCATCCAAGGTTCATTTTTTTCCCTAAGGGATTGAAAGGACCAAGGTTTGTGTGAAAATGGTAGAATTAGCTCAGGCTATGTTCGATGCAAACTATCTTTTCAATCAAACAAACTTAGTAAAGTGACAACTACATTTTGAAGGACTTTTGGAGAGGTTAGAGCGATTGATAGCTAAACCTAGGATACTAGCTACACTAGAGGCTCAAAGTAGTGGATGTGAAAGAATAAGCTTACCACTCAAGGAAGCTTATGTTCCTAATTCTACGGATGATGTGATTCCTTCGTTTATAAATCGATACTTCTAGGAGTTCTTGAGAGAGATACAAGAAGATATGTGAGCCAAAGAGAGAGAGAGAAACCCCCTCCTATTGAAGTAGTGGATGATCTTGATGGGTTAGTTCCCTCAGGACATTCCCTCTATCTATTGGGAGCAAGAAGATGTGCAGTCAAGCAAACAACTAGACTTTGAGTACACTTCCTTGTGGGAATTGCCTCAAAGTCTAAGTCTATTCACATGATATGCCCCATAAATATGGTAAGGAACGATGAATCAATTCTTTGAAGGAACACAAAAGTAGTTAAGTTTAAACATGAATTGTGGAAACATGTAGCTAACCAAGTTTTAGAAGTTGCTAAGTCCAAATCTCAAGTAGGATTGCCAGAAAACCCTTGGATAAGATAGGGGATATATGAGCAAAGGAGAAGAAGGAAATCCCTATCTTCCTATCACTTATCAAGGCTATGCAACAAAAGATATTCTAGATTCAAGAGCAGGAGTAGCTATTGCCACCACTTCCCTATGGAAAAACGGGGGCAAACGAGCTCTTTGGCCAACGAGAATGAAATTTCAAATGGTAGATGGGCACATTGAAAAACCTCTAGGGTTATTAGAAGGGATAACTATTGTTGGGAAAGATGGATGGATACTCCAAGAGACTGAGTAGGTACTACTAAACCTGCTTTGTACCAGCCCTCTTTGGCTTCAGAGTTGATAACTAGACCTCCTTAGCTTTCCAATGACACCATAAAATGTCCTATGTCCTTTGGAAATGATGTGTGCAATGATTGAAGCAAAACAGATAACTTTGGAAGTCACAAACTCAAGAAAACCTTCTATTTATGGCTTGACACCTGCTGAGTATTTTGCTCAGTATGACCAACACAATAGGAATTGGAAAAATTCCTTTTAGGGGTATCTAATTAGCTTAGTAAGATACCTATTCCAAGTGGAATGATGTAAAATGATAAACTATGTTAAGAGAAATAAATTTAGCAAGTTAAGCTATACCCTTGACTTTTTAGGACTGTAGCAGAAATTGACTAGAGTTCACCTCGATGCAGATTTCTCCAAAATGGCTGAATAAAGTGTCTTCAAACTTTGCCAGAACGTAGATTGCTTCAAGCTGAATCCAACAAGCTTTGAATCACTGAATGTGGTGAAGAATTGACCGAGATATGACCTTGACAAGTTGACAGACTTTTGAGTAGACTAACAGAGAACTCAGAGATGGACAATATGAATGTATGTATTAATGAACATTTGTACACAACTCCATTTGCATGAACATCAATGCCAAATGGTGTAGAGAGGTGTGAGCTAGAGTGTAGACCTCACACACACACACACTCAAAAACAATAATGCTAGGCTCGGGAGTGCTCTCTCTTACCCGCGACTTTTCATGTCCATTTTTATAAGAGATGACTAAAAATTTGAATTCAAATTCAAACTTTTGGCTCCCTATGATCAAGCTCCTAAATGCTTGGAGATATTCTTTCAATCAAGAAACTAATTTTCCACGAATCCTTTTGGTAGGTGATTACAAGAGATTCCAAGTCAATTTGACTTTTACAATGAGGTAAAGTGGTATTTAACCACTAGCATATGTTCCTATGCTTCTTCATGTATGTATAGACTTCAATGCATCCTTTGAGCCAAATATGTAGGCTTGTAATTTACACCAACAGCTCCCCCTTAAGACAAACATTTTGGCTTAAGTCTTCATCTTCAATCTTCAAGTATATCCTGCAATCCAATCATGGATTTGAACCTGCAAAGTTTGGTTCAATCCAAAGCTTTAGTCAACAAATCTGCACATTGCATGTTGGTTGATACATAGGTAAGTTGAATGTCCTTGCTTATCAATTTCTCTCTCACATAATGGTAATGTACCTCTATGTGTTTGGTCCTAGCATGGTAAATAGGATTAGCTACAAGGTGAAGAGAACTTGTATTATCTCCAAAGATAATTGGTGACCTAGTATACAATCCCAATTTTGTATACAAAAGCTTAATCCAAATTGCTTCTTGTGTGGCATTAGCTAGTCCTCTATACTCTACCTCTGTGGAAGACAAAGCAACAGTAGGTTGCTTCTTTGAAGACCATGAAATTGGTTTGTCACCTGCAAAAGAGATATATCCAGAAGTGCTCCTCCTATCATCCTTGCATCCTGCCCAATCTGCATCTGAATAAATTTTGATATCAATATCTGAAGTGTAAGGGAAATACAAACCATGGTTCTGTGTACCTTTGAGATACTTCAAGATTCTCTTGGCAGCCTCTAAGTGAGGTATCCTTGGCTTGTGCATAAATTGACTTAGCACACTAACTCCATATGCAATATCTATCGTTGTTAAGGTAGCATAGTTCAAGCTACCCACCATGCTTTGATAACCTATAATGTCCTTGACTTCATCACCTTCATGGGCACTTAGCTTTAGGTTTACCTCCATTGGAGTGCTTGCTACTTTAGCATCCCGCAAGTGAAACTTCTTCAACATGTCCTGTATATATTTTTTCTGAGTGATGTATATCCCTGAATTAGTGTAGACTAATTCAAGTCCCAAAAAATAGTTCAATAGACCAAGATCATTGATCTTGAACTCCTTCATCATTTGACTTTTAATATATCTGATTCCATTGACATCATTACCTGTAATGATGATGTCATCAACATAAACACAAAGGTATATTACCTCTGAATTACTTCTCTTAATGAACAGAGAAGTATCTGCCTTGCTCATGACAAATCCTTGGTCTTGGAGGTATGTAATTAACCTGTAATTCCATGCTCTAGGTGCCTGCTTCAATCCATATAAAGCCTTTTTTAATTTGCAAACATATGTTACCTTCTTGGGGTCCTCATAGCCAGGAGGTTGTGACATATATACCTCCTCTGAAATCCATCCATTCAAGAAAGCATTCTTGACATCCAATTGGTACATATTCCAATTTTTTGATGCAGCCACACTTACCAACACTTTGATGGTTGGCATCTTGGCCACAAGTGAGAATGTCTCCTCATAGTCAATGCCTTGGGTTTGTGCAAAACCCTTGGCTACCAATCTGGCTTTGTACCTATTGATTGTGCCATCATAATTTCTTTTAAGCTTATAGATCCATCTGGATCCTATTACCTTCATTGAGTCCTTCTTTGGTACTAATTCCCATGTGTCACTCTCTTTGGGAGCATCAATCTCCTCATCCATAGCTTCTTTCCATTCTGATTTGGTTATTGCTTCTTCATATGATCCTGGTTCTTCATTTGACAAATCTTTGGCAAGATAAACAGAATGTTTAGTAACAAGAGATGTATCATACCCATATCTGATAGGTTTCTTGCTTTCTCTTTGTGATCTTCTAAATGGTTGAGTTGAGGATTCAGGTATGTCTTCAAGCTTCTTCATCTTCATTTGGCCTTTGGACTTCCATGCTTTGAATTCTTCAAGATTGATAGTGTCTTCATCATCTGAACTTGAGGCTTCATTCTGAGTAGGTTCCTCCTCTGTAAGACTTGGAAATTCCTCTTCCAAATCATAGGGTAATTTGAACTTCCTGCATTCATTCTCATACCAAGAATCATTTTCATCAAAGACAACATCTCTGCTTACCATAAATCCCTTATTGATAGGGTTATAAAACCTGTAACCTTTTTGATTTAAATCATACCCAATAAAGATGCATTTTTCAGCCTTTGGGTCAAGCTTACCCCTTATCTGAGAAGGAATGTGTACATATGCTACACATCCAAATATTTTGCAATTGTCAAGTGAAGGTCTCTTACCATGCCATGCTTCATAGGTGTCATGCCATCAAGAGATTTAGATGGTAACCTGTTTATGAGGTAAGTGGAAGTAGAAACACTCTCTGCCCATAGATAGTTAGGTAACTTTTTCTCATTAAGCATAGATCTAGCTGTCTCAACAATTAATCTATTTCTTCTCTCAGCTACCCCATTCTGTTCAGGAGAATACCTTGTGGTTATCTCTCTTTTGATGCCTTTGTCTTGCAAGAAGTCTTCAAATTCATTGGAGAAGTACTCACCTCCTCCATCAGACCTTAGCCTCTTCAAATTCCTTCGTGTCTGGTTTTCAACTAATGCAAGATATTTTTTAAAGCAATTAAATACCTCATCCTTGTGCTTCATGAAGTATAATACAGTCCATCTGCTATAATCATCAATGAAAGACACATAGTACCTTGATCCTAAGACTCAGGGGTCTTTGCTTGGTCCCCATACATCTGTGTGGACAAGCTCTAGATAGTCTTCATGCATGTATCCTTTCTTTGAGAAGGGTAACCTGTGAGACTTCCCAAATTGACAAGCACCACACTTATAAATCATATGTTGCTTGGATACATTAGGTATCCCAAGCACACATTGATCCATGCACATTTGTTTCAAGGTTCTTTCTCCTATGTGCCCTTACCTTTTGTGCCAAATCTCAAACTTTGAAAGTGATTGATCTTTATAACTACATAGTGCAATATTCTTTGTATCTTCCAACTCAAAAGTGAAAAGTCTACCTGATTTTTCTCCTTTAGCAATCCTCTTGAACCAATGTCTTGGATCCTCCACATATGCTCCATATTGGTTGAATCTAACCTGCAAACCGTTCTCCACAATCTGACCAACACTCATCAAATTTTTGGTAATGGTTGGTACATAGAGTACCCTGCTCAATGAGTTCTGATTTCCATCACAAGTCTTAACATTTCCAACTTTAACTATAGAATGCTTTGTGTCATCACTTGTTTGGACTTGATGCTTACCTTTTGGTTCCTCAAGATCAAAGAGTAATGCTACATTGCCAACCACATGATTTGAGCATCCTGAGTCAATGTAGAATAGGTGGTCATCATTTGTACCTAATTTTGAAGTCATGTTCATGATTAGAAGAGAGTCATCTTGCTCCTCTGTGTAGTTGTTGTAATCCTTTTTGGATTTGAATCCTCCTTGGTAGTTGCCATTTTAATTATTGTTGTAGTTGTTGCTGTAATTATTGTTGTAACCTTGGTGATGGTTGAATCTACCTCTTGACTGTGAGTAGCCACCTCTTTGGTATCCTCTTCCTCTCTGATTCTTGTAATTCCTGAAACACTCATATGTAGTATGATTTGATAAACCAGAAATGTTGCATGGTGAGGAGTTATAAGATCTCCCCCTACCTGGCTTACCTCCTCTGTCCCTTCCTCTTGAAGATCTACCTCTCCCTGCATAGTTGGCTTGAGAAGTAGAGCCTTGATCTTCCACCTTCTTGCTTTTGCCTTTATCTTTAGACTTCTTATCAGTGTATAGGGCATAAGAGTTATTACCTTTGGATGTGTCTCCATTTTTGTTGAGCTTTGCTTCATGAGTAAACAATTGTCCCATGAGAGTTGTAAGATCTAGAGTGTGCATGTCCATGTAGAGATCCATGGCAGTGGTGAAGCTTTCCCATTTGTCATCAGCCTTGATCCCATTGATCACTTGCCTTACAATATGTTCTTCTTCAATCTCTTCTTCTATGCTTGCTAACTGATCTGCTACATCTTTAATCTTGGTCACAAATTCTGAAACAGCTTGCTTAGGTTGCTTCCTTAATGTTGTAAATTCAATCCACAACTGATTTTTCCTAGCCCTTGTGTTGGAGGAAAAATATGATGACAAGGTTTCCCAAGTCTCTTGGGATGTCTTACAATTTCTAATATGTGGCAAGAGAAAATCAGATATAGACTTGAGTAAGTAAGACCTTGCCAAAGCATCCTTAGCACACCATGTGTTGAGCTTTTCATGTTCTTCCTTGGTTGGTTATCCTCTTGCTTTGAATGAGGGCAATTCCTCATCTCCTGAGATATAACCATAGAGACTCCTTCCTTGTAAGTAGGTCTTCATCCTTAGAGACCATGCTTGATAGTTGTTCCTGTACAATTTATCAATTAATGAAGGAAAACCATCTCCCATTTTACCTTAGTTTGCTCTGATACCACTGTTGGGAAAGATGGATGGATACTCCAAGAGACTAAGTAGGTACTGCTAAAGCTGCTTTGTACCAGCCCTCTTTGGCTTTAGAGTTGATAACTAGACCTCCTTAGCTTTCCAATGACACCATAAAATGTCCTATGTCCTTTGGAAATGATGTGTGCAATGATTGAATCAAAACAGATAACTTTGGAAGTCACAAACTTAAGAAAACCTTCTATTTATGGCTTGACACCTGCTGAGTATTTTGCTCAGTATGACCAGCACACTAGGAATTGGAAAAATTCCTTTTAGGGGTATCTAATTAGCTTAGTAAGCTACCTATTCCAAGTGGAATGTTTTTTTCTTACCCGTGACGTTTCATGTCCATTTTTATAAGAGATGACTAAAAATTTGAATTCACATTCAAGCTTTTGGCTCCCTATGATCAAGCTCCTAAATGCTTGGAGATATTCTTTCAATCAAGCAACTAATTTTCCATGAATCCTTTTGGTAGGTGATTACAAGAGATTCCAAGAGATTCCAAGTCAATTTGACTTTTACAATGAGATAAAGCGGTAATTAACCACTAGCATATTGTAATAGGCCTCTTTTCTAGTGAAATAATTCATTTTGAACTTTTTGAATTTCATTGTGGGGATAATGCTTAGAATGAATAATTAGGTCATTTTATGCATGTAGGAAAAAATTTGGGTTGACAAGTTTCATATTCTCTCTCTAGACCTTAATTGCATCATGTTTTCTAGTGGGATTTTGAAGGTGAAGATGAAAGAATTAAGGAAAACTCTGTATGAGGGAAAGGTAGAGCAAGTAGAAGAGAATAAAAGTGTCTGTGTGAGATTTTTGTGAATCATGTTCTAAGTACCTCGTTCAGGGTCCTACGTTTAGTTCATTGTAAGAAAATGCCTTGATTTTACTCTCTCTAGAATTTTAAACCTTGCAGGGCTCAAAAGTGGCATTTGGAGATGGGTTTGGACCTTGCACGTCTCTAACACTATTGTGCAGATCGAAAAATTGAATAAAAGTGTCTCTCACAAGCTTAACCTAATTCCTCATTGTTTTTGAGTTACAGGGCTTTGAAAAGTGCGGTTTTTTCCAACACAAAAAAAAAAAAAAAAAAAACGAGGGCTTGTCTAATTCTATTCGAATCCGTGATTCTCATGCTCACGTGTCACCATGTCTAATTATGTATGTTTTCGGATATGTCTTCTTGGTGTTTTTCTGCTATTTTTGAGAGGTATGCTAAAGAAAGGAAGTACACTACGATCGCATGGCTTTTTGCGAAAGTTTTGGAGAAACTCGACTTTTTCTAAATTTGGTGGATCGCACACTTCTTTGGGGAGCACGGGTGCGATCAAACGGAAAAAGATAAGAAGGCCTGCGCATCAACATGGAGGACACACAGAAATATGAGAATTACCTTGTGATTGAGAGTGAGTGAGAGTGAGAGTGTGATTGAGAGTGCGAGTGAGAATGCGATTGTGATAGCTCGGGGGTGGTCGGGAGGTAGAGGCTTCGTCAAGAAGCTATTGTCCAAAGCTACTGTAACCATTGATTCACATCTATAATATCATAATTCTTCCTTCTCTGCGTCATATTTGTTCTACTCTTCTGCATCAGATTTTCTTTTACCTTGTGCAATCTCTGCGTTCTTCTCTCCACTGTTATTTCTGAGTAATCGAAAGATTGTGATTGGGGATAGATTGTGATTGAGGAAATGCTACACATATGTTCCTATGCTTCTTCATGTATGTATAGACTTCAATGCATCCTTTGAGCCAAATGTGTAGGCTTGTAATTTACACCAACAACTATCACCACTTGTGTGGAGATTGAACACACATTTTCCATATGTGATTTTGGGAAGAATCACATTTATGAAATGATTTTAGGTAGAACCTTCATGAGACAATTGCAGATAGTGCACAACTAGGGAACCAATTCTTTGTACCTACAACACTTAGGAGTAACTACTAAAGTCAATCTCAAAGACGATTCTCATTGATATGTACCACCATTGCAATGGAGCCGAGTCCACAACACTTTAGAAGATACGGAGTCCATGCATTCCTTAGGATGAGAACCCTCATGGATGCATGAAGACACACACATGTATGTGTAAAGATGAAGTAGAAGAAGAAAAGAGGCTAAATTTGAAAAATGTAGGTGCTAACAAAAACCCTAGATCCATTCAAGACCTAGCTAGACCATATGCACCTATGATATTTTTTGATGAAGATTTTTAACCCCATGGTTGGGAAGAAATCCTAGCTACGATGGAGATAGCTATCAATGAGGAGCAGTGGACACCTCATTGTGACAAAGATGGCTATGACATCTTGGTATTCACAATAGAGCCACTTATGTTTGATGTGATTATAGAAGAATGTGAGCCTATCATGTCTACACTCATGAAAGTAAGTGATGAGGATGAGGAATCCATCATCATGGAGCAATTTTGTGCCTCAAAAGAAGAGTATCTTTATTTGATAGATGCTAAGACTCAAGAACTAGAAAGAAGTAGGTTGGAGAAGAAGTTGACGATGACAGAAGATAACAAGAGTGAGAAAAATAAAGGGAAGAAGAAAGTAACCACACAAGACAAAGAAGAATCTTTGTTTGAAGTGCCATATATTTTTAAGAATTATGAGATTGAGGACACAAAAATAATGATAAAAATTCCTAAATGAGAAGCTCTCCTAGGAGAAGCCTATGGCAACAAAGAAAGGACCAAGTAAATTGTAGTGAGCATACATGATGGTGAGGAGGGATGTATGTAAATAGGACATGAGCTAAGTGAAGAGGAAGAGCCCGAGCTGATAGAATTGTTGAGAGAATATAAAGATGTGTTCACTTGGAGTTACAAGGTTCTAAAAGGAGTGGATCGAGATATCTACCCTCATAGGATACCTATGAAATTGGAGGCCAAGCCAAGTAGAAGCCTTACACATATAATGGTAACTATGCAACCAAAATTAAAGAGGAAATTGATCGCTTGATAGAAGCAAGATTTATCTATGAAATGGAGCATACCAAATGGATATCCCCATTGTGGTAGTGCCTAAAAATAATGGAAATCTACATGTGTTCATTAACTTGAAGAAAATTAATGTAGCTACCATATGAGATAGCTATCCGCTTCCCATCATCGAACACCTATTAGAACGTGTAGCAAGCAAGGAGGTATATAGCTTCCTAGATGGCTTCTGAATTTATAATCTAGTAGCCATTACCCCTAAAGATCAACATAAGATAGCTTTTGCCACAGAGTGGGGTATCTTTGCATTTTGGGTGATGCCATTTGGGCTCACCAATGCAGCTGCTACATTTCAAATGTTGATGTTTACGTGTTCAAGGACTTCTTGAGAAAGAACATAGAAGTCTATGTGGATGACCTGTGTGCTCATTCTAACATGAGACAAAATCACATCCTTGATCTCAAAAAAATCTTTGAGAAACCTAGAGAATATCAAGTCTACTTGAACCCAAAAAGTGTGGCTTCATGGTTAGGCAAGGAAAAATTCTAGTCCATATAGTGTCAAAGAATGGTATACCAAGATATGAAGATAAGGTAAGGGCCATTGCAGAGCTACCTAGACCAAAGATGGTCAAGGAATTACAAAAGCTCATGGGACATTGTGGATACTACACATGCTTTATCCACATGTAAGCTATAATTGCAAAGCCTTTGTACAACATTTTGACTAACTTTGAGTGGAATGAAGAATGTGAAACATCCTTTAATGAGTTGAAAAGATGATTGTCTTCAACACAAATCTTAATAATGCTAGATTTGATTAAGCCATTCCATGTTTATGTGGATGCTTCTCAATTGAGCAAGTAATTATTGAGATAAAGAACTTGCATTTAAGAAAGGGTGAGTCATTTCCATAGTTGATGACAAGAACTAAAGCTTTGGTGGCCAAGTTGTTGATTGCTCTCGGTGACTTCCTCATCAAGAAGTGGATTGAGAAGGCACTTTCACCCAGTGCATGGCATAAACTTTGTGACTTGTTGGCATCAAGCACCCCACTTGAAGAATTTATGGCCATGGCTACTAGGACTGAGCAAGCAGGCATGCATTTCACACTAATTCACATAGCAAGCAATGGAATGACTCTCTGATGCGACAAAGATTTGTGAATGTTGAGAAGACATTGTTGCCAAGCTCAGGTGGGAGATTGAAGAGCTCAAGGAATGAGAAACAAAGGCCAGCCGTTGGTGCATAATGTGTCACCAACATGAGCATCCATTCTACCCTAAAAGTTAATATGTGAGTTTTGTGGTAACTTGGGGCAAAAGGCTTGTAGATATTACTATTTGAAGGGAATGGTAGAGCCACAAACACCTCTCTATTGGGGAGAACTAGAAATGAAGTCTCAGTCCTTGGTTACTATGACTCAACCTATGGTGGTGGCACCTAGTCCTATTCTCGGTAATGTTCCTGATGTTCAATCATTTTACTCCTCCTACTAACCTCGGCATGTAGAGAGTCCTAGTGATAAAAATTATGCATTCAAAAATCAATCATGATGCTCGATAATATGTTACAAGTGTGGGGATATGGTCATATTCAGGCTCGATGCCTCTTATTGGAAAATGCACTACCTTGCATGAACTATCCAGAGCTATGAGATCACTACACAAAAGACTGTCCAAGCATCTCTTGCATTCCATGTTTTGGTAGAACCACTTCCCACTCGAGGCACACAACTATGGTCACCCATAGCTAATGTTGTGCACGTGAGAGAAATTTCCCTATTAAGAGTGCACATAGGAGCTCCACAGGTGGTGCAGGAAGAATGCAAGGTAGTGGAAAACAAGGATAGTAGCTCGCAGTGGAAGAGCAGTTCTAGTGAAGAAGCTTGCCCATAGCAAGCAACTCCAATATGCTCACAAAAATGGGAGGATCCAGGCAGTAACAAGGGATCCAATACAGAGCAAGAAACTCCCAAATTAAAAAGGGAGCAACAAAAGGTCCTTGATTTGGAAGAATGAAGGCCACAAGTCTCGATCTTTGATCGGTATGTAGATTTGTGGAAGGAGTAAGAGGAAGAGAAAGATCAGAAGGGAGTGATAGAAGACCCCTTTTGAATGGCCCAACATGACATGGAGGATGAAATGATGGAGATGATTAATCTCCAAAAGAACAAGTTATCCTGGATGTTAGAGCATCTCTATATCAAGAATAACTCATAACCACAACCAAATTTGGAAATCTATTGCCAAACTATCAAGACTTGAGTCAACTATGAAGAAAATCATTACACAAAAAAGTTTGCTGCACTTAATTCACTCATTGACTGATCAAATGTGTAACGTTTTCAATGAAAATTTAGAAAAGGTGTCATTCATTCTAGTGTTTGTGCACCTTCTCCATGTTAAAACTTCTCAAAAGAATTAATAGATCTTGAGATTTCCTCCCAACAATGTACCTATGTTTGAAATTGTTCTTCTATATAGTCAACTTTGACACCTCCAACTTCTAATGCATAGTTCTCCCAAACTAGAACCTGTTTATTCAAATACTTTTGACAACAAGTAGCTTAGCTTTCAACTTAAAAAATAAGTTCTTACTTGCTCAAAACTTTACACTTTGGAGGGAGATTTGATCAAAACATTCACCGTCAAATTTGCACCTGTACCTATCTTCACTTGTTCTCTTTACACATGTAAATGTTCCTACTTAAAATTCTCTCAACCTAATTATAATTAGGCTCTGAAAATTTGTACAAAGGTCACCCAAATATAGAATTATACTTCTACAAAAGCATTCCTCAAGAAGGTAAACATAGAAGGAGCACTGAGCAAAAGATCAAGGTGCAACTTTCTTCTAATCAGAGAAATCATACGTCTGATAGATAATCCATATTCTTCTCACTCTCTAAAGTCTCTAATGACTTCTAAAACTTGTCACTCATCTTCTCATACACATATTACCTCTATATTCAATTATATATAGACATTTACATCCCGACTCATCATATATACAATTTTTTTCATGAACTAATTACAAGAGTAATATACATGTATATACAAGTTTTCATCTTCTGATCATATACTCATCTTCAAGCCTCACATGGTGATCTTTGCTTTACTTATTG
This sequence comes from Ceratopteris richardii, assembly GCA_020310875.1. Taxonomy (NCBI): domain Eukaryota; kingdom Viridiplantae; phylum Streptophyta; class Polypodiopsida; order Polypodiales; family Pteridaceae; genus Ceratopteris; species Ceratopteris richardii. The sequence continues at coordinate 95,666,758 of CM035429.1, forward strand.
ACTTCAAAATTTGTCCTAATCATCAATTGATGATTTTCCTACACCAACAGCTCCTCCTCAATCATCAATTGTGATTTTCTCCATCTTCTTTATACCAGCCATGTCTTTGAACCTCTGCAACTTAGGTCCATTCAAGCTTTTGGTTAACATGTCTGCAATCTGATCTTTTATAGAAGTGTGTATGACTTCAATTTCTTTATCAATCACCTTCTCTCTCAAGAAATGATATTGGATCTCAATATGTTTAGTCTTGGCATGAAACACATGATTAGCAGCTAGATACAATGAACTCATATTATCTCCATGAATAGTGGGTGTACTCTGAATGATGTCAAAACTCTTCATAAGTGTCTTCAACCATATAACCTCCTTTGCAACTTCAACCATACCTTTGTATTTTGCTTCTGTAGATGATAAAGAAACTGTATGTTGGTTCTTAGAACATGAAGAGATTAATTTATCTCCCACATAACATAAATATCCATAGGTTGACCTCCTATCATCAGAGTTACCTGCCTAATCTGCATAACTATATATCTTGAATTTTGTATCTGAAGTGAATCCATAATACAAAACTTCTTTGAGTGTACCCTTAATGTATATTAGCACCCTTTGTCCTACGATCCAATGATCTTTCCTAGGAGAATGCATGAATTGAGACAACACTCCAACTGCATATGAGAAATCAGGCCTAGTCAATGTAGCATAGATTAGACTACCAACCAAACTTTGATACAGCTTCATGTCCTTGAATTCTTCTCCTCCATATCTGCTCAATTTATGATTCACCTCCATTGGAGTAGGTGCTACCCTGCAATCCTCCATTTTAAACTTGATTAGCAAATTCTTCAAATACCTTTCTTGAGTCACATATACTCCATGTTGAGTATATGAAATCTCCATTCCCAAGAAATATGACAAGTCTCCCAAGTCACTGATCTTGAAATCTTTCTCCATCTGCTTCTTAAGACTTTGTATGCCCTTCTCATCTGTATCTATAAGAATTATGTCATCAACATATATGCAAATGTAAAAGAACCCATCATCACTTGTTTTAACAAGTTAGCTACTTTCTGCCTTAGACACTTGGAAACCAAGCTCTTTCAAGAACTTCATAAGTCTATAATTCCATGCTCTTGGGGCCTGCTTCAAACCATACAAAGATCTCTTGAGCTCACATACATACTCTGGATAATATTTATCCTTGAAACCTTTTTGTTGCTCCATGAAAACATCATTTGAAATGTAACCATTTAGAAAAGCATTCTTCACATCTAATTGACATAGCTTCCAACCTTTACATTCAACAATAGCTATGAGAGTCCTTATAGCTTATGCTTGACTATGCGAGGCACTGATTTTCCTACATTTCTTCCGAAAGAATTGAAGAAAATCTTCGTTATTGTCATCGATGCCCATGACTTGCTCTAATTCTTCGCGGAAGAGGAGGGTATTCGTCAGAGGAGGTTGAACATGTTGAACAATAGGAAGGAGAAAGGAGAGAAGAGGAGGAAGAAGGGTTTGAGCAATATCACCTTTGGCTATCTGTCGCGAGATCGCCTGACACTCATGGTGGATTTGATGGAAGAAGAATAACACCCAATTAGTTGATTCTTGAGTAGCAACATCAATCATGGAATAAAATGGAGGAGATATCCCATACACACATTTTTGTAGGTTGAGAGCAGCTACCAAAAATGGAAGTGTAGAGTATTCTAGTTCGGGTCAGCAGAGGATAGCGAACTCGTTAGAAGACTGTCGAGGAAATACGTGCTTCATCATTGCCATAGGAAGAAAGGGGACATCAACACGTTCGTCTTGGGGTAGATGGAATCCTTCAGCAACAGTGAAGGGACCATGTATGTAGTCACCAATCACCCAGATAGGATATACAAATTAGGTAATCTGATCCCAGAAACGGAGACGGGTGACATAGAGCAAGGGAACTTAGAAAGAGAGCCTAGAACTCCCCGAGGCAAATCAGTCCTCACTAGAATTATCACGCCAGAGTGGGTTCCCCAGGACAATAATAGCATAGAACTACTCGTAAACCGGGAGACTGACAAGGCTTTTTGGAGATATAAGCCTGACCAACCTAACGAAGTCAGAACGCTCACAATCTATGAGTTTAAAGATCTTGATATCCCAGGCAAAGTAACCTACTTAGACAATGTTGCAGAGAGGATCTTCATGGTCATAGAGCATGGTAGGCATGCCTACACTTGAAAGGGAGAATTTATTTTTCCTCAACCAAGATCTAATGTCTCTTATGGCCACCAAGGGGCTGGAACATCCCAAGTTCATGGAGCTCAAAGAGACAAGAATAGAGATAGACCTGAGGTAAGCTTTGCTAATCCAATAGGAAGAGAACGAACGCGAACGGAGACGGATAGAGTGGAAACTGAGAGACCTAGAGACCCGAAAACCTAAGAAATGCTGATGATTTTCCTTTGCCAAGGCCTAGAGAACACACTAGGACCTTGAGGCCAACCCAGCTGGTTAAGTCCATGAAGAATTACTTCGATGGTACTGGAGACCCATACGATCATGTGGCCAAGTTTAGGCAAGTCTTGAGAGCTGAACAAGTTGAGGACCTATTCATGCAGTACAATGCTTCCGATCTAACCCTTAGGAACATAGCCCTTATGTGGTTTCAACCACTAAATGAGAGACAGTTCAGGAACATAGACCAACTTCTAGAGACATTCATTACCGAATTCTCTAACGACATAATACTTCCTCACTGATTCATAGCTTCAAGCAGACACCTCAAGGGACAGTCAGACTTGCAGGAAGAAGGTTTAGACAATACCTAGAGAGATGTCCTGTTCTTGAGTTACCCACACCAGCCAAACAAGTGGCTCTATTCTTGGACGGATTTCTAAGTACCAAATTGAGATCATATGTCTACTTGAAGGACCCTAGAACCATAGAAGAGTATGTACACATGTGCATAGACATTGATGATAACCTAGGGGAGCAATTAGAGCTTTCAAAAATCTACAAAGATTCAGATAGTTCTACTAGTCTCACTTCCACGCAATCCACATCTATTGAGGAGCTTGTTGAGAAAGTAGCTCAGAAGTTGGGAGTCTCAAGCAAACAAATACCAAGGTTTGCCCCAGTGAAAAGATGCTATACTTGTGGATGCGACCATATGGTGAATGTATGTCCCATTATGGCTCAACCCCAAGTGAATCCTAGCAGCCAATACTGCACCATAGAACGAAGATACACTAATCACATCGCACAAGATTGCCCATACAATAAGCAAGCATTTAGGCAAACTTACCCACAGCCATACCCACAACAAGGAAGATACCAGAACCAGTACCCACCACAATAGTATGGTAGGCCCCGGAAACCCTACGAACCACCCTATCAAGGGCAGCAGAGACCTCAACCACTTCTAGCGCAGCAACCCCCTGCTCTAGCCAATGTGATTCTAGTGAAGTACGCAGCTGCAGAAGAGAATCTGAATAAAGCCATAGTGCCAGTAACGCCATTGCTTTTAGAAAGTGATCCTAGTGATCATAGTTTTGACTCTACTCATATTGATAGTCCACAAGCTTACTACATGCAGTCACCTGAGCATAACGAGTCATACTATTATGAAGACCCAAGTGAACTTGATTGGGAGCCAGAGTGCAAATGTCACGGACACAAACCCCAACTCTAGACCCCAACCTAGGTAGGTAAGACCCCCATTTCCTAGAGGACCATGCTATCGATGTCAGGGAGATCACCTCATTCGTGATTGCCCTATGCCTGCACCTACACAAACCCAATCTGTGACAATTCAAGGTTTTTGTCCCGATTGTGGGAAAGAGCATCTCTTGCGAGATTGTCCTAAAAACCCCAACAAGATCCCAAAAATCACTCCTAGCAATGTTATTGGGTTAGTAGTAGACTCTACAAGAAGTGTAACTTCCACTGCACTAGTACAAGTGGTCACTAGAGCTCAAGCCTTGCAACAAAACCAAGGTTTAGGCCAAGAAAAGATTTCTGAGATTAGTGAAACTGAGAGCATAACTAAGAAGAGGACGAGAGCATGGAAGGATAGCCGCGAAAGAATGAAAAGGCAATGGGCAAAGAAGATGAGTGAACTTGAAGAAACCTTGAGAGAAACGAAAGCCAAGACAATTGAACTCACATCTCAAACTCACTCTCACACTACTCAACCGCCACCATTTCCATCTCCCTCCACTCCACCACCTTCCAACCCACCTCACGCAATCCCACCACCCTCTAGAGTAGGATCAGTATTAGCAAATCCCACTCCTGAGGACCTAAACATGATGCTTAAGGCATATCAGGCCAGAATCCAAGAAGGGCCAAATGTAACTCATCATTAAAAGTGTTACCTTAGAGCCAAACTAGAGATTGAACGAACTAAAATTTGTGCCAAGATGGTGGAATTGGCTCAAACCATGTTTGAAGCCAGTCCTCTCTTTAACTTCTCTAGTTCAACTAAGACGCAGTTGCATTTTGATGGACTGCTAGAAAGATTGGAGAGGCTAATTGCGCAATCAAAAAAGGACCCCGCATCTCAAAATAAGGACTAGGCAAGTGAAAGGATAAGTCTTCTTGCCCAGGAAGCTTATGTGCCTAACTCCACAGAACCAGACACTTCTTCTTCTATGAATCGGTACTCACCAGAATTCCTACGAGAGATTCAAGAAGAGAAATGGACAAAAGAAAGTGAAGTTCCTCCTCCCATTGAACTTGTGGATGACGCACATGATCAATTCCCACAAGACATTCCTTCCATTTACAGAGAGCAGGAGAGTACCCAATCTCATGAGAGATTGGACTTCGAGTCTAATTCCTTACAGGAACTACCCCATTTCATAGGCCCATGGGAAGCTAAGTCTACTTGCATGAGAGCATCCACAGTCATGGTAAGAAATGAAGACTCAGTCATACCTAGGAACACAGAGGTAGTGAAAAACAATAAAGTGCAGTGCAATCTCACCTTGGAAGAGCTACTCAAGGTTAGGCCGGAACTATGGAAACATGTAGCCAACCAAGTGCCTGAAATAACTAAACCTCGTTCCCAAGTGGGTTCGCATAGAACGATGCCAGAAATACCCTTGGACAAGATAGGAGACATGAGTGAAGGAGGAGAAGGAAACACCAATCTTCCCATTACCCATCAAGGATACACAACCAAGGAAATTTTGGACTCAGGCGCAGGAGTTGCAATTGCTACCACTTCCCTACGGAAGCGTTGGGGCAAGCCAACACTCAGGCTAACGAGAATGAAATTGCAAATGGCCGATGGTCACATTGAGAGACCCTTAGGACTGCTAGAAGAAATAACTCTCACTAGATGTGGTGTCGAGTTTGAGCATACTTTTGCCATATGTGACTTCAACAAGAATCAAGCCTATGAGATGATTTTGGGAAGACCATTTATGCAGCAGTTGCAAGTGGTACAAGATTGGGGAACCAATTCTTTGTATTTGCAACACTTAGGTGTTACAACCAAAGTCAATCTCAAGGATTACTCTCATAGAGACATACCTCCCATTCAATGGAACCCCATCCATAGAGCTAAAGATGATACGGAGTCAGTGCATTCCATAGGATTAGGATCCTCATGGATGCATGAAGACACCCACTTATGGATGTGAAAGGTTGCAGTAGAAGAAGAGAAGCGAGAAAAATCTAGAGAGGTAGGTGCTAAGGAAACCCATAGATCAGTTCAAGACCCAGCCTATGCACTTGTAGTATTCCCTGACAAAGAGTTTGAGCCTCATGGTTGGGAAAAATTTTTAGCAACAATGGATGTAGCCATCAATGAAGAACAATGGACACCCCACTATGACGAGGATGGCTATGACATTTCAGTCTTCACTATAGAGCCAATCATGTGTGATTCAGTTATTGAAGAATGTGAACCTAGTAGTGATGCATTCGAGGACGCGAGTGACTCCAATCTAGAGTCAATCATTATGGACACATGTAGAAAAAACTCTGAGGCGAGAAGAGGTATTGCGGTGTACTCTCCAACATGCAGTGCGCAGAAAAATAGTTATCAATATTCCCCACTCAGGATGCAGCATGAAAAAAAAATGCCTATAGTGATAGAGTCCCTCTCATTGTTCCCCACTCAACATGCAACATTTAAAAAAACGTCTAGGTGAGATGAGGTACTATGGCGTACTCTCCAACATGCCGCATGTAGAAAAACCCACATCATGAACACTCCATGTAGGGAGTTGGAAAAGCATTCCTACTCTACAACCCACAGAAATCGCATCAAGCTTTGTAATGTATTTTCTGTCCCAAGGATACATGCTGGTGGTGGCTTCCAAACTCTGTTTCTGGCTCTTATCAGAGTCGATTTTCCACTTCAACTTGGGCTAATAATATCCAATACAGATCTTTTGGGTCGACCCTATTCTTGGCAGTGTGAAAGTTAGGGAACCTGAAGCACAATGAGCAGAAGCAAATGCGAGAAATGATTCTTTGGAGTTGATTACAGCCTCTGATTTTGTGTTGTGCACATACGTCTTCCATCAACGATCAAGACAACTAAAAGATTTGGTCCTCACTCATTACAATAACACAAGATCAACAAAATAGCAGCCAAGAAAACTTCTGCCCTGCACGCTCAATAACGAATGTATGGCTACCAAAGACAACAATCAGCTACACATAAAAACTCCCAAGCGAGATGAGGTACTGTGACAGATTCTCCAACATGTAGCAAGCAAGAAAACCCTCGTCATGAACGCTCCAACGTGCGTACTGCGGCCTACTGTTGCCCCATGACCTTGCTTTAATTTCTCTTTCAATAACTATTGCATGATGTTCAGCTAAGAAGGAACGGGTTTTTTGAGCTAATTAACTATGTCCCGGATATCACTTTTTTGTAAACATTAACATGCTTTCACACCCTATTATTTCTCGAGTCTAGCAATTGGTGATTATACGTAGGCCTTCCAAAGCACTATCATAGCAAAACTGTAGGAAATTTCATCATTTTTTACCATATATATATATATATATATATATATTTATTTATTTATTTATATATATATAGTGTTTGGGTTTGCTAGTACAAGCCTCTCAAAGTCTAGTACATGTTTAGCATATCTTGAAAGAGTGTTTATCTTCAAATTTTTGAGGTACAATCAAGTTTTTGCATTAGGACATTTAGTCACTTGATATTGTTGGAGTTAGATATCTGCAAAAGCATGTGAACAACACAAGGAAGAAGAAGAAGCTTGGAGCACAACACACAATACTGAATGTATTACCACTACTAGGCACAAAGATAAGTAACCCATTAGGGCTATAGGCATATTGTTGGAGTTAGACGCTTGTGGAAGCACGCCAACAACACAAGGAAGAAGAAGAAGCTTGGAACACAACACACAATACCAAATGTATGACCACTAGACTATACAAAGATAAGTAACCCATTAGGGCTATAGGCATATATTCAAGCCGGGGAAAAAACCTCCTAAAGAGGGAAAAAAGTGCCCTGACGGTCCTAGTGTGTTCACACACATCACTACCTTAACATATCAACAAATACCCCCTGGGAGTGATGCACTGAACAAGGAGGTGACACTCATGTATAAGGAAGTGCCAAGCTATGCAGTTGAGTAAGATGCAACTTAGAGTGGTGACATCGAGTTGTGAAGCTGAGTATAGGGTAGTTTTCACAACTATAGTGGAGCGTATATGGATGAGATGCCTATTGATGGACCTTTGCATGGAGATTGATGCTGCTACGCATATTCTGGGTAATAGTCAGAGTGCTTTGGTTGTTGCATGAAACCCAGTGTTTCATGCATGGACCAAACATATTGAGGTGCATTATCACTTTGTGAGAGAGTGGCATACATATTCACCAAAGCTCTTCCACGAGAAAAGTTTGAAGCTTTTCACAAAGCTTTAGGCTTATTACCTTGTGGGGGCTGATGTGTCATTCTCTGTATGTGTTCACATCATTCGCTCTAGGGGGTTTTGTTACACTTATGTGTTCCTCGAGTAGCGTTCATGTGAACCTTTTCCCTATACATGGGTACTTTTTACTCTAGTGCTGGCTAGAGGTTTTTTTCCCATGTTACCACATACATGATTCACTCATATGTGGTGGTACTTTGTACTTAGGGATATTATCCAACTCTTACTTTAGTTCAGTTCATCATCAATAGAGAGAGCTATACTAGACATCCGTCTTCTTCTTGTGTCTTGATGCATTTGTGCTCCTTGTGTGTGCTTCTTGTGTGTCTCTCACACTTCCATACACACCCAACAATTATCTTAGAATCACACAAAACTTGGTGAGCATATGCAAATTGATCAAGGGTGATTGGTGACAATACTTTGGATACAAAGTGCCCAAGTGCCTTTTCTAAAGACCATTGGGTGCTGATGAGCCTTTTGGAATCAACCCACCTTTCCCAAGTGGACTTCCTATTCTATAATACCAATTGTTCTATACAAGCTGAATGGAACTCATGATCTACCAGCTAGGAGTATGATGGGCTATCCACTTTCCCCAAAAGCCATGGTTGAAAATTACTTCCTAATCATCACTCTTAGGGTGTGGTTCAACTATTTCTTCCGTATTATTTCCTGAGTCTAGCAATTGGTGATTATACGTAGGCCTTTTAAAGCACTATCATAGTAAATCTGTAGGAAATTTCATCATTTTGTACCAAAGATATATATATTTTTGGGTTTGCTAGTACAAGCCTCTCAAAGTCTGTACAAGTTTGGCATATCTTGACATAGTGTTTATCTTCAAATTTTTGAGGTACAATCAATTTTTTCGCACGAGGATATTTAGTCACTCGATATTGTTGGATTTAGACGTCTATGGAAGCACACAAATAGCACAAGAAAGAAGAATCTTGGAGCACAACACACAATACTAAATGAATTACCACTAGAATGTACAACCATAAGAAATCCGTTAGGGCTATAGGTGTATTGTTGGAGTTAGACATATGTGGAAGCACGCGGACAACACAAGGAAGAAGAAGAAGCTTGGATCACAACACACAATACTGAATGTATTACCACTAGAATGTACAAAGATAAGTAACCCACTAGGTCTATAGGCATATATACAAGCCAGGGGAAAAAACTTCGTGAAGAGGGAGAAAAGTGCCCCGGTGGTCCTAGTATGTTTACACACATCACTACCTAAACATATCAACAAATCCCCCCTATGAGTGATGCGGTGAACAAGGAGCTTGGACTCATGTATAAGGAAGTGGCAAGCTATGTGGAATCAATCCACAAAAGAAAGCAAGCCCAAAGCTTTGCGGAAAGCTTCAAACTTCTCCCTAAGAGCCTTCATGAAAAGGTCTGCAATGTTCTCTTGCATGGGCACATATGCCAATCTGATCTCTCCAGTAAAGAACCTCTCCCTGACATAATGATAATGCACCTCAATGTGCTTAGTGCGAGCAACAACTACCAATGCGCTCTGACTGTCAGTGAAGATGTTGGTGGCAGAAGATTGACCAACACCCAAATCAGACATAAGGCATCTGAACCACACACACTCAACATTAGCTCTGAAAGTTGCCCTATACTGAGCCTCACAACTAGAAGTGGCTAGAAGTGGCCATAGTAGGCTCCTTCTTGCTAAGCCAAGAGTTTGCATGAGCTACCAAGCACGAAGTAAAAACAACTAGAAGACACACGAGTGTCATAGCAACTAGCCTAGTGAGAGTTAGAAAAAGATGCAAATTCTATGGTAGTTATACCCCCATGGGATAAAACAACTCACGAAGTCCAGTACCACTCACGTAGCAAAAGATGTGCTTAACCGCCTGCCAATGCGTGACACCTAGCCAATGTATAAACTTGCTCATCTATGAGATAGCAAACTGAATACCTGGCCGAGTAATGCATAAGTAAATCAAGCATCCAATAGCCTGCTGATAGAGAACAACATCAAATGCATCTCCAGCATCATGAAGACTCAATCATAAACCTATCTCCATAGGAGTGGTAATATGTTTACAGTCCTCAAGGCAAAAATGTTGGAATAATGTGTCAATATATTTTATTTGACATGAAGCCATTCCAATATCAATGTGCATAAATTGAATGCCCAAACACGTGGTGCTTACTTTAAACCATATAATGCCTTCTTTAACTGCACACCTCGTTCTCATGCCCTTTTTGTGCGGGGCTGAAAAACATACACTTCTTCATGCAAGTCACCATTTAGAAATGTTGTTTTAATTTCCAAATGATGTACATTCCAACCATGATGAGCTGCAAGTGCAGAGATGCTACGAATAGTAGTCATTCGGCAAGTAGGTGCTAAGGTCTCATCAAAATCAATGCCTCTTTCTTGTGCATAACCCTTTGGAACAATCCTAACCTTATACCTGTCAACTGTTCCATCAGGTGTATGCTTCAGCTTGTATACCCACTTAGTCCCAATGGCCTTTTTGCTCGGAAGGAATTCACATAAAGATCATGTACCATTTTTCATGATAGCATCATATTCACATTGTATTGCAACAATTCAATGTTCAGAATTTTGTGCTTCATGAAATGAAACAGGTTCAGTCTCATCATAGAGACTAGATGCAGCCATAACATAGAAATCTCATGCAAAAGAGGTAGTATGAGAGCGTGAATGAGTACGATATGAGAGAGGTGCATCTAATTTGCTGTCATGCAAAGTCTGCACTAGCCATTTTGGCATAGTTTTTGCCTCCTCAATATCAGCTCTCTCATCAACAAGTGCATCATGCAAGTCTGCATAAGAAATGGAATGATCTACATCATCACATGAAACCTACAATGGCTAAAAAGTGGCCTCATTAGGACTAGAACTAGACTGTCCACCAGTGAAAAGAGGCAACAAAGTATCATACATGTCTTTCGAGCTAGCAGATGTCTCCTTTGTACATGAAAGTAAGGGTTGAATAGCATCTTCCACAAAAAGAACATCATGGCTAGCCAAAATGTGTTTATTATGTGGATGATACAAACGATAGCCTTTGCTTTCAGAATTCTACCCAAAAAAAGTACATTTTACTACTTTATCATCCAATTTCTTGCGATGTTGTTTAGGCACTAATGCATATGCCAGACAACCAAAAACACGCAGATGAGCAATAGATGGCTTGCGACCATGCCAAGCCTCATATGGAGTGATAGAATATAGTGCTTTAATGGAACACCTATTAACTACATACGTTGCACACATGATAGCCTCAAGCTAGAAACTATGTGGTAAAGCCTCACTCTTGACCATACACCTCACCATTTCCATGAGTGACTTGTTCTTCCATTTAGCAAATCCATTATGTTGAGGTGTATAGGGCACTGTACATTGATGTTTTATCCCATGTTTAGCCACAAAAAGCATTAAAGTCAGAAGACATATATTACCCCCCTCAGTCAGAACGGAGGGTGCCCATTTTACATGCTGACAGATTTTTAGCCAAAACCAAAAACTGTTTGAAGTACATAAACACTTCAGACTTTGCTTTGAGTGTATATACCCATGCATGCCTGGAAAAATGATCAATGAAAGTCATGAAGTAAAGATAGTTTCCAAAAGAAGGTGTCTGCATAGGACCACAGACATCACTATGTACAAGCTCCAATTTCTAAGTAGGCTTCACAGACATGTTTTCCACGTGCATGAAGTTTGGGCAAAGAGGACACCACTTTAGATATCTATAGGCATAGCAAACTAGCAAAATTCACATGACCAAAGCATGCATGCCAAAGCTTTGCATCTGACATAGCCTGAGAATCATGTACTGTACATGCCGAATCATTCACAAATCTTTCATAATCTATGAACTTATACAACCCACAACAGAAAATGCCAGAAGCAATAATCATGTCGCCATTTCACAGATCATTAATAGTACATCTATCATCAAGAAATTTCACCAATACCACTAGAATATACAAAGATAAGTAACCCAATAGGGCTATCGGCATATATTCAAGCTCGGGAAAAAACCTCCTAAAGAGGGAAAAAATTTCCCTGATGGTCCTAGTGTGTTCACACACATCACCACCTTAACATATCAACAAATCCCCCATGGGAGTGATGCGCTGAACAAGGAGGTGACACTCATGTATAAGGAAGTGCGAAGCTCTGCCGTTGAGTAAGAAGCAACTTAGAGTGGTGACATCGAGTTGTGAAGCTGAGTACAAGGTATTTTTCAGAGCTATAGTGGAGTGCATATGGATGAGATGCCTATTGATGGATCTTTGCATGGAGATTGACGCTGCTACACATATTCTGGGTAATAGTCAGAGTGCTTTGTTTGTGGCATGAAACCCAATGTTTCATGCATGGACCAAACATATTGAGGTGCATTATCACTTTGTGAGAAAGTGGCAGACATATTCACCAAAGCTCTTCCACGAGAAAAGTTTGAAGCTTTTTGCAAAGCTTTAGGCTTATTACCTTGTGGGGGCTGATGTGTCACTCCCTGTATGTGTTCACATCATTCGCTCCAGGGGGGTTTGTTACACTTATGTGTTCCTCGAGTAGCTTTCATGTGAATCTTTTCCCTATACATGGGCACTTTTTAATCTAGTGCTGGCTAGAGGTTTTTTCCCCATGTTACCACATACATGATTCACTGATATGGGGTGGTACTTTGTACTTAGGGATATTATCCAGCTCTTACTTCAGTTCAGTTAATCATCAATAGAGAGAGCTATACCAGCCATCCGTCTTCTCTGTGTGTCTTGCTGCATTTGTGCTCCTTGTGTGTGCTTCTTATGTGTCTCTCACACTTACATACACACCCAACAATTATCTTAGAATCACACAGAACTTGGTGAGCATATGAAAACTGATCAAGGGTGATTGCTGACAATACTTTGGATATAAAGTGCCCAAGTGCCTTTTCTAAAGACCATTGGGTGCTGATGAGCCTTGGGGAATCAACCCACCTTTCCCAAGTGGACTTCCTATTCGGTAATACCAATTGTTCTATACAAGCTAAATGGAACTCATGATCTACTAGCTAGGAGTATGATGGGCTATCCACTTTTCCCAAAAGCCATGGTTGAAAATTACTTCCTAATCATCACTCTTAGGGTGTGGTTCAACTATCTCTTCCCTATTATTTCCTGAGTCTAGAAATTGGTGATTATACGTAGGCCGTTTAAAGCACTATCATAGCAAATTTGTAGGAAATTTCATCATTCTGTATTAAATATATATATATTTTTGGGTTTGCTAGTACAAGCCTCTCAAAGTCTGGTACAAGTTTGGCATATCTTGATAGAGTGTTTATCTTCAAATTTTTGAGGTACAATCAATTTTTTCGCATTAGGATATTTAGTCACTCGATATTGTTGGAGTTAGACGTCTATGGAAGCATGTAAATAGCACAAGGAAGAAGAAGCTTGGAGCACAACACACAATACCAAATGTATTACCACTAGAATGTACAAAAATAAGTAGTCCGTTAGGGCTATAGGTGTATTGTTGGAGTTAGATGTATGTGGAAGCACGCGAACAACACAAGGAAGAAGAAGAAGCTTGGAGCACAACACACAATATTGAATGTATTACCACTAGATTGTAGAAAGATAAGTAACCCATTAGGTCTGTAGGCATATATACAAGCTGGGGGAAAAAACCTCATGAAGAGGGAGAAAAGTGCCCCGTTGGTCCTAGTGTGTTCACACACATCACTACCTAAACATATCAACAAACCCCTTGTGAGTGATGCGGTGAACAAGGAGCTTGCACTCATGTATAAGGAAGTGGCAAGCTATGTGGAATCAATCCACAAAAGAAAGTAAGCCCAAAGATTTGCGAAAAGATTCAAACTTCTCGCTAAGAGCCTTCATGAAAAGGTCTGCAATGTTCTCTTGTGTGGGCACATATGCCAAGTTGATCTCTCTAGTAAAGAACCTCTCCCTCACATAATGATAATGCACCTCAATGTGCTTAGTGCGAGCAACAACTGCCAATGCACTCTGACTGTCAATGAAGATGTTGGTGGCAGAAGATTGACCAACACCCAAAGCAGACATAAGGCATCTGAGCCACAAACACTCAACAATAGCTGTGAAAGCTGCCCTATACTGAGCCTCACAACTAGAAGTGGCTAGAAGTGGCTAGAAGTGGCCACAGTAGGCTGCTTCTTGCTAAGCCAAGATATGCATGAGCTACCAAGCACGAAGCAAAAACAACTAGTAGACACATGAGTGTCATAGCAACCAGCCTAGTGAGAGTTAGAAAAAGATGCAAATTCTATGGTAGTTATACCCCCTTGGGATAAAACAACCCATGTAGTCCAGTACCACTCAAGTAGCGAAAGATGCACTTAACCGCGTGCCAATGCTTGACACCTAGGCAATGTATAAACCTGCTCATCTATGAGATAGCAAACTAAATACCTGGTTGAGTAATGCATAAGTAAATCAAGCATCCAACACCCTGCTGATAGAGAACAACATCAAATGCATCTCTAGCATCATGAAGACTCAATCATAAATCTGTCTCCATAGGAGTGGCAATACGTTTATAGTCCTCAAGGCAAAAATGTTGGAATAATGTGTCAATATATTTCGTTTGACATAAAGCCATATCACTATCAACGTGCGTAAACCGAATGCCCAAACACGTGGTGCTTACTTAAAACCATATAATTCCTTCTTTAACTACACACCCGGTTTTCATGCCCTTTCTGCACAAAGCCACGGGGCTGAAAAACATACACTTCTTCATGCAAGTCACCATTTAGAAATGTTGTTTTAATTTTCAACTACTGTACATTCCAACCATGATGAGCTGCAAGTGCACAGATTCTAGGAGTAGTAGTCATTCAGCAAGTAGGTGCAAAGGTCTCATCAAAATCAATGCCTCAAGTTTCCTATGCATAATCCTTTGCAACAAGCCTAGCCTTATACCTATCAACTGTTCCATCAGGTGTACACTTCAGCTTGTATACCCACTTAGTGTCAATGGCCTTTTTTCCAGGAGGGAATTCACATAAAGATCACATACCATTTTTCATGATAGCATCATATTCACATTCCATTGCATCCATTCAATGTTCAGAATTTTGTGCTTCATGAAATGAAACAGGTTAAGTCTCATCATAGAGACTAGATGCAGCAATAGCATAGCAATCTGATGCAAAAGAGGTAGTATGAGAGCCTGAATGAGTATGATATGACAGAGGTGCATCGAATTTGCTGTCATGCTAAGTCTGCACTAGCCATTTTGGGATAGTTTTTGCCTCCTCAATATCAGCTCTCTCATCAACAAGTGCATCATGCAAGTGTGCATCAGAAATGGAATGATTTGCATCATCACATGAAACCTACAATGGCTAAAACGTAGCCTCATTAGGACCAACACAAGACTGTCCACTAGTAAAAAGAGGCAGCAAAGTATCATACATGTCTTTTGAGCTAACAAATGTCTCCTTTGCACATGAAAGTAAGGATTGAATAGCATCTTCCACAAAAAGAACATCACGGCTAGCCAAAATGTGTTTATTATGTGGATGATATAGAGGATAGCCTTTGCTTTTCAGAATTCTACCACATTTTACTACTTTATCACCCAATTCTTGTGATGTTGTTTAGGCACTAATGCATATGCCAGACAACCAAAAACACACAGATGAGCAATAGATGGCTTGCGACCATGCCAAGCCTCATATGGAGTGATAGAATACAATGCTCTAATGGGACACGTGTTAAGTACATATGCTGCACACATGATAGCCTCAAGTTAGAAACTATGTGGTAAAGCCTGACTCTTGACCATACACCTCGCCATTTCCATGAGTGACCTGTTCTTCTGTTTAGCAACTCCATTCTGTTGAGGTGTATATGGCACTGTACATTGATGTTTTATCCCACATTCAGCCAAAAATGCATTAAAGTCAAAAGACATATAGTCCCCCCCTCGGTCAAAACAGAGGGTGCCCATTTTACATGCTGATAGATTTTCAGCCAAAACCAAAAATTGCTTGAAGTATATAAACACTTCATACTTTGCTTTGAGTGTATATACCCATGCACGCTTGGAAAAATGATCAATGAAAGTCATGAAGTAAAGATAGTTTCCAAAAGAAGGTGTTTGCATAGGACCACAAACATCACTATGTACAAGCTCCAATTTCTAAGTAGGCTTCACAGACATGTTTTCCACGTGCATGAAGTTTGGGCAAAGAGGACACCACTTCAGATATCTGTAGGCATAGCAAACTAGCAAAATTCAGATGACCAAAGCATGCATGCCAAAGCTTTACATCTGACATAGCCTGAGAATCATGTACTGCACATGCTAAATCATTCACAGATCTTTCATAATCTATGAACTTATACAACCCACGACATAAAATGCGAGAAGCAATAATCATGTCCCCATTTCACAGATCATTAACTGTACATCTATCATTAAGAAATTTCACAACCAAACCAATCTTGGCTAATGCTGAGCACTAATAACAGATTTTTCTTGATCCTTGGCACAAATAATGCATTTGACAAGCTAAAAGAACTACCATCACCGGTAGTCAGAATGATTTTACCAACTCCCATGATAGGATAAGAGGAGTTCTTAGCACATGTGACAGTATTCCCTATAGGGGCAGGCTCAAGTGAAGTGAAGAAACTAGGCTACAAGGTAATATGTTTGGTTGCCCCACTATCAAAATACCAAACATCTGAGTCTACTATAGACATACACTGCTCATGAGAAGATGGGTTAAAACTGCATATAGTAGTATACACCCATTGTTCATTCTGCACAAGATTAGCCGACCCTGTTTTCAGTGTAGAGGCCTCTACAAAAACCATTCCGACTCTTTCTTCTTTGCCTCTTTAACAACCAATTATGGATAGCTCTTAATGACATGATCATTTTCTTTATAGTATTTGCAAAACAAATTTTTCTTTTCTAATTTCTTCTTATCTTTGTCTTCCTTCTTTGAATGTGCAGCATTTGCAGATTTGCTTGCTAGCAGAAGAGCTCCATTTTCCTTTGCCCTTTTGACTAGCCAAGAAAGCTTGATCTACAACATGCATAATGGACCTGTTCTGCCTAGATTGATCTTCCTACACTAGAAAAACTACTAAATCTTCAAATGATAAGGCATTGGTATTACCTTTCATCATCAAACGGAGAGTAGAAGCAAAACTCTTATATGAGTCAGGAAGACCATTCAGAAGAGTCTGTACAAGTGAGCTATCTGGTATAACTTCATCCCAAGAAACCAATTGTTCCTTCAAATCCTTGATCTTTGTCAGAAAAATGTCTATAGAATCACCATTATTCATATGCTCACTCTCCAATTGCTTTCAGAGCTAAGCAATAGGAGCCTCATTCCTAACTTGGTACAATGTGATAAGTGTATTCCAAGCATCCTTAGTTGTTCTACAAGAGCGAATGTGAGGAATAATGGCAAATTTGACAGACAAGGCTATGCCTCAGTATATCTGCCATCCCAATGGATTTTCTATACAGTAAGTGCACGCGAAACCATAGGATGAATAGGAATCTGAAGAATATCAGCATCCTCAACACCATCTGCACCAGCTTCAGTACTCGTATTTGCAGGTGTAATAGGACGTTTTTCAACTTCTTGAACAATGTTTCACAATCCTTTTGAAACCAATGCATGTCACATTATAGAAGCCCACAATGGGTAATTGGTATCATCCAACTTATCCTCAATAGCCAAGATATGTAATACATCATTGCTTTCAAGCATGGCCACTAACTAAAATACACTAATACAGAAAAATGATTGAATCTGAAAAAGTTGAACATAACTACCCTTGTAAGTTCTGCTCGACCTATAAGAGACTTTCATATGCTTATACAGATGAACCAAAACCTATATATATATTCGGCACAAAAAGATGGAATAGACTGCGCAAGCACTATGATAGTGCATTCGGAGGTCGAAATGAGCTTAGATCGTGATTTCAACACCACATAGCAAAGCAATTTTGATCTCATAATCACCTTGAGTATGCTCACCAATTTTTGTGTGGTTCTGAGACTGTGATCGGAGGCATGTCAACGATGCCCTAGATGATGCAGTGACCAGCTCTGATACCAATTGTTGGAGTTAGACATCTTTAGAAGCATGCGAACAACACAAGGAAGAAGAAGAAGCTTGGAGCACAACAAAAAATATTGAATGTATTACCACTAGAATGTGCAAAGATAAGTAACCCATTAGGGCTATAGGCGTATATACAAGGTGGGGGAAAAGTTCTCCTACAAAGGGAAAAAAGTGTCCCGTCAGTCCTAGTGTGCTCACCCACATCACTACCTAAACATATAGATAGATATGTGTAAAAGCAATGATATATTTTGTATGTTTGTTCTTGAGGATAAGTTGGATAGAACTAATTACCTATTGTGGGCATACATGATGCATCATGTATTGGTAGAAAAAGATCTATGGGATATTATGCAAGGTGTTTACAATGTCCTAGTAAAACTCCAAATACAATTATTGAAGGTGATGTAGATGGAGTTGAAGATAATGATCTTCATTTTCCTACTTTTTCTCTTGTTTCTATTGCACCTACTTGTAGAGAAACATTTTTGGATGAAAAAAATGCTAAGTCACATGCAGTGATAGCATTGCCTATTAAACGTGCCATTATCCCTTATATTTGGTCCTCCAAGATAGCAAAAGATGCCTGGGATACACTTATCATTTTAGGTAGGCAAGAAATATGACTATCTTTTTTTGCCTCCAAAAATAGTTGGAGAGTAAGTATATGAATGAAGGGGACTCCATGGACAGTTTTCTGACAAAGATCAAAGACTTGGAGTTGTTGATTTTCACTCGTTAAGTCTTGCAATATATTTCACTTGTGTAGATTGTTATTAATAATTTTCTAGATTCGACATATCAGAGGCTTTGCTTCTACTCCTTGATTGATGATGAAAATCAATCCAAATGGCTTAAGATTTGAGGAGTTAGTTTGTTTTTTTTTTTCAAGAAGATCACTCCAAGCTAAACAGGTCAATAATGTGTGTTGTGGATCAAGCTTTCTTAGCGAGTTAGAAGGGAAAGGATAAATGGATCTCATCTACTAGTAAACAAAACTTTGCTAACATTGCATAATCAAAGAAGGAAGAGAAAGATGACAAGAAAACACAGAGGTAGAAGCAATTTTGCAAATACTATAAAAAAATTTGACCATGTCATAAAAAATTATCCTAAACTAGGTGCAAAAGAGGCAAAGAAGAAAGAGGTCAAAGTGGTTGTTCTAGAGGCTCCTACACCTAAAACAGAGTATACTAATTTTGTTATGAATTAATAGTAAAGATTTACTACTATTTCTAGCTATGATCCATCTTCTCATTAGCAATGTATTTCTGTTGTAGACTTAGATGTTTGACTCTTTGATGGTGGGGCATCCAGACATATTTCCTCACAATGTAGTTTCTTCAATTCAGTTGAGCCTCTCCCTACAAAAAATACTATCACATGTTGTCGAGGGGCTCTTGAAAGGAGGGAGAAATCAAGAATGCGAGATAGGTTTTGGATGATTGTATGATCGTTCATAGACAAGAGGATTCTCTTAGTGTCTACACAATGCTATGATTCAACTAAGAGGTGTTCCAAAGTTTCTTAACGCAGGAGTTAAAGTTGCAGCCTTGTCTTTCAATATAGGAAAACTGTTTTGTAGGTGTCGATGATATTATCATCGGGAAATTCTTTAAAAGCATTCATTCTACTCATTGAAAGTGCATGAACGACACGAAATAGTACCAAATATATCTACATCTTATCACTAAAACATATTCACTTTAATTTGAGGAAATAATTTAGCTTTTTTTTTCATGTATACTAGTCTATGCCGTACATACAATTTAGGCACACATACTGTTTTTGTAGATTTTCTTGAACCAATTAAATCCATTCATTTACATTATTGCAAAAGCATGAGAAGTTTGATCACCTATGCAGACTTTTAGCGCTCCATTGATAGCAAAAAGCTGCAAAATCTATTTTCAAAATCTATTGATGCCCAGATTTGTGACCATATTCCAAGAAACGTGAACGAAAAGGAGTGTGTTTTTCTTTCAATTTACACGACGTTCATTATTTTTCTTCAATGCAAAAGACAGGAAACGGTTTTCTACTTAGAAAGGCCAACAAATTCAGACTCTCAGAAAACAAAACTATGTTTTGTTATAAGATCCGACATGATCATTTGATAATTATATGCTTCTGCTCAAAACATGGGTTGAATTTCTGCTAAGGTTTTCCATCAGTTCTACAAATTACTCACGCAATGTTCGAGTCGCCTCTCTGAGTAGAACTTACATCATCTAACTATGCTTTTTGATTTTTTAGAAAAGGTCGCCATATGCATACAATGTTCCATACTTAGAGGAAACAAAATATAAATTATTTATGTGCCACATGACTGACACACAATTCAGAATGCAACCCAAAAAAAAGACTGCATGAACCTTTGAAACACTGTAGAATGCAATAAGATACCTTACAAAAGCTTTGCCGATTTAATGTGCAATCCATACAGAATTGAAAGACTCGCAACTAATTTAGAGCTGTGTGCTGTGGACCTTTTCGGTGTCAGAATTAGAGCACAAAATGTCATCCTCTGCACAGGGGTTTTCGTGTGATGCCAATCGATTATGTATTCGATCTGCACCCAGAAGCCATTAAAACTTCCTTTTTGCTTCTTAAAAGATCTCTGAATCGAATTATTAAACTTCTCTTGAAGTCTTGTCACTCAAGCTTTTTTGCAGCGCATACATCACATGAGCGGTAGAGTTCAGGATCCTCTAGATCAAAAACTGATCTGCCCCTTTTTCCTACGACTCCTATCTCTTCAAGCGCAAGTCTGCCTTCCCAAAATCTCTACGAGAATGCCCCCTCGTTTTTTGATGGTAGTATCTCCCCCATCTCAAAAAAAGTGCCAGACAATTCCTAAGACAGAATCCGTCGCCTGCTCGATCCTTCCTTCTCTTCCTACCGCCCTCTATGGCTCCACGATATCCTTTGCTAAAAAAGACAAGAAAATTAAAAGGAATCCTCTCCTTGTAGTCATGCATGATAATATTTTCTCATATATAAATTTCATGTGATATTTTCACATCTTGGTTTGAAATAGGCTCACGCTCTTGCGTGCATACACGTATAAATGCTTTGCATTAGCACACATATTTGCATGAACATTTCCATTTTCTTAATTGCTTTGCAAACACATAAAAGTGATTTTAGGCATACCACACCAATGTTTTGGATCATACACATGCAAATAGTTCAAGCAGTGATGCCTATACGATGGAACCACAATGGCAAGAGATCATCGAGCAAGAACAAGTTGAGATCATCCATCTCTCTTATTTGTCACATGCCCATTTTACCTGCAAAAATGTCACATTTATTCATTCCAATTTGATTATACTTATGTCCATTGAGTTTAGATTTGGTTGTTATTCATCTCATTTTGTAGACCTCCTCTTTGAATCTCAACCACATTCACCCTCTCTAAACCTGTACATCCTCCGGATGTAGCAACCTGCATACATACCAATAAACACAAATGAGCATCAAGTAGTCAACGCAAATAAACACAACATAAAGGAAATTCAAATATATTCATGAAATCTGAAAATACATTAAACTTGGAATAAATTAGAAGATGAAGGTAGACACAAACATCCCATATGACATATCAAGAGACACTAATGCATTTAGACTAAAATCACATGAGCAAATTATAAACTTCTTAGCCCTTTCCTTAACTTAGCCTGGTAAGATCTAGTAGCCCATCCTAAGCATATGCATATACAAGCCCTTACTTACTCGATTTATGAAACTTCCACCTGGCTACCCTATTGGCTTGAACTTAACACCAGTATAAAGTTAGAAGTGGCTTGAACTTAACACCTCCAATCACCTTTTCTTCCTTCATTTTGAGTCAGTGTCTTTCATTTATTGATTTGATTCCTGTTTCTTCTGAAAAAAACTCAATGAAAACCATTAGACACTTTATTCCATTATGTACAACTTCTTTTCTTTGCTCAATCATCTTATAGATTTGTTCTTCGAAGCTGAATGTTGAAACACAAAATGATCATAAAACACACATATATACACACCTCATATCACAAGTTAAGAAGACATTATTTACCTTTATTTATATACAATAGCAAACACTGACTCCTAACTCATAATCCTTTGGTTTTAGTCAATTTAACTCTTATGGACGCCTATATAGCAAAGATCTTGTTTGGTCCATCGATTCGGAAAGTAAGTAATCACCAATAATATGTGCAGTCATGGGAAGCATTCTAGACAAGAAAATGTAGAACGTGGACTGATCTATAGGCACATTCTTGGCTCGACTAATTTCTCTTTTTGGCCTGATCTAAAGGTCTAGCCATAGGTCGAGTTGGACATGTATCCGTGATTTGGTTTGAAGCTATTCTAGTATATTGTCCTTCCTCAATTAGTGTTCTATGCGCTAAGGGATTTATAGGCTTGGAGAGTAAGTGCTCAAAAATAAAGACATCATTCGAAGATTGTACTGAAGATGTATTTCTAATTTGAGTCAAAGCTCTATTTCTAGATGAATTTAAATTTGCATTCCTAGCTTGATCTGAATTTATTTGAGATGATGTCTCTGTCTCATAAGAAAAGTTCCTTTCCATGGTTGAATCACAATTCTTTATGTGTAACTACAGCTTCACCTACAAGGAAAGACACATTAGAAATTATCATGTGTGTAATTTTTATTTATGTACACTAACATGCATTCATGTTAACAACCTTGTCTATTCAATATTCAATCATGCTTTTGGATGCACACATTATATCATAATTCAGTTATTCTTCTTATTTATTTACACTTTTGATATTTACATACACATATAATTATATTCTTTGGTTTCCATTTCTATTTATCTCTCTTCTTCATCTTGAATCTCTTCTCCAAGCTCCTCATCTTCTTCATCTTTTTCTTCCTCTTCATCTATCACTATCTCATAATCCTCATTCTCTCTTCTTTTAAAGAGCTTAACTCTTTTTCTAGCAATCGATTCCTTTAACTTGGTACCATCCAGTTCCCTAAGCGAGTATGTACCATTGTTGAACACTTTACCAATCACATAGGGACCAAACCATCTCTTCACCAATTTTCCTCGGGTTTCATATGACATATCCAATGAGCTATCATAGACAAGTACCCAATCTCCTTCATTCAACATTTTAGGTCTTAACTCCAGCTTCTTCTACTAGATTTCTTCTACTAGATTTCTTCCTTTCTCTAATTGAAGAATCCGCACTTCTAGAAGATCTTCTCTCGACATCTCATCCTCCTAAGGCAAAGAATTCCATGCTAGGGCATGTGACTCCATTAGCGAAATAGGTTTCTGACAATACATTAGTTTTATTGGCATGTATTCAGTAATCCTAGTGCATGTCATCCTCTCTGCCCATAGGGCAAAGGGAAGGTATTTTGGCCAGTTCTTTATCTTTCCCTCACAAGCCTTAGACAAAGCTTTAATAATTGGGGAATGTCCGCGCTCAATTTTTCCATTGGGTTTAGGATTATAAGCAGTGATGAGCGATAGCCGAATTCCATATTTTTCAAAGAACCCTTTGGCTTCCTGAGCATCAAGCTCATCTCTATCAGCGACTATTTTCTCAACATAGCCAAATCTACTAAACACATCTTCTAGTAAAAATTTGCATACATTGCTCGTAGTTTTCGTCCTTAGAGCTCTTCCTTCAACATGATTTGTGAGGTCCTCTCTTGCCAGAACAATATATCTCATCTGTTGCACCCCTAATGGCATTGTAACCAGATCAACAATCCACTTACAGTGGATATTTAGAGGATATGTTGGATGCAACCCATCCTTGTGTTTGACATTCGAGTACACCTGGCAAGTCTTTCAAGTGGCCACATATTTCTCGATATCTACATATATTTAGGGCCACCAATATCTTTCCTTTATCTTTTCATAAGTTCCTTGAAAGTCCTTATGTCTGGCCCATAGTGAGCTATGCATTTCACACATAATCTTATTTCTCGTTTCATTGCAACCTGCAACTCGGTGAGGTATCTTACTTATTCCAATCCTTTGTTTCCAAAGTAATCCATATTTTAGAAAGTAATTATTTGAATTTTTCCGAATGGTACATAACTTTTCTTTGCTCCAGCTAGGATGAGGAGACTTAATGCTTAAGTATCTTCCAATTTCCTTCCACTCATTTTCATATTCATCTTCCTTGAATCTTTTTGTTATTCCTATTTGAACATCGTAAGGTTTCTAGTCTTCTTTTCTCCTTTTTCCTTTTCTGCTTCCTAAGCTCTTTTGAGTTCCTTCTCTTGAAGACTCAATACTAGCGTCAAGATTTTCAATCCGATGAGTAGGCTCTTTTCTATTCAGTCCTATGGATGCTTCGTCTAAGCTCGAAGTATATACATGCGAAGCATAAAAGTCCAAAACTATCTCTTCATCATTAGAAATCATCGAGTCTTCATTCTTGTATATAGCTCATGACAGCATATCAACTACCACATTATTCCTCCCCGCTATGTGAACAAAATCAGGGTTTAGTGACTTGATGTATGCTATCCATCTTAACATGGCAATATCTGTAGTGGAATAGTTCATGATCATTCCCAATAATGGTAAGCAGTCTATTTCCACCACTACATTCACCCCGATTAAATATTCTTTATCATTTGTTAATGTAGTCACTATTCCCTAGAGCTCTCGCCTAATCTGAGGGTAGCCTCTCTGGCGAACATTTATTACTTTAGCTCCAAATGGAATCACATATCTTTTTCCCTCATCATCCTCTTAGCCAATCACCTAGCATATACCTGTCAGACTCGTATCTATGGTAATGTAGATTTGTTTATTGTCACTGAAATTGGCCTTTCTAAGCAGCGGTGCTTTTGCAAGAGCCTTCTTTAATTTCCTCATAGCTTGCATATGGATATCCTTCCACTGAAATCTCTGCCCTTTTTGAAGCAAATGATAGAGTGGATCTGCAACATGGGCAAATGGAGGAATCCACACAACATAGTAAACACATGCCCCAAGAAATCTCCTCACCTCAATGATTGAGGAGCAGACCCCTTTCATGTGTTGAAAGGTATCTACTTTCTTCGGGCACGACTTTCTTCCTTTAGGACCACACATGCTTCCTATAATCAGTACCTCTTGCACTCCAAATCTCGATTTCTCTACAGACAACGTCAAATGAACCTCTTCCAGCTGACTAAGAATGGATTCATAGTCATTTATGTGATTTTTAACAAATCTCCAACATGCATCCTTGTTAAGAGTCTCATGTTTATCTTTTTCCTCGCAACCTTTAATAGGGAAATCATCAATGAACGGCATGGTCATATGCAGAATAAAATCCCTAAGCACCTTATGGATACCATTCATCATATATGCCACCGAGTTTATGGTGCCTTGTGGCAAAGTGCACATGCGCATGAGCCCAAGTGGTGTTCTCATAGTCATCAAGTCACGACTCTCGAGGGCTAATTGGAATTGGTCATACCCAGAGTGCAAATCCCCCATTGAATAAATATATCTTCCTACAAAGGCTTTTGCGTACTCATCTACGATAGGAGTAGTTCCTATATTTCTGATTGTCACCTTGTTTAGTGGCTGTAGATCCTGAATAAATCTCAGTGACCCATTTTTCTTTGGTACAGTGAACCAACAGTTAGAATAGGAAGCACTTGATGGCTCAAGAATCTCGATTCTAATCTTTTCATTCAACAGGTCAATCAACTTTGAAATGTGTACACTCACCTCTTTTCATGTCCCGTTCACTAGGTATGTCGTGGGGTTCTTGAAAGGAGGGAGAAATCAAGAATGCGAGATTGGCTTTGGATGATTGTATGACCGTCCAGAGACAAGAGGATTCTCTTAGTGTCTACACAATGCTATGATTCAACTAAGAGGCAGCATTGTCTTTCAATATAGGAAAACGGGTTTGTAGGTGTCGATGATATTAACATTGGGAAATTCTCCAAAAGCTTTCATTCTACTCATTGAAAGCGCATGAACAACCCGGAATAGTACCAAATGTACCTACATCTTATCACTAAAACATATTCACTTTAATTTGAAGGAATAATTTAGCTTTTTTGTTTTCACGCATACCAGTCTATGCGGTATGTTCAATTTAGTGCATACGTATTGTTTATGTAGATTTTCTTGAACCAATTAAATCCATTCATTTACATTAAAGCAAAATCATGAGAAGTTTGATCACTTATGTAGACTTTTAGCGCTCCATTGATAGCAAACAGCAGCAAAATCTATTTGAAATGCCTACGGTTCCTCATGTGCAGGTTTGCGACCATATTCCAAGAAACATGAATGAAAAGGAGTGTGCTTTTCTTTCAAGTTACACGACGTTCATTATTTTTCTTCAATGCAAAAGACAGGAAATGATTTTCTACTTGGAAAGGCCAATAAATTCAAACTCTGAGAAATCAAAACTGGTAGTTTTCACAGCTATAGCGGAGCGTATGTGGCTGAGACTCCTATTGAGGGATCTTTGCATGGAGATTAATGCAACTATGCATATTCTGACTAATAGTCAGAGTGCTTTGGCTATTGCATGAAACCCATTGTTTCATTAGGTAGGTGGGTGGATTACTAGTTAATTCTCTTCGTGGTCATCCCCACGAGCACCATGATTGGAATTTGTCTTCCTATAGGCATATCTTTATGAAAAAAAACTCTGGCTTGCTAGGGAATTAGAGCCCTAGGAAAATAGAATTTGCATGGTTAATGATATTTTGGACTAGATATCTATCTAGGATGCACCTTTTTAGCTTAGTTTACATGCTATAAGATTGCATCACATTGACATGGCATCCATTATTCATGCCACATCAGAGGACAAAAGAGACTAATTAATTCCCGACCACAAATCTCGAGTAAATAATTTTTTGATGGCTAGGATTTTTTCGGTTGTGTCAAAATAGCAAATACTAGCAACTTATTATTTTACTTACATAGGGGGCTAAAACCCGAAAGAGATGGATGTCTTTTAGTTTTATAAAACTTGAGCAATATAAAAGAACATCTTCTCTCATTATTATGACATATCACTTATTAGTGAAGCTTGCATATAGAAAAGAAGAGCTTCCCCCATATAGCGTAGCCTACATCCTTGCATTTCTCACCCACTCCACCTTCTCCTTTGTGATGGAGACGTTCCCACAACCCATCAACTTCAACAATCTAGTTAAATCAGTGGAAGACACAATGACTTCTAAGACGACAACTTCTATACCTATTAACATGCATGGGCCATGTCATGAAGGATTCTTCAACCCATATTTGTCTACAGAGACCTCGTTAGTGGCCTCCCTTCCACAACTGCTGCAAGAGCTTCGGAAGGAGACTATGACCTTGAGAACTTCCCATGTTTCTACTTTGAGTATTATTCGAAACACTCTCCCACCACAATTCCTTCGTTAACACTTCCATTCCTATATGAAGGAATGTGAAAAGTGTGTGATAAATAGTGATTGGATCTCTCGACACCCAACAACAATTCCCCTCCTTCATTTAATTTTTCCTAAAAACGAGATGATAGTGAGATTTCTCTTTGTAGTAGTGATGTATTTTATATTGGCCTCCTCTAGAGATACTTGGGCTAACTTCAGAACCTTGCGAGAGTTTTCCAAAGCAATTCTCATCTTCATGGCCAAGAGTCATACATGATTACTCTCCTTGTGGCAGGGACTCTATCTGCAAAAGTCCTCATTCATTTCACACAAGACAGGGGTGGCCTTCCATGTAGGAGAATTGCAAGTCGATTACATGAAAATCGGCGGTCACAAAATAAATGACACTCGATGACCGTGAAGAATGATTAAATGAAAATCGATGGTCGCAAGATAGATACACACAATACATACATGCAAACAAAAACATACATACATACATACACACACAGAAAGTAATATGGATGTAAATGTTTACAAAAAAAGATCTATAGGCACAGACACATGCATGCATATATAAGAATGCATCTTGATTTCTCTCTCATCCAAAAACAAGTGTGTTATTTCAAACTTTATTATGTTACACCTATGTGTCCCTCGAGTCTCCCCTTTCAAAGCCATTCGCATAGTCCATTCTGCCATCCGAGTTACGGATTGTGAGTTGCATTTGAGCTTCCTTGAAGACCATATTTTGCTACTTTGGAGTCATTTGGTGCAATGGAAAGCAACAATGAGGTGTTTGACATGCTTCAAACTGACAATACGCTTGATAGGACTAACTATCCAATGTGTTATTACATGATTATACATGTTCTTGTTGCAAATATAGAGCATAGTGGCAAATATTGACAAGCGACCCGACAGTTCTTCTACTACATCACATGTTGTCATGGATCTAGGTTTTTCTTCAAGTATAGTGATTGTGCCTTGCAGTTACACAAGAAAAACTTAGATGGGTGGACACGATGCTTAAGCTCATGCATTGACTTCTCTTTCTATGAAGCGACATATTGTTTGTAACGTTTCCCCAATCACAAACTTGCGATCAATCATGAATAGTGGAAGAGAGAAAAAGAGAATTTGCACAAGATAAAGGAAAGTTTAACGCAAAACAATAGACAAGATATGACTCAGAGAGAGAAATTCTGATAGTATAGATGTGAATCAATTGATACAATGGCTTTGGAAAATAGCTTCTTGATGAAGCCTCTACCTCCCGAACACCCCTGAGCTATCACAATCTCATTCAGATTCACACTCTCAATCACACTCTCACTCTCACTCTCACTCTCAATCACAAGGTAATTCTCTGATTTCTAGCTTCCCCCTCTTTGATGTGCAGGTCTTCTTATAACAAAGTTGATCACCGCCCAAAGAAGTGTGTGATCCATCAAATTTATAAAAAGGTGATTCTCTGAAAAACTTTCACAAAAAGCATGCACTTGTAATAGTGCTTTCTTTAGCGTATTGTCAGTTTGACATGCTTCAAACTGACAATACGCTTGATAGGACTAACTATCCAATGTGTTCTTACATGATTATACATGTTCTTGTTGCAAATATAGAGCATAGTGGCAAATATTGACAAGCGACCCGACAGTTCTTCTACTACATCACATGTTGTCATGGATCTAGGTTTTTCTTCAAGTATAGTGATTGTGCCTTGCAGTTACACAAGAAAAACTTAGATGGGTGGACACGATGCTTAAGCTCATGCATTGACTTCTCTTTCTATGAAGCGACATATTGTTTGTAGCGTTTCCCCAATCACAAACTTGCGATCAATCATGAATAGTGGAAGAGAGAAAAAGAGAATTTGCACAAGATAAAGGAAAGTTTAACGCAAAACAATAGACAAGATATGACTCAGAGAGAGAAATTCTGATAGTATAGATGTGAATCAGTTGATACAATGGCTTTGGAAAATAGCTTCTTGATAAAGCCTCTACCTCCCGAACACCCCTGAGCTATCACAATCTCATTCAGATTCACACTCTCAATCACACTCACTCTCACTCTCACTCTCAATCACAAGGTAATTCTCTGATTTCT
This sequence comes from Ceratopteris richardii, assembly GCA_020310875.1. Classification (NCBI taxonomy): domain Eukaryota; kingdom Viridiplantae; phylum Streptophyta; class Polypodiopsida; order Polypodiales; family Pteridaceae; genus Ceratopteris; species Ceratopteris richardii. Next base: position 95,696,317 of record CM035429.1, read on the forward strand.
AGCTTCCCCCTCTTTGATGTGCAGGTCTTCTTATAACAAAGTTGATCACCGCCCAAAGAAGTGTGTGATCCATCAAATTTATAAAAAGGTGATTCTCTGAAAAACTTTCACAAAAAGCATGCACTTGTAATAGTGCTTTCTTTAGTGATACCTATCCAAAAATAGAAGAAATGCACCAAAAAGACATATCCAAAGACATCCGTAATTAGGCATGACAACATGTAAGCATCAATATCCGAATAGAAATAGAGAAGCCCTCTTTTATTAGTAAATAGAAAACTAGAACTTTTCCAAGCCCTCTAACTCACAAAGAGTGAGGAATCACATTAAGCTTGTGAGAGGTGCTTTTACTCAACTTTTCAATTTGCACAATAGTCTTAGAGATGGCCTAGGTCCAAATCTGCCTGCAGATATGATTTTTGAGTAGTGTAAGATTAGAAATTCTAGAGAAAATAAAATCAATGCATTTTCTTATAGTGAACTAAATGTAGAGCCCTAAACGAGGTTCTTAAACCATGATTCACAAAATCTTCATAGAGACACATTCATTCTCTAATGCATGTTTATCAAAAACTTAAAAGGACCTATTTATCGAGCACCATAAAGTACATGAAATATAGGATGCACATTTGAATGTTGAGGTAATTCCAGCAAATAAGCAAGAGATCCTACCTCTTTCAAAACTTTAAAAGGATCTGTGTATTGAGGAGAAAATCAATGATCTTCCCCTATCAAGAAGTTAGATCAGTCAGGATTGACTTTCAGAAATACCATGTCATCTCTTGGAAATTCAAGTGGTTTTCTCCTCAAATCATAGAATTTCTTTTCTCTTTTTTGAGCTTCTTTTATGTGTTGCTTAATTTTTCCAAGTTTATACATTTTCTCAAGCATTTCCTTAGATACTTCTACTTTACTTGAAAAACCCAAAAATGATACTGCACCATTTTTATAGATGCATGCCATGCACTATTGTATGCAGACTCAACTAAGGGAAAATATTCACTCCAACTATCTTTCTTTTCATTTACATACATATGCAACATATCTTCAAATACTCGATCAACCCTCTCAGTTTCCCACTCAGATTGTGGATAGAAAGCTATACTCATATGAAGTTGAGTTCCAATCGATTCAAATGTCCCTCTCCAAAAGTTTGATGTAAACCTAGAGTCTCTATCAGAAAATATGCTTTTAGCCATTCCATGCAATAAAAAAATTGCAATTCATGACCTGTTCATCAATCAAAAGATTGTTCTACATCATCCTTCTCGTTGGAGATCACTTGATGTGTTTGATTGCAAATCCTCGGCTTATGCACATGATCATCCAGGTATCCCTTCTCTTTGAGGTCGTGCACTGAGAAGCAAAATGTCCCCATTTAAGTTGTATAATTGTACTATTTGCCAAAGTTGTTGAGCTGAATTGCTTCACATATGCTTCAGTAAATATTGTTGTAACTTTCATATTGGTGGGTGTCTTTTTGGTACAATATGTTCTCTAGGAGCATTGTAAACACTAAAGACAACTCATTTTCAACAGCCTTGGATCATATCATTAATTAGCAAGGCCACATACTTAAAGCCGCCGGATTGGCAATTGTAAATCTTTTTCTTTTCATATTCCGCACGAACCGAAAGGTCGTTGCATAGAGTTGTATCTATTTATAATCTAATGAAAGGACGCTTCAAAAACGATCAGGAGGATCGCCAGACTGGTTGTCTGGGCGATTGCATTCTGTGAAGTTGTCGTAGCGCGGTGTTGAGAAATCTGAGTATTACTGTTCTTGTCTCTTTTTGATTACATTAGCTTGTGTTTGGGCACAGTTCCTTTAGGTTAGAAAACGTAAGTCTGTATTACGGTAATGAATAGCTTCGGCGCTGTGTATTGAGAACGTATCAATCGGAGTGTAATCGGTAAGGTTGTGGAAGAACTAGCAATAGTCTGAGTACAGACAGTAAGACTGTGAGAGAACGAACCAGAGGATTGATAGTAATTTGTATGCAGAGTTTTGAGTGTTAAAAGTACTACGAAGTAAATGTGTTGATTGGGAAAATTAAGTAATAGGGCCTCTGATTAACAGACCCCTTCCACTCCCAAGAACCCGAAAAGAGCTTAAACGCGCTTGTGACGGCGACGCACGTTTAACACTGGCACCGTCTGTGGGAATGTGGCAATAGAGTGTTACAAATTGATTGTGGGAAGGTGATCATAGATTGTGAATTGACAGTAAGGTAGAGTAGTACGCAAGTGTTGCAAAGGTGATATATGCCGGTTACTCGGTCCAGCGAGTCGTATCCGAAGTACAGGAGAGACCGACAACCTTGGGTGGTACCAAATTTGTTAAGGACACCCTGAGGAGGCAGAAGCACTGATTGGTTAAGCCTAGTAGTAGAAGAAGCGAAGCACGGTAGCAGTGATTCCGGTAATATTCAGGTAGCACATACTGCAATTCTGATAGATTTCGATGTAATTCTGGCACAGTCTGTAGAAGATACGGTAACTTCGGAGTCTACAGGAACGCAGTGTGCAGTTGATCCGACACCGTCTGGTCAAGACTCGAACCTCTCTGAGGATAGAGGTGTGTTATCCAGAGAGACCAGTGCTGGTGAAAGAATATCCTGGGTTGGGAAAAGTTCGACTAATTTCGGTGACAGTTCGGTCCCAGTTGCAAGGAATTTACAATTTTCCGGTGACAGTGTTATACTTCCCGATGAATCTTCATTCTGGACACCATTGTTTGGGGTAAGTGTGCCTACATTTGATACCAAAGAAGAGGATAGGCTATTCGAATTGGAAATCCGTAAGAGGCTGAACGCTATTTTCAAGTTGGAAGGTGAGCAATCTGATCATACAGAATCTGAAGGACCGAAAACACCACCTCAGAACTCAGGAGATAGTAACAGTACCACTACTAGCACCATGAGTGGACAGCAACAACAACAGCAACAACAACAGCAACAACAACCGCCACTTCCACTTTGACCTGTTCCAACAGGGGTAACATACACCAAGTTTGGTGGATTTCCAGGTGATGACCCTGATGCCCATGTGCGTACCTTTGAAATAAGTTATGCCGTACTAAACCATCCACCTGATCCGGCGTACAAGGCCATCGTATTCCAATCTACATTAGTCAATGAAGCAGCCAGATGGTTAAGAGAGTATGATATCAACCATTTCGACACCTATGAAGCGGTAAGGGATGCATTTTTGCAGAGGTTCCGGCTGAAGAAGAACCCTACTGAAATCTTCGATTACTTGCAGAACAATAGACAAAAGCTGCATCAGACTGTGCAAGAATATGCCACATTATTTAGAACTCATTTAAGACAATTACCTCTAGCACATGCTAATTTACCGGATGATGTCATAACCCAGTGGTTCATTAATGGTTTGACCCCACAACTTAAACAAATCATGATCATCCGATGTGTGGGTGCTATGACACTAGATGCTATCATAGCAATGGCCCTCCAACTAGAGCATAAGGTTGGCGGTTTCACTGAAGACTTGGAGTGGCTAAAAGCCAGTAGAAACGTTGCAGAGGACGCGGCTAAACAGATGTACTGCAATAAATATAAAAATCCAGGGCATACCAGTGCTACCTATGCCCTTAATCAGATGTATTGTGCTATCTATAATACCATCGGACATTCCACTGAAAATTGTGCGTATAACACCAAAGTGTAGGAACCAGCAACTGTAAATGCCATTATACAAGAACCAAGGCAGCCAGCCACTCACTACGTGCCGCCACAGATGCGAAACAATCTACCGCAAGGATACAGGAATTATCGAGGACAGCGGAATCCAAATTATAATACAAATTGTTGGCAGACAGGAACATCACAGGAAGGTACTTCCTTGCCACCACCTCGATGTCATTTTTGTGGTGAGCTTGGTCACATCCAAAGATACTGCAAGGATGCAACCGAATATGATCAAAGAAAGAAAGAGCATCAGAATCCAATGATCAATATGGTCTATATCTCACTAGTGGAAACTCAAGGAGTAGTGATTCAAACAAGATCTGGTAAGCAGTTACAACCAACAGCGGAGGTGTTTGAACTTGGCATCCATGAACAACAAAGAATGTATAACAAGGCTAGCCAATGGACCACCCAAGAGCCTACGGTGTTCCCTAATCCAGTTCCGGTGACACAGGTTCCCCTGCCAAAGGTAGGAGCGCAGGAACAAGATTGTACCCCAGTAACACGAGAATCATCATCGGAACCAGTGAAGAGTGCAATTCCAACAGACCAGGTATGGGATATTCTCTCAAAGGCTTCAATTACACTTCCTTTGGGGCAACTACTCGCCTTGGTGCCTGGAGTTTGGTAGCAATTCCAGCAACAGCTCAGTCCTAGATCTCCCAATACTCCGGCAACTGCCACAATCCAATCGGAAGCTGACTCTATGATGGATCATGCGGTCCCCTTAATTACGGTATGGCACAAGAATCACAAAATTACTCAAGTACTAATTGATGGTGGTTCCGGTGTAAATATAGCCACTGCAGCCCTTTGCAAGAAGTTAGGATGGACCCAAATTGAGCCTGCTCAATTTTTTGTAAGAATGGACGACCAATCCCGAGTCCATCAAGTGGGACTCGTACGGAATGTCCCGATCACTTTGTAGGGTACAACGTTTAAGATGACCTTTATAGTCTTAGAACTACCGAAGTCAAGTCTTGATTATAATCTTCTTTTCGGCCGACCCTGGTTGAAACAGGCTAAGGTTATATAGGATTGGTCAGCACAGGAACTGACTTTCAAAGATAACCATCGTAAATATGTTGTCAAACTGGATGCTATTTAGCCCTACGAATTATATACCAGACCTTATGTAGCAGAGCTAGTCCACATGTTGGATGGCTTATCCGATGACGAAGAAGAAGAATTTTTGAAGAATAATAAAGATTTGATCTCTTTGGGGACTGTCGATTTGCAATCCGTAGCAGACAACTAGAGTCCGACAGCCTGTACGGTGATGCCCGTGACCGGAGATGCAGATACCAATGATAACGATGCTATGGATGCAGCCACTTTGCAACAACTTTTACAGTCAGCTGACGATTCGGCAAAACCTCGGCAATTCTATGTTCTCGAAGATCAGTTAATCACCTATAATTTGGGAGATGAAGTGAACCCATGACCTGTCAAGATAAAGGAAGGATTATCCAAGGCATTTCAAGCAGATTTGATCCAGCTTCTTCGTGAGTTCTCTGATGTTTTTGCCTGGGATTATCGTGATATGAAAGGTGTGGATCCTCGCATCTATCAGCATCGAGTCATGCTCAAACCAGAAGCAAAGCCGATTAAACAATCCAGCTACCGAATGAATCCTAACTATGCAGCACAGGTCAAGGCAGAACTGGATCGGCTTCTAAAAGTGGGATTCATTGTCCCCATTGAACACGCTGAATGGATCTCGTCGATCGTAATTGTTTCGAAGAAAAACAAGCAGCTCAGAATCTGTGTGGATTACCGGAAATTGAATGCATCCACAGTACCTGATCCGTTTCCTCTTCCCTTTCTCAACACAATGCTGGACAAGGTGGCAGGACACGAGATGTACTCCTTTTTGGACGGTTACAGTGGCTATAACCAGGTCCGAATGGCTGAGCAAGATATACCGAAAACAGCATTTATTACGAATTGGGGTGTTTTTGCTTGTATAGTCATGTGGTTTGGGTTAAGGAATGCTCCTAGTACCTTTCAGCGTTGTATGCAGGAAATTTTTTCACCCTACCTCACTTCTTTTATGCAAGTATACTTAGATGACTTCTCTTTATTCAGCAAAATTATGGCACACCTGTATCATTTACGGTGTTGTTTCGAGAAATTTCGTGAATACCGACTTTGCTTGAACCCGAAAAAATCTGTCTTTGCGGTTTCTTGTGGCAAACTACTTGGCCATATTATATCTGCAGAAGGCATACAGGTTGATCCAGACAAAGTTGCCGCCGTGTTGGAAGCACCTGTGCCTACAACACCAAAAGAAGTTATGCGATTCCTGGGACAGATTCGGTGGCATGGTCGCCATTTACGGTGGTTAGCTCATCTCGCCACACCAGTTAAACGACTCATGACGAGCACTCCACGACAATTTGATTGGACTCCACAATGTCAAACTGCCTTTGATCGTTTAAAAGAATTATTGACCCAGGCACCAATTTTGCAACCCCCGGATTGGGAACGCCCGTTCCACATCTTCGTTGATGCCTCAGATATCGCAATTGGAAGTGTTTTAATGTAGCAATCTGATAAGTGGTTCAGGCCTGTCTATTACGCAAGTCGTCGAATCGCTCCTGCTGAACGAAATTATTCAGTAACTGAAAGAGAATGTCTCAGTTTGGTGTATTCTGTAAAGAAATTCCGGCATTATTTGTTAGGCCGAAAATTCACCTTTCATGTAGATCATGCTGCGCTGGTGTATCTGGTCCGACAGCAGCATTTAGGTGGCCGCTTGGCACATTGGGTTCTATTGTTACAAGAATTCGATTATGAAGTGATTCATCGACCCGGCACTGCACATGCATTAGTAGATTTTCTCTCTCGATTAGATTCCGGTGAAGCTCCAATAGGTGTTGATGACACCCCACCAGCAATATATGTTACTAAAACAACTAGTGATAAATCTGCAGAACCTTCTCTGACACCTACCTACTATGATCAGTTATTAACCTTTCTTACTGATGGATGTCTTCCCCCTCAAACTTCTCCTGCGATGAGGCGGAAAATTACAGTTTACAGTCGCAGATTCCGGTTGATTGCCGGACAGTTATATTATATGGATCACACTGGGGTCTTGCTTTGTTGTATTCCTCCACATGAAGTAAACTCGGTTATTTCTATGGCACATTCAATACCTTCCGGTGGACATTTTGCCGCAGATCTTACATACCGAAAAATTATGCAAAGTGGGCTCTGGTGGCCTACTATGTACAAAGATGTGACTCAGTTTGTGCAGCAGTGTGACAATTGTCAGCAATCTGGCCAGCCATTACAATGCCATTTCTTTCCTCTACAACCTGTATTACCTTTGGAACCTTTCCAGAAATGGGGTCTTGATTTTATTGGACCAATCACACCTCTAGCAATCCTTAGCAACAATCGATACATTCTGACATGCACAGATTATGCTACCAGATGGGCAGAAGCTTGGGCCTTACGATCTGCCACAGCTGTTTTGGTGGCCAAATGCCTGATTAAGGACGTATTCCCACGTTATGGATTACCTTTGGAACTTGTCACAGATCAAGGGACACACTTTGTCAACAATTTAATGCGAGTGCTCACACACACTTTTCAAATTCTGCATAAAATCAGTTCACCGTATTATCCTCGTGCTAATGGCTTAGCTGAGAGTACAAACAAAACATTGTTGACTATGCTTCGTAAACTGATTGTGGAATCACTAGAAAGATGGGATCAGTTACTACCTATAGTATTATGGGCATACCGGATTACATACAAAGTAGCAACTGGACTGACTCCTTTCAAGCTTGCTTATGGGCTGGAAGCAATTGCACCAATGGAACTTGTAGTACCCAGTTTACGCGTGGCTATCACTCAGAAACTGTTACCTAAAGACTCTTTGTCATTTCGGTTGGAAGCACTCAGAAACTTGGATGAACATCGCTGGGAGAGTTTACTAGTTCTTCAAGAAGTTTAGTTGCGGCAAGCTTGTACTCATGATAGGTATCTTAAAACTCTAGTTTTTACGGTGGGACAACTTGTGTTATTTTATAATGCTAAATCAAATCGTGCAGCTGGAAAATTCAAATTACAGTGGTTTGGTCCTTACCAGATTAGTGAACAAGTGGGCCCAGCTACTTTTTGGTTGACTACATTGACCGGAGTTCCTCTTCCTAAAGTGATCAATGGTTCAAAGTTGCGGCCGTATCACCAAGCACCTGATTCTCGCTGACGTGTTCTTCGTTTTTTTGCATGTTATTTACTTTCTTTTTTGTTTTTGCGTGATTAATTAAATAAGTCTGTAAATATCCTCATTTTGATATCTAATTATGATTAACAGCCGCCCTGTATTATCGATTCTGCACATGCATGCACGCCATAGTTATGAAGGTTATCATCTCAACACCACATGATGATTAGCATTTTCGATCGCCTCCTGTTGCCAAGTTTCTACTTAATCTTCTTCTTTTCGCTGTTAATCGCTATTGTGTCTGTGTGTTTTGTGTGCTTTGTGCTTTCTGTAATCACTGTGTATTCGTGCTACTTCGCGTGCGGATCATGGAAGCTTTAGCAAATTTTGCTACCTTCTGTGATGGAATCCCTCAAGACGTGAGTGAATTCTTGCGTGTCCGAAGTTTGTCCAACTTCGCTGAATTGCCCTGGCATTCAGTGGAGTGTCATCCATACTATGCTCAAATTATCGCTGCTATTGCCGCCATACGTGCTACGGAGCAGAGTTGGCCTATTACATGTTTCCCATCTCGTGTCCTAATCACCCAACAATCATTTGCTGCCGCTTTCCGACTTCCTCTAGAAGGACGAGAGAATGGTCCTAACCTTTCGATCGCTACTATGATTGAATTGTTCCCCAGGCACTCTTCGAATGAGTATGCCATACTTTGTCGCCCTGATCCTGAACGGACTGCCCTTCAATTTTTAGTAGCCTACTGAACTTACAGAAACGCACTTACGAGATTTCTCGCTTGTTCTAATCGATGATTGATATGGCTACTAGAGAGCCTGTCAATTTTGTTTCTTACTATTTCCGGCACATTCACCGTGAATGCGTTACGGTCATTAAGCACATTAACAAAGGTGATCTCCCATGATCACGTCTTCCCCACATCTTGACATTTCTCTTTCTTGCCATCCAAGCAGCGCAACCACGTCCAAACGCTCCCGTCCTATACCATGAGGAATCTACACAAATACTTGAAGATACCGAAGATGATGATGAAGATATCTTCCAACTTCTCCGTCGAAAATGTAGAAAGATAAGCACCTTTGAAAGTCAAGAACAAGGTTCCATCGCTGGAAATGAAGAAGAAGGACATGAAGAAGAAACCTTTCACGACACCGCTACTTCAATCCATATTGACTCTTCTGGACAATCTTCTCAGGATAACCAAGAGGAACACAGTGTTTCCACCACTGCTTCTAACGCCGATTCTTCTCGACAAGAGTCTCAACACCAATCCCAAGAAGAAGTGCAAGATCTTGTTGCGGGCATGCTCGATGAAATAATCGCTCTGGTGGAGTCTATGAGTACCCGCACTGAAGCAATCACGCAGCAACCTATTGAAAAATTGTTGGTGGCTAACACTTTGCTACCCACTCCTCCACCCATGCCTCCGAATAAGCCCATTGAACCTGTTTTACCTATTGTTCCTGAAGCACCGGATTCTTCCTCCTCTTCACTTAACTATTCTCCACCCTCTTCCCGTCAACTCTTGACAGCTTCTTCATCTCAACCACATCCTCCTCTTCTGTTTCCTTCAATACCTATGTTTACTGAGCTAGCATCCATGGGTCATATGTTGATCCAACTATCGCAACAGCTACCAAAAAAGATGAAGGAGGTTACTAATAATCTCAGACAAGAATTCCAGCATAAGGTCGATGTTCTTGAAGCAGATATTAATCCACTCCAGGAAGAAGCGGATGCAGTAAAAGCAGAAAATCATGCTCTACACCTACAGATTCAATAGCTCCAGGCCAGACTTGCTGAACAGGAATCATTAATCAGCCAAAGAGATGCTGCATTAGCTGAGATACAAGCTAAAGATGATTTATTGTCTGCTGCTGATGCAGAAATTATCCAGCTAAAACAGTTAGCCCAAGATAGAGAGGATGCTCGTGTAGCACTAGGAAACTTGTTGGAAGAAACTAGAGTACAGTTGGATGAAGCCACATAGAAAGGACAGGAACTGACAAATTTAATAAAGCAAACCAATACAGAGCTCCAGTTCGCAAATGCAAACTTGTTTGAAGCAAATTCTGCTCTTAAAATGCAGATGACGTTAACGGCTCAACTCCAGAAAGAGGTTCCAGCGATTCGAAGAGAGCGAGATGCTTATTACCAGACCATCCAGTACCAATCACACGAACTGGAGAGAAGAGAAAAGCAGCTCGGAGCTCAAGCAGAGCATTTATCCCGTGTCGATCAACAGATTGCGGATATGAAATTGAGCCGTGACATAGCACTGGCAAACGATTTCTATCTACAAGAGGCCTTTTTGCAGACACAAGCTGAAATTTTGATGAGCCAAGTAATTGCCGCAAGTTCAGTTAGAACTGATGCTCAGCTTGTAGAACCGGAGATTCTAAAAAAGATGTTGGACTCGCTGAAGCAGAAAATTGCCAGAACATTTAAGTTAGCCCGAACAATGTATATTCAGGGTATAGTAGAAGAGCCATAAATTTTGTAAACTTTCGGGTTCAAGTCCACCGTGCGTGCCAGTGTAAGCCGCCAGATTGGCAATTGTAAATCTTTTTCTTTTCATATTCCGCACAAACCGAAAGGTCGTTGCGTAGAGTTGTATCTATTTATAATCTAATGAAAGGACGCTTCGAAAACGATCAGGAGGATCGCTAGATTGGTTGTCTAGGCGATTGCATTCTGTGAAGTTGTCATAGCGCAGTGTTGAGAAATCTGAGTATTACTATTCTTGTCTCTTTTTGATTACATTAGCTTGTGTTTGGGCACAGTTCCTTTAGGTTAGAAAACGTAAGTTTGTATTACGGTAATGAATAGCTTCGGCGCTGTGTATTGAGAACGTATCAATCGGAGTGTAATCGGTAAGGTTGTGGAAGAACTAGCAATAGTCTGAGTACAGACAGTAAGACTGTGAGAGAACGAACCAGAGGATTGATAGTAATTTGTATGCAGAGTTTTGAGTGTTAAAGTACTACGAAGTAAATGTGTTGATTGGGAAAATTAAGTAATAGGACCTCTGATTAACAGACCCTTCCACTCCCAAGAACCCAAAAAGAGCTTAAACATACTTATGACGACGCGCGTTAATCAATACTTCACTAAATTTGGTGGATGTAAAGAAAAATGTCGTTTACATTGGGTACCATATCATTGGTACCCAATGACACAGATCTCGGACACGGCGACGGTGCAAAGCCAAAGTGAGAAGCTAAGATGAATTTCGCGTCATCCACTCCGACATGACTGTGCTGCAAACCTTCATGTTTGTGGCCATTGAGCATTTACCCATGCACTTGCATGGAACGGCCTCAACATTACAACCATTCGTAACATGTGACCTCAACTCCTAGAGCAACAAATCTGACCCCGGCTTCTTACACTTCCCTCCTACATAATCCTCGATTCTGTTCGGAGACTGGTCTGCACGCAGAGGACATGTGAAACTTGCGACTGAAGATTTGACGCTGTCTAGCCGGCCCTTGAGCATTACCTTCCCTGAAACCTCTTTCTCATGCTCATCCAGAAGTTCGTCACTCGTAACCTTCTGCCCCTCATGCTCATCCAGAAGTTCGTCACTCGTAACCTTCTGCCCCAGCCCATGTTCGTCTGTGCGAACAGGACTCACAACGGCACCTGAAACGCCGCATAACGACACTGATCCACTCACCTGATGATCACTTTTTGAAGCCAGCGTCGCAAGTCCCTGCAGGGGAACCAGCGAGGTTCCGACTTCACCAGTTATTCCAAGAACAGGTTTCCAGCTCCGTACCATTCTCATTCTTGTCGACTCACACCGATCGCCGCTCGACTCTGAACTTGAAGATGACTCGGAAGATTCGCAATCGTTGCTAGCCTTCACCACTTTCTTCCGCTCTTTAAGCCCCACCTTCATTTTCTTCTTCTCTTCCTTCTTGGCGGCTTTCAATTCCTTCTCCTTCTGCTTCACCAACAACTTGAGCTCAGCAAGCTCCTTCTTCAAGCTAGTATGCTCGGTAGATGGAAGTGTCCGAGCAGAGCATGTTCCATCTGCCATATCGCGGGCAGAAGTGAGCATGGGGAGATTCCGAGGACGAAATGAGCTCACGCGCAACTGTGTCGATGGCAAAGCATTCTCGGAACGATAAAATACCGCATGGCTTTGGTCAGTAAAAGGCGACTGTAGAATATTGCGTTCAGTAAAGATATTTCCTGCTACACGCATAGCCATGTCCTTCGTCTATATTCGCCAAGAAGCTGTGCTGAAGAAGTCTCACGATGATTATCTGCTAGATCATGGCGGTCTTTATAGGACAAGGTGTAAAATATGCTACCCTCGCGCTTTCCAATCTCCTGACTATCGACGGTTCAGAATGACATAAGAACGATCGACGATCGGGAAACCCAGCAATGCCACCTCAAGCCTAGACAAATGTAAAGCGGTCCATAATCCCAATTTGATCGACCGCGAAGAACATACATACATATACACACACAGAAAACAAAAACATACATACATGCAAACAAAAACATACATACATACATATACACACACACAGAAAGTAATATGGATGTAAATGTGTACAAACAAAGATATATAGGCACACACACATCCATGCATATATAAGAATGCATCTTTAATTTCTCTCTCATCCAAAAACAAGTGTGTGATTTCAAAATTTATTATGTTACATTCACATAGTCCATTGTGCCATCCGAGTTACGAATTGTGAGTCACTTTATTATTATTTCAAAGCCATTCACATAGTCCATTGTGCCATCCCAGTTACGAATTGTGAGTTACATTTGAGCTTCCTTGAAGTCCATATTTTGCTACTTTGGAGTCATTTAGTGCAATGGAAAACAACAATGAGGTGTTTCGCATGCTTCAAAGCGAACATAAGCTTGATAGGACTGACTATCCAATGTGTTCTTACATGATTATACATGTTCTCGTTGCTAATATAGAGCATAGTGGCAAATATTGACAAGCGACCCGACGGTTCTTCTACTACATCACATGTTGTCATAGATGGAGGTTTTTCTTCAAGTATAGTGATTGGGCCTTGCAACTACACAAGAAAAACTTATATGGGTGGAAATGATGCTTAAGCTCATGCATTGACTTCTCTTTCCATGAAGCGACATATTGTTTGTAGCCTTTCCTCAATCACAAGGTTGCGATCACTCAAGAGTAGTGGAAGAGAGAAAAAGAGAGCTTGCACAAGATAAGGGACAATTTGATGCAGAAGAGTAGACAAGATATGACTCAGAGAAAGAGAAATTTTGATATTATAGATGTGAGTCAATCAATACAATAGCTTTGGAAAATAGCTTTTTGATGAAGCCTCTACCTCCTGACCACCCCCGAGCTATCACAATCTCATTCACACTCACACTCTCAATTTTATTAGTACCTAACTCACAAAGAGTGAGGAATCAACTTAAGCTTGTGAGAGGTGCTTTTACTCAATTTTTCAATTTGCAGAATAGTCTTAGAGATGGCCTAGGTCCAAATCTGCCTCCAAGTATCACTTTTGAGCCTTGTAAGTTTAGAAATTCTAGAGAAAATAAAAACAATGCATTTTCTTATAGTGAACTAAATATAGAGCCCTAAACGAGGTTCTTAAACCATGATTCACAAAAACTTCATAGAGACACATTCATTCTCTAATGCATGTTTATCAAAACCTTAAAAGAACCTTTTTATCGAGCAACATTAAGTACATGAAATATAGGATGCACATTTGAATGTTGAGGTAATTCCAGCAAATAAGCAATAGATCCAACCTCTTTCAAAACTTTAAAAGGATCTGTATATCGAGGAGAAAATCAATGATCTTCCCCTAGCAAGAAGTTAGATCAGTCAGGATTGACTTTAAGAAATACCATGTCATCTGTTTGAAATTCAAGTGGTCTTCTCCTCAAATCATAGAATTTCTTTTCTCTTTTTTGAGCTTCTTTTATGTGTTGCTTAATTTTTCCAAGTTTATACGTTTTCTCAAGCATTTCTTTAATTACTTCTACTTTACTTGAGAAACCCAAAAATGAAACAGAGTCATTTTTATAGATGCATGCCATGCACTATTGTATGCAGACTCAACTAAGGGAAAATATTCACTCCAATTATCTCTCTTTTCACTTACATACATGAGCAACATATCTTCAAGTACTCGATCAACCCTCTCAATTTCCCCATCAGTTTGTGGATGGAAAGCTATACTCATATGAAGTTGAGTTCGAATCGATTCAAATGTCCCTCTCCAAAAGTTTGATGTGAACCTAGAGTCTCTATCAGAAATTATGCTTTTATCCATTCCATGCAATGAAAAAATTTCTTTTACAAATAGTCTTGCAACATTCAAGGCATTATTATTCTTTTCATAGCGAAAAAATGTGACATCTTGGTAAGTCGATCAACTACCACAAATATGGTATCATGTTTACTTTTGGTCATGGTAAATTAAGTGATAAAGTCCATAGAGATAGCCTCCCACTTCTGATTCGGAACATCCAAAGGTTGAAGCACTCCAGACATTCTCCTAAACTCAAAAACATTCACTAACATATTTTCTAATATCATGATTCATACATGGCTAGAAGTAAGGATATTTCATTTTAACATAGGTCCTTGTGTGGATATGCAAAAAAAGGTGCATCATGACAATCATGCAATATTTTAACTTTTAATGGAGACTCACAAGATATGCATAATCGATTGTTACAAAACAAAGATCCATTCTGTAAACAAAATTTTTCTTGATACATTGGTCCCTTGTTTGCATTCAAAAATTCAAATAGGTGCATAAAAAGAGTCATGTTTTAGTTCTTCTTGAACTTAATTGAGAAAATAAGAATTTCTTACAGAAAGGATATTACATAAAGGTCCTCAACTCAATGAATTAATGACCTTATTTTCCTTAACAGTTAAATACTTAATGTCAAAATCATACTCGCTTAATAATTCAACAAGATCTAGTTGTTCTTTAATCTTACAAAGCGCTTGAGCCTTATCATGAAAAAATTACATCCTATCTTCTTGCTTTAGTTGTCAAGGATCACAATTTAGGAAGATCCTCCCAAGGCCTGCATAGACATCCTAGATTGCCCATTATACAAGCTCTAAAAGGTTCCTTAGTTGCATTCACTATAGGTAAATGATGAAGAACAATACCTTGCTTTTGCATCTCCTTCCATACTGTCCCTATCACTATGATAGGTTCTTGATGAGGCTGCATAGTGTTGGGAAAGATGGATGGATGCTCCAAGAGATTGAGTAGGTACTACCAAAACCTGCTTTGTACTAGTCGTCTTTTGCTTTAGACTTGATAAGTGGGCCTTATTAGCTTTCCAATGACACCATAAGATGGCCTATGCACTTTGGAAATAATGTGTGCAATGATTGAACCAAAATAGATAACTTTGAAACTCACAATCTCAAGAAAACCTTCTATTTATGTCCAACGCTCATCAAATTTTTGGTAATGGTTGGTACATAGAGTACCCTGCTCAACAAATTCTGATTTCCATCACAAGTCTTAACATTTCCAACTTTAACTACTGAGTGCTTGGTGTCATCACCTGTTTGGACTTGATGCTTACCTTTTGGTTCCTCAAGATCAGAGAGTAGTGCTACATTGCTAGCCACATGATTTGAGCATCCTGAGTCAATGTAGAATAGGTGGTCATCATTTGTACCTGAATTTGAAGTCATGTTCATAATCAGAAGAGAGTCATCTTGCTCCTCTGTGTAGTTGTTGTAGTCCTTTTTGGATTTGCATCCTCCTTGGTAGTTGCCATTGTAATTATTGTTGTAATTGTTGTTGTAGCCTTGGTGATGATTGAATCTACCTCTTGACTGTGAGTATCCACCTCTTTGGTATCCCCATCCTCTCTAATTCTTGTAATTCCTGAAACACTCATCTGTAGTATGATTTGATAAACCACAAATGTTGCATGGTGAGGAGTTATAGGATCTCCCCCTACCTTGCTTACCTCCTTTGCCCCTTCCTCTCCCTGCATAGTTGGCTTGGGAGGTAGAGCCTTCATCTTCCACCTTCTTGCTCTTGCCTTTATCTTTAGACTTCTTATCCGTGTATAGGGCAGAAGAGTTATTACCTTTGGATGTATCTCCATTTTTGTTGAGCTTTGCTTCATGAGTGAACAATTGTCCCATGAGAGTTGTAAGATCTGGAATTTGCATGTCCATGTAAAGGTCCATGGCAGTGGTGAAGCTTTCCCATTTGTCATCAGCCTTGATCCCATTGATCACTTGCCTTACAATCTGCTCCTCTTCAATCTCTTCTCCTATGCTTGCTATTTGATTTGCTACATCTTTAATCTTGGTCACAAATTCTGAAACAACTTGCTTGGGTTGCTTCCTTGATGTTGTGAATTCAATCCACAACTGATTTTTCCTAGCCCTTGTGTTAGAGGAAAAATAGGATGACAAGGTTTCCCAAGTCTCTTCTTCGGTACTAACTCCCATGTATCACTCTCCTTGAGTGCTTCAATCTCCTCATCCATAGCTTCTTTCCATTCTGTCTTGGTTATGGCTTCTTCATATGATCCTGGTTCTTCAATTGACAAATCTTTGGCAAGATAAATGGAATGTTTAGTAACAAGAGATGTATCATACCCATATCTGATAGGTTTTTTGCTTTCTCTTTGTGATCTTCTGATTGATTGAGTTGAAGATTCAGGTATGTCTTCAAGCTTCTTCATCTTCATTTTTCCCTTGGACTTCCATGCCTTGAACTCTTGAAGGTTGATAGTATCTTCATCATCTGAACTTGAGTCTTCATTCTCAGTAGGTTCCTCCTTAGCAAGACTTGGAAACTCCTCTTCCAAATCATAGGGTAATTTAACCTTCCTGCATTCATTCTCATACCAAGAATCATTTTCATCAAAGACAACATCTCTACTCACCATGAATCCCTTATTGGAAGGGTTATAAAACCTGTATCCTTTTTGATTCAAATCATATCCAATAAAGATGCACTTCTCAGCTTTAGGATCTAGCTTTCCTCTTATCTGAGAAGGAATGTGTACATATGCTACACATCCAAATATCCTGCAATGGTCAAGTGAGGGTCTCTTACCATGCCATGCTTCATAGGGTGTCATCCCATCAAGGGACTTAGATGGTAACTTGTTTATGAGATAAGTGGCAGTAGAAACACTCTCTGCCCATAGATAGTTAGGTAACTTTTTTTTATTCAACATAGACCTACCTGTCTCAACAATCAACCTATTTCTTCTCTCAGCTACCCCATTTTGTTCAGGAGAATACCTTGTGGTTATTTCTCTTTTGATGCCTCTGTCCTGCAAGAAGTTTTCAAAATCATTGGAGAAGTACTCACCTCCTCCATCTGATCTTAACCTCTTCAAATTCTTTCCTATCTGATTTTCAACAAGTGCAAGATATTTTTTAAAGCAATTAAACACCTCATCTTTGTGCTTCATGAAGTACTCACCTCATCT
This sequence comes from Ceratopteris richardii, assembly GCA_020310875.1. NCBI lineage: Eukaryota > Viridiplantae > Streptophyta > Polypodiopsida > Polypodiales > Pteridaceae > Ceratopteris > Ceratopteris richardii. The sequence continues at coordinate 95,713,693 of CM035429.1, forward strand.
TTGTAAATCATATGTTACTTGGATACATTAGGTTTTCCAAGCACACATTGATCCCTGCATATTTGCTTCAAAGTTCTTTCTCCTATATGCCCTAATCTTTTGTGCCAAATCTCAAGCTCTGAAAGTGTTTGATCCTTATAACTGTATAGTGCAATAATCTTTGTGTCTTCTAACTCAAAAGTGAAAAGTCTACCTGTTTTTTCTCCTTTAGCAATCCTCTTGAACCCATGCCTTGGATCCTCCACAAATGCTCCATATTGGTTGAATCTAACCTGCAAACCTTTCTCCACAATCTGTCCAACCCTCATCAAATTTTTGGTAATGGTTGATACATAGAGTACCCTGCTCAACAAATTCTGATTTCCATCACAAGTCTTAACATTTCCAACTTTAACTATTGAGTGCTTGGTGTCATCACCTGTTTGGACTTGATGCTTACCTTTTGGTTCCTCAAGATCAGAGAGTAGTGCTACATTGCCAGCCACATGATTTGAGCATCCTGAGTCAATGTAGAATAGGTGGTCATCATTTGTACCTGACTTTGAAGTCATGTTCATAATCAGAAGAGAGTCATCCTGCTCCTCAGTGTAGTTTGTTGTAGTCCTTTCTGGATTTGAACCCTCCTTGGTAGTTGCCATTGTAATAAATGTTGTAATTGTTGTTGTAGCCTTGGTGATGATTGAATCTACCTCTTGACTGTGAGTATCCACCTCTTTGGTATCCCCTTCCACTACAACAGATCGATGGTATACCGAGGTTTCTACCGAGGAAAATGAACGCGGCTTTATTTGCCGCGACGCCGGTGTAAAGGTCGGTTTCCGCGTCGGTACCAAAGAGTCGGTATAGGCGTCGGTCTAGACGTCGGTAAAACCTTCGGTATATTCGTTGGTATATGCGTCAGTATATGCGTCGGTAACCGGTTTCTGCTGCATCGCCTCTTGGGTGTACCGACGGTTATTCAAATGATACTACTGGGAGTACTGTCGCTTATACCGACGACCATACCTGCAAAAATTTTTTTGGGCAGAATGTTTTGTCTTTTGCTACAGCAACATTACCATGATGTTGCTGAACAAATGACAATACACTCTGCCCAAAAAAAACAGAGTACATGTGATGTGTACTCTAATGACAACCGAAATATGATTTCATGAAACAGAGTATTATTGTACACAAAAGAGATCGATAATCAGAATGAACAATGAACCATGTACAAAAGAAGTTATATATTTCAATAATGAAGCATGTACAAGAGTGTGACAAACCACTGTCATATATGACGCTTTTACAAAATGTGGCAAAGCAATGTATTGCCATATGGAAATCAAATACAAAATATTGGACTTCCACTGCCATACACATGCAAAGAACGTTCCATATCAACAGTCTTGCAACAAAGAACAATAATGGAATGAGATAAATTCACATGAAAATTACAAACAAGTAAAAACCAAGTTTATAAATTAATTACCTCATCGCAAACGCTCCCATGAAACTACCGCACCGCGTCCCTCCAAGTCCTGCAATAGTGCAGTCAACCCAGGACTATATCCATAAGACTCCTCCGATCGTGTTGGAGGAGGACCCATTGCCAACTCCTGAAACAAATATAAAAAGATTAGAGAAATATATGTTGGATGTGATGGCTGGATGCACTCAGAAGTTGAGTTGATGCTGCAAATCCTGCTTCACACCTGCCCTCTCTTCTCTTCAGATATGCTTAGTAGACTCCTTGAGCTTCCAAATAACACCAAAATATGCTATATGTACTTTGGAAATGAGTTGAGTAATGATTAGATCAAAACAGACTACTTGTGATTTCAAGAATCCTGAAAAACTTGCTATATTGGTACTGACACCTGCTCAGAGTTATGCTCAGTGTGACCAGCACACTTAAAATTGATCTAATTGCTTTTGGACATAATCAATTAGCTTAACAAGCTTTCATTTGCGAGTGGAATGAGAGGAAATGACAAACTACACTCAGAGAAATCACTTTAGCAAAATTAGGTGTACCCCCGATTTTTTAGGAGACTTACAGTCACAGACCAGTGAGCACCCCGACTGAGATTTCTCTGTTATGGTAGATCCAATGGCCTTGAAAATTTGTAGAAGTATAGTAGACTTTGAGCTGAATCCAATGCACTTTGAATCATCCGATTTGGTTCAGTAGATCTTGAGATATGCCTCTTAGAAGTTGACAGAGTTGAAGATAATCACACAGGGAAACCAGAGATTATGAATGTAAGTTTATTGATTAAATCTAATGATTGTACATTCCCATTGGCATGTAATGTGATGTTCAATGGTACTCAGAGGTGTAGGCTATGGTGTAGCTCATACACACTCAACAATTCACTCAGAAATGCCTCGGGAGGAGTGAAGGACACCCGCGACTTTTGACTTGTAGCTTTTATAGAGATTGAGTAAAATTTTGAATTTCAAATCCATGTCAATCTCCTTGAATCATGTACCTAAAACTGAATGAGATATTCTCTCAATCATTCACCCACTCAATCAATCAAGGTTTCCACGACTTTCTCAGATAGGTGTAATTACATGAGTGGTTAAAGTCATATAGACTTTTACATGAGAGAAAAGGTAAGAATCAATAAGACTAAGTTCCTATGGTTCTTGATTTTTGTGAATATATCCTGCAAGGGTCCAAGCTCTTTGTGAAGACTTCAAAGTTGATATCCAAGCCAAGTCTTCCAAAGCTTCCAATGTTCCAAGCCAATGTGTGTAGGCTTGTTTTGCACCAACAGCTCCCCCTCAAGCCAAACACTTTGGCTCAAGTCTTCATCTCTAATCTTCAATTAGTTCCTGCAATCCAATCATGGATTTAAATCTGCATAGCTTGCTTCCATCCAGAGCTTTAGTAAGCAAATCTGCACATTGTATATTAGTAGACACATATGATAATTGAATTTCTTTGCTAAGTAACTTCTCCCTCACGTAGTGGTAGTGAACCTCTATGTGTTTTGTCCTAGCATGATAAATTGGATTAGCTGCTAGGTGAAGAGAACTTGTGTTATCCCCAAATATGATTGGTGGCCTTGTGTATAGGCCCAATTCTGAATATAATAGCTTCAACCATATGGCTTCTTGAGTGGCATTGGCTAGCCCTCTATACTCTGCCTCAGTAGATGACAAAGCTACTGTGGGTTGTTTCTTGGATGACCAAGAAATTGGTTTATCACCTGCAAAACATATGTAACCAGATGTACTCCTCCTGTCATCCTTGCAACCTACCCAATCTGCATCTGAATATACTTTAATATCAATGTCTGATGAATATGGAAAGTACAAACCATGATTTTGTGTTCCCTTTAGGTACTTTACTATCTTCTTTGCTGCCTCCAAATGTGGTACTCTTGGTTTATGCATAAATTGGCTAAGTACACTAACACCATATGATATATCAATCCTGGTTAAGGTAGCATAATTAAGACTACCTACCAAACTTTGGTAACCTGTAATATCCTTGAGTTCTTCTCCTTCATGTGCATTGAGTTTATGGTTGACCTCCATAGGAATGTTTGAAACTTTAGCTTCCTGCAAATTAAACTTCTTGACCATGTCCTGAATATACTTCTTCTGAGTAATAAAGATACCTGAATTTGTGTAGACCAATTCAAGTCCTAGGAAGTACTTCAATAATCCAAGATCATTGATCTTGAATTCCTTCATCATTTGTCCTTTGATGTGTCTAATTCCCTGAACATCATTTCTTGTAATAATGATGTCATCAACATAGACACACAAGTATATTACCTCTGAATTGTTTCTCTTTATAAACAATGAAGTATCTGCTTTACTCATCACAAATCCTTGATCTAGGAGATAGGTTGTCAACCTGTAATTCCATGCTCTAGGTGCCTGCTTCAATCCATACAGAGCCTTCTTCAATTTACAAACATGATTTACCTTATGGGAATCTTCATAGCCAGGTGGTTGTGACATGTAGACCTCTTCAGATATCCATCCATTCAAGAATGCATTCTTCACATCCAATTGGTACATGTTCCAATTCTTGGATGCAGCTACACTCACCATAATTCTGATAGTTGGCATCTTGGCCACAGGAGAAAATGTCTCCTCATAATCAATGCCTTGGGTTTGTGCAAAACCCTTGGCTACCAACCTAGCTTTATACCTGTTTATTGTACCATCTAAGTTCCTCTTAAGTTTGTAGATCCATCTGGATCCTATCACCTTCATGGAGTCCTTCTTGGGTACTAAGTCCCAAGTATCACTCTCCTTGAGAGCCTCCATTTCTTCATCCATTGCTTCCTTCCATTCTGGTTTAGTAATTGCTTCTTCAAATGTACCTGGTTCTTCATTCAAGAGATCCTTTGCAAGATATACAGAGTGCTTGGTTACAAGTGAAGTATCATACCCATACCTAATAGGTTTTTTCTTTTCTCTCTGAGATCTCCTCATAGCTTGAGTTGAGGATTCTGGATTATCTTCAAGTTGCTTCATCTTCATCTTCCCTTTGGATTTCCAAGCCTTGAATTCTTCAATGTTGATGGTGTCTTCATCATCTGAGCTTGTGTCCTCTTTCTGAATTGGTTCTTGCCTGATAAGCTTGGGAAAATCTTCTTCCATGTCATAAGGTAGGCTAAATTTCCTGCACTCATTTTCATACCATGAATCATTCTCATCAAATATGACATCTCTGCTTACCTTGAAGCCTTTGTTTGTGGGGTTGTAGAATCTGTATCCTTTTTGGTTCAAATCATAACCAATGAAGATACACTTTTCAGCCTTAGGGTCTAGCTTTCCCCTTACCTGTGAAGGAATATGCACATATGCTACACAACCAAAGATTTTGCAATGATCCAGAGATGGTCTCTTACCATGCCAAGCCTCATAGGGTGTCATTCCATCAAGTGTCTTTGATGGCAACCTGTTGATTAAGTATGTGGCAGTAGACACACTCTCTGCCCAAAGATAGTTTGGCAATTTCTTTTCATTTAGCATAGACCTAGCTGTCTCTACAATGAGTCTATTCCTCCTTTCAGCTACCCCATTTTGTTCAGGTGAGTACCTTGTAGTAATTTCCCTCTTGATGCCTCTTTCCTGCAAGAAATCTTCAAAGTCATTGGAGAAGTATTCTCCACCACCATCTGACCTTAGCCTCTTCAAATGTCTACCTGTTTGATTTTCAACTAATGCAAGATACCTTTTGAAACAATTAAATACTTCATCCTTATGTTTCATGAAGTATAAGACAGTCCACCTGCTATAGTCATCAATAAAGGACACATAGTACCTTGATCCAGATATGGATGGCTCCTTGCTAGGTCCCCAAACATCTGTATGTACCAATTCCAAATAATCTTCATGCATAAAACCTTTCTTTGTATAGGGCAACATGTGTGACTTACCAAATTGACAAGCCCAACACTTGTATATCATGTGTTGCTTGGATACATTAGGTATCCCAAGCACACATTGATCCCTGCTCATTTGTTTTATGGTCCTTTCTCCAATGTGACCTAATCTCTTGTGCCAAATCTCCAATTCTGATAGGGTTTGGTCTTTATAGTTGTACAAAGCAATGCTCTTTGTATCTTCTAGTTCAAAGGTAAATAATCTACCTGATTTCTCTCCCTTGGCTATCCTTCTGAATCCATGTCTTGGATCCTCCACATATGCACCATGTTGAGTGAACCTGACTTGTAGACCTTTTTCAACAATCTGACCTACACTCATCAGATTCTTGGTGATTGTTGGAACATACAACACTCTGCTTAGTAAATTCTGATTGCCATCACTTGTTTTGACATTGCCTACTTTAACAATTGAATGTTTAGTGTCATCACCTGTCTGCACTTGGTGCTTGCCTTTAGGTTCTTCCAAATCAGAGAGTAAGGCAACATTTCCAGCTACATGGTTAGAGCAACCTGAATCAATATAAAATAAGTGATCATCATTGATACCTGATTTAGATGTCATATTCATGATCAACAAGGAATCATCTTGCTCCTCTGCATAATTGTTGTAATCTTTCCTATTCCTGTATCCACCTTGATAGTTGCCATTGTGATTGTAGTTGTTGTTATAATTATTGTTGTAGCCATGGTAGCCTTGAGATTGGTTGAATCTGCCTCTGCCTTGAGAGTATCCTCCTCTTTGGTGACCTCTTCCTCTTTGGTTCTTGTAGTTTTTGTAGCATTCATCTGTGGTATGGTTAGACAAGCCACAAATATTGCATGGAGATTGATTGTAGGGTCTCCCCCTACCTGACTTACCTCCTCTGCCCCTACCTCTAGATGATCTACCTCTCCCTGCATAGTTTGCTTGGGAGGTAGAGCCTTCTTCATCAACCTTCTTGCTTTTACCCTTGTCTTTAGTCTTCTTATCAGTATATAGGGCAGAGGGATTGTTACCTTTTGATTGCTCTCCATTCTTTGTGATCTTTGCTTCATGTGTAAAGAGTTGTCCAATCAGAGTTGTTAGATCAAGTGCTTGGATGTCCATGTATAAGTCCATTGCTGTGGTAAAGCTCTCCCACTTGTCATCTGCCTTTAGTCCATTGATCACTTGTCTGACTATTTGCTCTTCCTCAATTTCTTCTCCAACACTTGCAAGTTGATCTGCAATGTCTTTGACTTTGGTGACAAAATCTGAGACACATTGTTTTGATTGCTTCCTAAGAGTTGTAAACTCAATCCATAGCTGATTCTTTCTGGCCCTTGTGCTTGATGAAAAGTATGTTGACAAGGTTTCCCAAGTCTCTTGGGAAGTCTTGCAATTCCTTACATGAGGTAGAAGGAAATCAGAAATAGAGTTTAGAAGATATGACCTTGCCAAAGCATCTTTTGCACACCATTGGTTGAGCCTCTCATGTTCATCCTTTGTAGGTAGGCCTCTAGTCTTGAATGAGGGCAACTCCTCATCTCCTGAAATGTATCCATACAAGCTTCTCCCTTGTAGATAGGTCTTCATTCTTAGAGACCAAGCCTGGTAATTATTTCTATCCAATTTGTCAATGAAGGAAGGGAAACCATCACCCATGATTACCTTATTTGCTCTAATACCACTGTTGGATGTGATGGCTGGATGCACTCAGAAGTTGAGTTGATGCTGCAAATCCTGCTTCACACCTGCCCTCTCTTCTCTTCAGATATGCTTAGTAGACTCCTTGAGCTTCCAAATAACACCAAAATATGCTATATGTACTTTGGAAATGAGTTGAGTAATGATTAGATCAAAAGAGACTACTTGTGATTTCAAGAATCCTGAAAAACTTGCTATATTGGTACTGACACCTGCTCAGAGTTATGCTCAGTGTGACCAGCACACTTAAAATTGATCTAATTGCTTTTGGACATAATCAATTAGCTTAACAAGCTTTCATTTGCGAGTGGAATGAGAGGAAACGACAAACTACACTCAGAGAAATCACTTTAGCAAAATTAGGTGTACCCCCGATTTTTTAGGAGACTTACAGTCACAGACCAGTGAGCACCCCGACTGAGATTTCTCTGTGATGGTAGATCCAATGGCCTTGAAAATTTGTAGAAGTATAGTAGACTTTGAGCTGAATCCAATGCACTTTGAATCATCCAATTTGGTTCAGTAGATCTTGAGATATGCCTCTTAGACGTTGACAGAGTTGAAGATAATCACACAGGGAAACCAGAGATTATGAATGTAAGTATATTGATTAAATCTAATGATTGTACATTCCCATTGGCATGTAATGTGATGCTCAATGGTACTCAGAGGTGTAGGCTATGGTGTAGCTCATACACACTCAACAATTCACTCAGAAATGCCTCGGGAGGAGTGAAGGACACCCGCGACTTTTGACTTGTAGCTTTTATAGAGATTGAGTAAAATTTTGAATTTCAAATCCATGTCAATCTCCTTGAATCATGTACCTAAAAGTGAATGAGATATTCTCTCAATCATTCACCCACTCAATCAATCAAGGTTTCCACGACTTTCTCAGATAGGTGTAATTACATGAGTGGTTAAAGTCATATAGACTTTTACATGAGATAAAAGGTAAGAATCAATAAGACTAAGTTCCTATGGTTCTTGATTTTTGTGAATATATCCTCCAAGGGTCCAAGCTCTTAGTGAAGATTTCAAAGTTGATATCCAAGCCAAGTCTTCGAAAGCTTCCAATATTCCAAGCCAATGTGTGTAGGCTTGTTTTGCACCAACAATATATATGAGAAATTTAACACAAATAAATTCTATAAATAAAATGGTACTTACAAACTCATGAAGCATCATGTCATATCCGCCGCTGCCCAAATGTGACGGTCCAATCGTGTCTAGACGTGTGGCTGCGGCATTTCGCTACTGGCAATATCGATCAGGAGTCTGCTGCTGCTCATCACGAATCATGTCCTACTCCTCAGCATCTAACCACACAGGCTTTGGTAAGCCTTCTCTGAATGCATCACGAGCCTCGGATCGTCGATGCCACATGAGCTCACATGCGGTATGCAGAATCCACTCTCAATTGACAATCGACTGTCCATCGGCTGGTCGGAACTCCTGGTAAATCGTCTGTGTGATATAATTCTTCCGATCTTTATCCTGTTCACTCCATTTCCGCATGATGGAGTGCCCAAACTGGATGGAGCAAAGCTGTCATATGCGTGCACGCATTGCTTTGCCAGTCGCATCCATCACCGGAGCTCCATCTCGGATACTATACACCTTGGAGTCATCATGGTCATGAGCACCCCAAGGTGTACGTGGTGTACTGTGTGGTGTACTACGTGGCGTACCTACATCTGAGGTACTCGTCCTAGGAGTAGAAGCGGGCGACACAACGTCCGTCGCACTGCCTCCACAACAACCGCCTCCTCCGCCTCGAGACCTACTTGTAGATCCACTCCTAGAACCTCTTGCTCCAGAGCGTGACCTCGATCTATGAGATGGGCCAGACCCTGTATCGCGCTGAGGTGTCGAACGCACATGTCTACTAGTAGATCCAGTAGGAGATGGCTGCAAAGATGGTCATGGTGGAGTCACAAAGCTAGGAGACATACCTCCTACGGGAGTAGCACCACCCTCAGGAGTGACACCGGCAGGAGTGACACCGGCGGGAGTGACACCGGCGGGAGTGACACCGGCGGGAGTGACACCGGTGGAAGTGAGGCTAGCGGGAGTGAGGCCGGCAGGAGTAAGGCCGCCAGGAGTGAGGCCGGGAGGAGTGCTACGACGAGCGATCCAATACTGTGATGCAGCGGCCATATACGCAGGAGGAACCTGAGATATGAACTCCAAAAATTGCTCCTCTGTCATGGACTGTGGATTGACTAGAGGACTGTCTCCCATCGTGCTCTGTTATAAAAGAACTCAAATAATTAGCATCCGATAAGAAAAATAATATAGGGAATAAACAAAAAAAAAAAACCAAAAATTAGTACGTACAAGTCTTTTAGTACCTCTCTTTCGATAAATTTGATACTTGCACTGTGTGCAAGGACATGCCATTCTCTCTTCAGGATCCAAAGAAGCCATCTACTACAATATGGACATTTTAGAACATTTCTTTTTTGATTAAACCTAAAAATCTAACTCTTAAAGACCTAAATACTTAAATACCTAAAAAAACTTAAAATCCTAGTTTTAAAACGCTAATCTATATAGCTATCCTATTTTATCTATATATTCGGATTTTTTCTTGATTGATCCTATTTTATATATATATTTATTTATTTATTCAGATTCTTTTCCTCTTAATTAAGTTATATGTATGCCTAAACCCTAAAACCCTAATTTTAAAGATCTGGACCTAAATTATGTATATGCTCAATTTCACATATGTGGGTAAAGGTGTACTCAATGCCTTTCCACCTTGCATATTGAACTTGTGAAGTTCTTTGGATATGTACTCAGTTTGAGACAAGAATATACATCTTTTGCTCCTATCACGAGTAATGCACATGCCAAGAATATTTTTGGCATCCCCCAAATCCTTCATATCAAATGTCTGACTCAACTTCTTTTTCAGAATTGACAAATCATAAGAGGACTTCCCAGCAATCAACATATCATCGACATAAAGTATCAAGCATATCAAGTTGCCATCTGAGCATCTCTTTGTGTAGAGACAATGCCACATTGCTTTGAGAATAGCCTTGAGACTTCATAAAAGCATCAAACTTTTGGTACCATTGTCTAGGGGACTGTTTAAGTCCAAACAAGCTCTTCTTAATCTTACAAACTAAACTTTCCTTACCAGGAACTACATAACCCTCTAGTTGTTCCATATAGATCTCATTTGTTAGATCTCCATGCAAGAAATCAGTTTTCACATCCATTTGGACTAGCTCTAAGTCCTCCATTGCAACAAATCCAAGCAGCATGCGCTGGTAGTCAGCTTGATCGCTCGAGAGAAGATTTCCTAGAAATCAACACCATGTTGTTGCTTAAAACCCTTTGCAACAAGTCGTGCTTTATACTTTGGAGAAGCACAATCTGATGTGAATTTCAGCTTATATACCCATTTACGTGGTAAATGTTTCATGCCCTTTGGCAAAGGTACTAAATCCCAAGTACCATTCTTGTGAATAGAATCCAACTCACTCTTCATGGCACGCTACTACTTGACATGATCCTTTGTCTGCATAGCCTCTTTGGAGCAAGAAGGCTCACCGGCATCTGTTAGCATAACAAAATCTAAACCTGGAACATATCTATCAGGTGGATGTGAGACACATGCAGAATGTCTCAATGGTTGCTGAACAGGAATATGTGCAGACTGATGTGAATGGACATTCTCTTGAACACCCCAATGTGCAGCATTTTTACGCATGCTAACTGGAGGACTAGTATCCTCAAATACCACTCTTCTCACTTCAACCTCCTTAGTGGGTTGTTTATGCATCTTAGACTCATTGAAAATGACATCACTACTTCTGATCACTGATCGTGTTTCAGGATCCCATAAGCGATGTCAAAATTGTCCTTCTCGACCATATCCAAGAAAAATGCATTTCTTTGACTTATGGACAAACTTTTGTCTAAGATGCTTGGGTATATGAACATATGCTTCACACCCAAAAACTCGAAGATGATCATAATATGGTGGCTTCCCTGACCATAACTCTTGTGCCACTTTCAAACCTTCGGTAGTACTAGGTGAAAAGTTAATTACATGAACTATAGTCAATACTGCTTCTTCCCAAAAACCTTGTGAGAGGTTTGCATGATGCAACATAGAGAGTACTCTATCTTGAATAGTTCTATTCATCCTCTCAACTACACCATTTTGTACTGAGGTATAAGGAGCTGTAAAATCTCTACGAATCCCTCTAGACTGATAGAAAAGGTTGAATCATGTGAAGTATACTCACCCCCATTAGTTCCTTTTTCAGTTTCAACTAAAGCAAGCCATTTTCTGAAAGTAGGGAATACCTCATCCTTTTATTTGATAGGATATACCCAAACTTTTCTAGTAGCATCATCTATGAAAGTGACAAAGTAAAGAGAACTACCTAAAGACCTAGTCGGGATAGGACCACACACATCTGTATGAACTAGATCTAAAGGCTGAATTGAAGAGTCAATGTGTGTTCTATGCACATTTTTGGTTTGCTTTCCATATTGACAATGCTCACAAAATGAAAAATTAGAGAAAGATAACACAGGTAAGTAGCCAGAACGAGAAAGATTTTTCATTCCACTATGAGATATGTGGCGCAAATGAGCATGCCAAATACAAGCCATAGGCTATTCAGTAATAGTTAACAAGTGTTATTTCTGTGATACAAATAAAGGATAAAGTGAGCCAACTTTGCTTCCTTTTGCAATAACCATATCACCCTTTGATATGCGAAAGGACTGAGCATAGAAGACCACCTTGTAACCAAGGTCATCAAGATGACCAACTGACATCAAACTCTATGATAACTGAGCTACATGGCGTACATTATGCATAGTAAACTTTGAACCATCAATGAACTGCACAACCACATCTCCAATCCCCACAATATCACACTAGTAAGAATCACCAAGTCTGACGGTACCAAGAGACTTTGTTGCATAATTAGAGAACCATTCTCTATGTGATGTTACATGGAAAGAAGCACCAGAATCTAGCAACCAGGTGTAGGAAAGAGAATCAGCCATAAGAGCCTCAATTGGCACAGTACTATCGAGTATCAACACATCAGCATCATCAGAAATAGCATTAATTCCTTCAATCTTCACAGTCGAAGTAGATGGTGCAGGTAATTGTTTAACATGCCCATCCACATTATGTCCTTTACCTTTAGCATTCTTTAATGCATAAGAGTCTTTCTTCATGTGTCCTTTCTTATGAAAATAATGGCATTCGATATCCCTCTTCCTTTATTTGCTTCTACTCTTATATTGTTGACCATTCTTTTCCTTTTTCTTGCTCCTGCCACGTTGTAGATTCTTTCCTTGGGAAGAATCACAAACATTATATGCATCTCCACTCTAAGTGTCAACCATAGATTTTCTACGAATCTCCTCACTCAAGAGTGCTCCACATATGTCATCATAGATGAGTTTACCATTAGGTGCACTATTGCTAATAGCTGTGCAAAATGTATCCCATGATGAAGGCAAGGTGCATAACAACAATACTGCTTCCATTTCATTATCTATATCCATTTTCTAAGCTAGTAACTGAGAGAATATAGCATCAAAATCATTTAAATGAGCAGAAACACTATCTGTGTCCTTCATACGAAGGTCATATAACTTTCTCATCTAGACTTTATTTGATGCCGTCTCTTTTTCATATGTATTGCATAACTTCTTCCAAAGCTCCTCTACACTTTCACAGTCTAAATCCGTAGGTTGAAATTCCATTTACTGGCTTTTATTGCCTCCTTTGAATCTGCATATCTTTGATTTGATTCTTCCATGAAGAAGAGTTTGTGCCATCACATTTTCAAATCTCAAAATGGTCTTTGCCCTGCAAGTTATAGCTCCTCCTCGAAACACTAGCACTAGACCCTGATCCACCGGATGTGCCTGAGACCTTTGATGCCATGATGGTAGAGAACTGAATAGAATGATAGTGGAGCTAGAAGAGTTCGAACACTAACGAATAAGTGTATCAAGGAGTGAATTGACCACTCTATAGTTGAGAAAACCAAAAATCTAGAAAAATTTTGCCAAAGCCCTCTGCAAAATGAGCGTATGACTAGTGTCAAAATATGATAAAACTACAAGTACTGACATGTTTTCCTGCATAGTGAATCGCAGACTCCACTACATATAATCAGTTACCCAATAAAAGCCAAGTAGGCTTATCGAGCACCTATGAACAACTATCATACGTCTCCTATGGTGAGGTTGGGTAAGTCTTCCACCTGCATCACCAAAGAGACCCCGACATCTAGGTGTCTCCCAATTAAGAAAACCTCACCAGGACCCTCCTTATCAAACATAAAAGGCTTTATGCAAAAAACATAGCTGCTATATCAACGACCACGTGGACGTACATAAGCGGTATCCACAGAAGCATACATAATGTGTATGTTCTCAATACATGCAATAAAATGACACTAAAAGGCTGAATGCACAGACCAGAAACCAGCCAATAACACCTGCAAGTTTTTGTCAACTCTGATGTTTTGGCTCAAAAAACGTGCATAAATTTGCAACGGTTGCTCCCACCAAAACTTAAAACCTCTTGAGAAACTTGTAGTTTTACGAGTGTGCCTGAAAGCACAGCCCCAAAGGTTGATTTTTATTGTTGGAGAAGTACAAAGAACACCCTTCTTGATGTTCTTGGACCTGTGTGAAGAGAACTCTATGCAAAAGTACTCCAAAGTGGCTCCAAAAGACACCCCAAAATTGCTTCAGAAATAGGCTTTGAAAGCAAAGAATAAGCTTTGATGGACCAAAACTTATTCAAGGTAATGTCAAGCTTAATCTTTCCCCTTCTTTAGACACCATAAGAGTGTAGCTTAGTGGCAAGAGATTGCCACAATTAAGCAAGCTCAAGGGGAACAGTACTGGGACGGGTGACCTCTCGGGGAAGTACCGAGAACCTCTATATTCCTTGAGGTCCTCCCTCACGTGCAGCCAATGGTGGCTTTGGTTACTTGGATGACAAGGTATGCCTTGGTCACTGCCTAAGTCGTAAGCCTTGGAGATACCCTTTGGGGGGGGGGGTTGCTCACTTCGCTTGCATAAAAGGAAGAAAGATTTTGCCTCAAACTGCTCTGATACGAGTGAATTATTTTGATGGCGATGCACCACAGTGCGCTCTCCTTCTCGAGAGCTCCATGATGATATCCTCGGGGTAGAGAACTGAGTGCCTTAGTCGCACATAGTACTTTGCATAGAGGCTCCTGAAAACGCAGAAAACACAGTACACGGGGAGCACTACGACGGACTTCCTAGGTTTTCCAAATGCGGTCGAACTTACAGTCTATGACTGACCAGGCCACTATATGTTTTATTAAAGAACATACAACGAAGTGTCCGGTGGCCATTTGGCCTTTCACATGGACACTAATGGTAACATGGATATGTTTGGTAGACCAAGTACACTCTAATCCCTATTGCTTTTTTTGAGAGATCTTTCACCTATGTGAGCTAATCGCTTGTGCCAAATATCCAACTCTGATAGAGTTTGACTACCATAAATGAATAATGCAATATTTCTAGTATCCTGGAGTTCAAACGTAAATAATCTACCTGATTTTTCTCCTCTTGCTATCCTCTTGAATCCTTGGTGTGGATCCTCAACAAATGCACCATTTATTGTGGACTTGACCTATAATCCTTTCTCAACTTATGAGGTTCTTGGTGATAGTTGACACATAATACCTTGCTCAATAGGTTCATATTACCAATTGAAGTCTTCACATTGTTGGTAAAAATGAATCCAAGCCTACATACTTGGACAATTAGAATTTATCTCATATAGTCACATATGACTATTCCCTTGTAAAAGTCAATTTACTTTTATCCTTGTAAAAGCGCATAAGGTAATTGCACTATTCCCAAGTGGAGTTAGGGGGAATCAAAATCTCAAATTACTTGGTAGTTGATTGATGAGAAAGTAATTCCTATAGTTTAGGATTCACTTTATGGTGAGAGCTTGAATTTGAATTCAAAAATGGCTCCAACGCAAAGCTATAAATGTGGGTCAAAATGCTTGTATAAGCCCCGATTTCGAGATCATTTTGAGAGGGATTTGTGAGATTAGTGAGCTCATGCTATAATCACTTTAATACCCTCACGTATTTCAATAATACATTGCCAATGTCATTTTATTTCTATGTGATTTAATACATATACATTGATCACATATTTACTTCTCTTCTCTGCCATGATCATCTCAGAACAGTGAACTTCTCAGAGCTTGTTCTCAATGCACACTTAATCAACCAATGTGATTCAACATGTTATAGATTCATCATACTGTTTCATAGCTACAAAGTTTCATTGTCATTGCTTTTCTCAATCTCGAGAAATCCTCACATCTTTGCTCACTGGTCTACATACTATAGCACCCTAAAAATGTTGGGCTAGTCTTCCAACTTGCTAAGCATCATTCTTAGTATATACTTGATTATTTTTATTGATGTAACTTGTGATTGGTATCTATCTAAGTTAGTTAGATAATCCCAGAAGGAATTTAGTCAGTTGTTAGCAGGTTGAGAGCACTGCTCATTTTATTGAACATGTGTCGAGACCAAAATAGCAAGCTTCGCACTTAGTTGAAGTTTCTACTCATCTGTTTTGATCCATTGATTAGAGGATCATGATCCAAACACATAGGTGATTATTTGTGATTTTAGGGAAGATTAAGGGATCTACTATACTCTCCACAACTTGTTCTTGGCTGGTGTGGAGTAGGATTTTGCAGCACCACTTGATCTTCAGAATCTATCCACCATCTGCTCCAACACACATTACCTATCTTTTCAATCGGATGTCTTGTGTCATCCCCTATTTATACTTCATGTATATTCCTTGGATCCTCCAAGTCTGAGAGTAGAGCTACATTCCATGATACATAATTTGAGCAACCTGATTCTATATAGAATACATGTTTATCTGCTTTAACTTGCTTCATGGTCATGTTCATTAGAAGTAGTGAATCCTATTGGGTTTGATCATCTACATAATTGTTTTAGTCTCTCCATCCTAATATCCTCCTTGGTAGTTGTTTTTTTATGACTTGTTATTGTATCCATTGTTTTTGTTGAATCCACCTTTTGAGCTTCCATAGCCTTCTCTATTGTAACCTCTACCTCTTTGGTTCTTGGAATTCCAAAAACAATTCTTAGTGATGTGATTATTTAGGCCACATATGGCACATGGAGATGAGCATTGAGCTCTCCCCCTACCTTTTCTTCCTCTTTTGCCTCTTCCTCTTGAGCCTCTACCTCTACCCACAAAGCTTGCTTGAGAGGTGTTGCCGTCATCATCAGATTTTGTACCTTTGCCTTTGCTATCTTTTTTCTTGTTCTTATTTGTATAGAGAGCAAAGGATTGATTAGCTTTTGAGTTGTCTCCATTTTTCGTTAGCCTTGCCATATGTGTGAACAGTTTTCCCATAAGGGTGTTCAAATCAGGAACTTGCATGTCCATGTAGAGGTCCATGGATGTGGTGAAAGCTTCCCATTTGTCATCTGCCTTTATTCCATTGATCACTTGCCTTATTATCTGCTCTTCATCAATGATTTCTCAAATGCTTCCAAGTGGATTTGTTCTGTCCTTTATTATGGTGACTAAATCCGTCACACTTTGCTTGGGCATCTTATTGAGTGTGGTGAATTCCATCCATAGTTGATTCTTCCTTTGCCTTTGTACTTGATGAGAAGAATGCTTCAAGAACATTCCAAGTTTCTTGTGAAGTCTTCCAACTCCTAATGTGTGGAAGTAAAAGAGTAGAGATTGAGTTAAGATTATTTGACCTTGCTAGAGCATCCTTTGAGCAGCATGTGTTTAACTCTCTTATTCTTCTTGTGTTGGTTTGCCCTTGCTTCTAAGGATTGGCATTATCTTTCCATTCATAATGACCAAGCTGAGTAGTTACCTTGATCCAATTTGTCTATGGATGAAGTAAATCCATCCCCCATGTGAGGAGATGGTGAGTTAAGTGTAGAGATGAGGTAGTGCTGCAAAACATCCTGCTCTACACATACCAATCTAGCTTTAGGGATGCTTAATAGACTTCTTACACTTCATAATTTTGCACTTAGAACCAGTAAGTCCTTTGGAGCATCATTCTCAAAAGTTTGCATAAAAAAAAAAAAAACTTGTACATGCAAAAAATGAGAAGGACCTTCTATTTTGGGAAGAGAAAATCAATTCTTAGAGATCACAACGTGGTATGAATTGACCAAAGCAATTTTGCACACATCTAATTGAAGTGTATATCTAACTAAAACAAGATATTTCATGAATTTAGCTGCACCATACAAGGAGAAATGAATCTAGAAGTTAGAGGGATTATCCCGACTCTTCAGGATCTAGATGATGTGCAGACATAGTCATCTTCTTGAGTGTCCATTGAACGAGACTTGATGAAATTCGATACATAGATACTAGAGACTCCAATCCAACTATTTCAAGTAAGATTATAGAAAACTAATGAGTATACATAGAGACAATGATTTCACAAGTTTGCTATAATGATGAAGATACTATAGCAGACAGTAGATAGAGATGTACTCAATGAGATGTATAAAAATATGAATGCTATTGCACATATAGTACATAGGGAGTGTAGATGACTGAGAGACGAACTCCATCACTATACGTATTTTTGCTATGTGCTGCGTCCTGAGTCTATATAGACAAATATTTTTGTGCATATCACATATTTTGGTTTGGAGATCATTCCTAAAAGGTACTCCACTTCTTCAAATTTGATGACGAGAAGCATGATACCTTTTTTGTGCAGCACTATTTCCAATTACATTGGCAATAGCGGAGAGAGCTAAACCTTGAGTTAAGCCAACATTGGGTATGGTCAGATGGTGCAGCTTTGCATTGTAAAGATTGATGACATTGATTTTGTGGTGATGTGTGGGATCTTGGCCCCTGCACATTTTGTACAATTCCCTCATTAATCTACTTTTTTCCTGTTCTCTAAAGAAAAGGGAAGTTATATATGAGTAACATCTCAGATTGTGGATGATTGTTGCACGTTTAAAAGTATGCCTAACAATGTCTATTTAGTTTCATATTGTTCATTCATTGTATCTAACATTTGAGGTTTTGAATGATTTTTGTAGGTTTAAAAATCGTATAACAAGTCTACATATGTAAGTGATGGAGCACATAATGATATAAGATGAGGATACTCAATGTAAAGTCAATATAATAAAGTGGATTGATGAGTGGTAGATGTTATTGTATTTATGGTTTCTTCATCATTTGTAGTGTGTTGATGCAGGGCAATCTCAAACAAGCAAACTGATGGAAGTTAATACAATACCATGTATTGAATAGTGATAAGAAAGCATTATGATGTTATTGGAAGGAAAAGAAAAGGAGCTATAGAGACACAATAACGTCAAGGTTGAGAATTAATGAGGGTAATGCTAATTGCAGTTCAAGCGACTTGGATGGCATTGTGGATAAAATCGTCAAGTATTTTAAAAATCCAACTAGACACTTATATTGTGAAGATAAAATCGAAGCACTAAATAGGATGTTGCAAAGTCCATGTATTGGGAAACTTTTTGATGCAATGGGCAGTAACAAAGATAATGTAACTTGGGCCCTTTTCACCAATCTTCGGAATACACTGCAAAGTATGAGAAAGAATTTTGATGTCCTTGTGTTGAAGAGATCAACATTGATGATGTAAGAAAAAGACAAATGAATGAATACTGATTTAGTGGTGGGCTAATGGTGTAACTATAATACCATGTAGGTGTTACCACAACACACATATATCAAGGTTAGAGAGAAAGAGAGATATAGATACTCATGGGAACAACACAAGAGATTTGGTTATAATGGAAAGTCGACTCAAGATGAATAGAAGATGAACTCAAATAAATTCAACTAAAACTCATAACTCTAATACAATGGAACTCAAACACTACGCAATATATAGATGGTTCTATCCACCCATGCACTCCCTATATGGAGCTTAGATGGTGATCTAGATAAAAGCTAGGTGAAGGGCTATAGGCCAACACAATGGGTACTAAGATGGATACCCTAATGGTTCCAAACACCAAACTGATGATCCTACATGGGATGGGGACCATCCTTATAAGGTCCTCCAAGCCTAAGTCGGCCTACTCATGTTCTAGGGTCGTGGTAGCTTGATCCATGCCCAAAATAATCTCCACCATTGATATATGAGGTGAATCCAATGGTAGAAAGGTAGGATCAACAACCATTTGTTTGTAGCCCTTGATCTTGGTTAATCCACACCTAGGATCAAGTCAAGATCCAATGGCCCATATTAAATAGACCCTTCCCCATGTTAAGAAAGCTACTTTTGTTTCTAACCCTTAATTTAGGTTGATCCTCACATCGGATCAATTTCAAATCCAATGGCTTAGAAGTAACCTTCCTAATTATCCATCTACGGTCTACACTAGACCTCATCTGACCTCAAAGTCAGGAACCTACCAATGTCCAACACTCTCACATGGCTTCTCCTCATAATGGGGGCCTTACAAAATAGAGTGTTATGAACAATGGTGGTGCTACATAAGGGTGAGGCATTGAGCATATCTAACACCCGCCCCCCCCCCCCCCCCCCCCCCCCCTCAATGTCCACCCAATGGTGAACTACCTTCTTGGCCTGATGCCAAGTCTTCCATGAGGGTGGAGCATTGACCATGTCTAACACCCCCCCTCAATGTCCACCCAAAGGTGAACTATCTCCTTGGGCCAATGCCAAGTCTTTGAAGATGTATCTGAAGTAGATATAATTACTTTGGTGAGGGTACCTACTGCATTCTTCTTGATTGGATAGCATGCTATTTCCACCATCCTTCTCAAGTGTACTTGCTTGCCAACTCTTGAATGTCCTTCATAAGGTCTATTCCCAAGCCTTCTCAAAAGTTTGACTAGAAACTTGATATCTTTTATGGTACTCCATAAGTAGATAAGACTACCAAAGACCTTCGTGTAGCTCCCAATGTCTATCTGCATGTACAATGATCTTAGGGCTTGTTTAATCAAATAGAATGCCTTTTTTAATTTGTATGATGTGCTCTTTGAATGTGGAGCCTCAAACCTTGGTGGCTGAGACATATGTACCTCCTCCTTGAGGTCAACACTCAAAAGTTCTAATTTGACACCTAACATAGAAACTTGCCACTTCATCTGAGCTACTAGCATTAGTATGATGCAAATAGTGGTCATTAGAGAAAAAGAGTTTTGAAAATCAAAACCCTTCACTAGTGAAAGTCCTTGTGGTTCCAGTGTGTCTTGATAGCATTCCAAGATTCCTTGTATCATGTGCTTCACCTCCTTGACCCACTTGGTGCTAGTGACCTCCCATGCTTCATTCTTCATTAAGCTATTATAGTTGGCTTGTGCAACCTCCTTACATGTCAGATCTACAAGTGCTTCATCTTCAAATATTAGCTTCATTACTTGCTTCATAATCACAACCATCATGGCTATACTGACTATGCGAGTAGAAGCCCACTTGTGCTCCTCTATTCTCTGCGATCTCCTTGTTCCTTTTGCCTTCTCTTTAATAGTTGTTGGCATAGGATTACTCTGACCATAGAGCTTTTCCTTCACCCATTGTAGTGACAACCAATCTGTTTGGGTGACTTTTGGTTGGTAGACTCTCTTCTCAGCATCTAATGATGATGCTTCCTCCTGTTCATAGGTAGGGATGACTCCTAGGCTAGGTACATAGTGAATTACTCCTTTGCTTGATGATAAAATGGAAGCTCTTTTCTTGTCCTCCACTACATGTGGTTGCTCCATAGACACCACATCATTGCTCCCTTTACTTCTTTGCCTCATGGTCATACAATATCAAAGCCCTTTGCTTTTCATTATGACCTAGGAAGATGCATCTCTTGCTTTTTGGTTCCAACTTGTTCTTTCTTTGACCTGGGACAAGAGCATAACACACACTCTCAAAAATTCTAAAGTATAAGATGGATGGATTCTTACCGATGTAGACTTCATGATGAATCTTTCTATTTTGATAAGGAAAGCTCATGCCCTCCCTCATAAATATTATTATCTCAACAATGGTGTGACTCTTGCATTCCATCATGCCATCATGCTGTGATGTGTGAGGTGTCACTGATTCACACTTTATCCCTTTGCACTTGCAAAAGCCTTCCAACTCCTCTGAGTTGAGCTCACCACCACCTCCTATTCCAAGCTTCTTCACACTTTTCCCTGGTTCAATTTCAACAAGTTGTGGTTGTTCTTTACTCTTACCAAAAGCTTGAGCCTTATCACAAAGAAAGTACATCCACATCTTCCTGCTATAGTCGTCGACGATCACAATGTAGGAAGATCCTCCCAAGGCCTGTATAGACATCTTACCAAACAAGTTAGCATATACCAACACTAGAGGAGCCTTTGACCTACTCTTGCTTTCTTGTGGGAATGTCTCTCTATGTGGCTTGCCCATCATACAAGCTCTATAAGGTTACTTCATTCCATTCACTGTAGATAAGTGATGAATAACATTACCTTGCTTTTGCATCTCCTTCCATACTATCCATGTCACCATGATGGGTTCTTGCTGAGGCTGCATAGAACTAGATTGACCTATATCATTGGTCATTTGATGAGATGCACCACTGTCTAGTACTTATGAATCCACAATTGATTCTTCTTGTGTTGAGGAGCATACCACCTTTGCTTTGGCTCCATGTATTGTCTCCTCCTTCACTTCATCTATCCTCTTGACAGACAATCTGCAATTGCATGTCCCTTCCTTTTGCAATGGAAGCATTGTCCTTGAATCTTATTCTTGCTACTCCTCCTCTTTGCATTCCTACCTTTGGTTGAGGAACCACCTTTAACTGATGCATTGGTGGAGAATATTGCATCTCCCTGACTACTTCTTACTTGTGCTTTAAGCTGCAAATCCTCTTCCATTGGTATTGAATGGAACTCCTCAAGTATCAAAGCTGGAGGTCACTCCTGATTGTTGAGAGTAGTGTCCCTTCCATCACACTTTGGTGGAGTATTTTGGAGAAACCTTTGAGCTATCCCCTTGCTAGTCTTCTCTATCCCTTCACAAGCCATTCCATCACATGGCTTCTTGATCTGAGTAATGGATGCCTTCACCTTCTGTCCTTCTGTCCTTCTGCAAACATCTCTACTTCCAACTAATTTTCTAAATTTTGAATGCATGTTTGGTTTCTTACCTCATAGTGACTCCTCAATATACTCCATGCCTCACTTGCCTTGAATATATGTTGAAGAAGAGGTAGAATAGACTCCACACAACTGTTCACTATGTAATATAGTGCATTTGCATTCCTTATATTCCAAGCTTGTAGAAGCTTTTGCATCTGGGAGAATCACCTTACTCGGATCCAATGGGTCAAAGGTAGGTTGTGGCTCTTGCTCACTTCCCATCACCATCTCCAAAAGATCATAAGAATCAAGGATAACTATAATCTTGAACTTCCAAAGAAAATAATTTGTACCATCTAACTTGCCTTCACTAAAGGTTGGTGGATGAACCCATAGTGTTTGCATTTCCAAATCCATTTCACCAACTCCACTTCCAATTCCACCATTAGATGCTAAAACCTCCATTGTGTTGAAGCCTTTGTGTCCCATGAACTTGAAGCCTTGAAGCCTTTGTCTCCCAAGAACTCTAGCATTGAATCCTTTGCCTCCCACAAGCTATAGCCTTGAAGCCTTTGCCTCCCAAGAACTCCAATGTTGAAGCCTTTCCCTACCACAAACTTTGGAGTTGAAGCATTTACCTCTCACAAGCTTGAGTGTTGAAGCATTCCTTCCACAAATGCTAGAGTTGATTCCTTGGCCTCCACGATCTTTGCAATCTTCTATTCCTTCCTATGCTCTGATACCATGTAAGAAAAAGAAAATAAATGAAGAATGATTGAGTGGTGGGCTAATGGTGTAACTATAATACCATGTAGGTGTTACCACAACACACATATAGGATCAAGGTTAGAGAGAAAGAGAGATATAGTTACTCATGGGAATAACACAAGAGAAGGGCTATAGGCCAACACAATGGGTACTAAGATGGATACCCTAATGGTTTCAAACACCAAACTGATGATCCTACTTGGGATGGGGACCATCCTTATAAGGTCCTCCAACCCTAGGTCCACCTACCCATGTTCTAGGGTCGTGGTAGGTTGACCATGCCCAAAATAATCCCCACCATTGATCTAGGAGGTGAATCCAATGGTAGAAAGGTAGGATCAACAACCATTTATTTGTAGCCCTTGATCTTGGTTAATCCACACTTAGGATCAAGTCAAGATCCAATGGCCCATATTAAATAGACCCTTCCCCATGTTAAGAAAGCTACTTTTGTTTCTAACCCTTGATTTAGGTTGATCCTTACATCGGATCAATCCCAAATATATTGGCTTAGAAGTAACCTCCCTAATTATCCATCTACGGTCTACAGTAGACCTCATCTAACCTCAAAGTCAGGAAAACTACCAATGTCCAACACTCTCACATGGCTTCTCCTCATATGGCCTTACAAAATAGAGTGTTATGAACAATGGTGGTGCTACATAAGGGTGAGGCATTGAGCATATCTAAGAGATGATGGCTCTAAATAGTGATGCATATTCATCAACAAATCAGATAAATATTTCAAGACTTTATAGGCTATTGGGAGTAAGTAGGACACTCGTCTATGGTATGATTGAATGGTTAAGTATAGTTGAGTCTGATCATAGTTTTTTGAAGGCAACTGGTAGGGCAACACGTACATGTATCACACAAGAGTTCAAGCATCTGATTATCACGTTTTGGACAATAGAGAGTAGGGTGTCACCAAATAAGAAGGATATAAGCATGACCTGACTTGGGACCTTCTTGATGTATCTCAAGTAATCCGATTTTCAATCATCAGCTCAGGATTTTAGCAAATTATACAAGCACCAATAACAAGTAACATATAGTAACAATCTAATCATAATAGCTAACTAGTAACAAGCTAATAGTAATAGCTAACTAGTAAAAAACTATTTAGAAATAGCTTATTACAAACAACAAAAACTGGATCTTAAGTAATAGCCAAATAGTAACAAGGTAATTAGTAATAGCTAATTACTAATAACCATCCAAGAACCAACTACTTAGTAATAGCTAATTGGTAACAAGATAATAGTAGTAGCTAATTGTTCACAAGCTAAATAGTAGTAGCTAATTACTGAGAACTAACTAAGAGCCAACTACTTAATAATAGGTAACTAGTAACAAGCTAATGAATAATAGCTAATTACAGACAACTAACCAAGATCCAGCTATTTTCTAATAGAAAATTAGTAACAAGCTAATTAGACACAGCTAATTACGAACACCTTACCAAGAACAAGCTACTTAGTAATAGCTAATTACTATCAAGCTAATTAGTAGTAACTAATTATTGAGAAGTAACTAAGAACTAGCTACTTAGTAATACGTTACTAACAACAATCTAATTAGTAATAGCTAATTACAAAAAACTATCCAAGAATGAACTACTTAGTAATAGCTTATTAGTAATAGCTAATTACAAACAACTAACCAAGAACTAGCTACTTAGGAATAGCTAATTAGTAACAAACTAATTAGTAATAGCTAATTGTAAATAACTAACCAATAACCAACTACTTAATAATAGCTAATTACTAACAAGCTAATTAGTAATAAGCTACTTAGTAATAGCTAATTAGTAACAAGCTAATCAACAATAGCTAATTACAAATAGCTAACCAAGAACTAGCTACTTAGTTATAGCTAATTAGTAATAGCTAATTAGTAACAAGCTAATTAGTAATAGCTAATTACAAACAACTAACCAATAACCATCTACTTAAGTAATAGCTAATTACTAACAAGCTAATTAGTAACAATCTAGCTAGTAATAGCTAATTAGTATAAGCTAATTAGTAATAGATAATTACAAATAGCTAATTGAGAACAAACTACTTAGTAATAGCTAATTACTAACAAGCTAATTAGTAACAAGCTAATGAGTAACAAGCTAATTAGTAATAAGCTAATTAGTAATAGCTAATTACAAATAGCTAACCAAGAACCAGCTACTTAGTAATAGCTAATTACTAACATGCTAATTAGTAATAGCTAATTAGTAACAAACTAATGAGTAACAAGCTAGTTAGTAACAATCTAATTAGTAACAAGCTAATTAGTAATAGCTAATTAGTAACAAGCTAATGAGTAACAACCTATTTAATAACAAGCTAATTAGTAATAAGCTAGTTAGTAATAGCTAATTAGTAATAAGCTAATTAGTAATAGATAATTACAAACAACTAACCAAGAACAAGCTACTTAGTAATAGCTAATTACTAAAAAGATAATTAGTAATAACTAATTAGTAACAAGATAATGAGTAAAAAACTAATTAGTAACAAGATATAATAACAAGCTAATTAGTAATAGCAAATTAGTAACAAGCTAATTAGTAATAGCTAATTAGTAACAAGCTAATTAGTAATAATCTAATTAAAGACAAGCTGATTGGCAATAAGCAAATTAGTAATAGCTAACTAGTAATCAGCTAGTTAGTAATAGCTTATTAGTAACAAGCTAATTAGTAACAAGCTAATTAGTCACAAGCTACTTAGTAACAAGCTAATTAGTAACAAGCTGATTAGTAATAGCTAATTAGTAACAAGCTAATTAGTAATAAGCTAATTAGTAACAAGCTAATTAGTAACAAGCTAATTAGTAATAGCTAATTAGTAACAAGCTAGTTAATAATAGCTAATTAGTAATAGTTAATTAGTAACAACTTAATTAGTAATAGCTAATTAGTAGAAGCTAATTACAAATAGCTAATCGAGAACCAGCTACTTAGTAATATCTGATTATTAACAAGCTAATTAGTAATAGCTAATTACAAATAGCTAACCAAGAACGATCTATTTAGTAATAGCTAATTGCTAACAAGCTAACTGTTCTGTGTAATAGCTAATTATTGAGAATTAATTAAGAGCCAGCTATTTAGTAATAGCTAATTACAAATAACTAACCAAGAACGAGCTAATATCTGATTATTAAGAAGCTAATTAGTAATAGCTAATTACAACGAGCTAACCAAGAACTAGCTACTTAGTAATAGCTAATTGCTAAGAAGCTAATTTTCCTCAATAATAGCTAATTACTAAGAGCTAACTAAGAACCAGCTACTTAGTAATAGCTTATTACAAATAGCTAACCAAGAACCAGCTACTTAATAATAGCTAGTTACTAACCAGCTACTTAGTATTATCTGATAATTAATAAGCTAATTAGTAATAACTAATTACAAATAGCTAACCAAGAACCAGCTACTTAGTAATAGCTAATTTCTAACAAGCTATTTGTTCTCAGTAATAGCGAATTACTGAGAATTAACTAAGAACTCTACTATAGCTAATTACAAATAGCTAACTAAGAACTAGCTACTTAGTAATAGCTAATTGCTAACAAGCTAATTGTTCTCAGTAATAGCTAATTACAAATAGCTAACCAAGAACCGTTATACCAGATAGCTCACTTTTGCACACCATTCTAAATGGTCTTCTTGAATCATATCAGAGTTCTGCTTCTACTCTTCGTTTGATGATGAAAGGCAATCCAAATGCCTGTCATCTAAAGATTTAGTTTTTGTTCTATTCCAAGAAGATCAGTCTAGGAAATTTAGGTCCATTATGTGTGTTGCAGATCAAGTTTTTTTGGCTAGACAGAAGGGCAAAGGAATATGGAACTCTTCTACCAGTAAGCAAGAATCTACAAATGTTACGCATTCAAAGAAGGAAGACAAAGATTAGAAGAAATCAGAAAAGTAGAAATTGTTTTACAAATACTCTAAAGCAAATAATCATGTCATTAAGAGTTGTCCAAAACTGGCTACTAAAGACACCAAGAAGAAAGAGCCGGAATGTTTGTTGCAGAGCCCTCAACATCGAAAACAAGGTCTGCTAATCTTGTGCAGAATGAAGAATGGGCATTTACTATTGTTTGCAGTTTTGACCCATCTTCTCATGAGCATTGTATGTCTATAGTAGACTGAGATGTTTGGTATTTTCATAGTGTGGCAACCAAACATATTACCTCATAGCGGAGTTTCTTCACTTCACTTGAGCCTGCCGCCATAGGGAATACTGTCACATGTGCTAACAACAACTCCTCTTATCTTGTCATGGGAGTTGGTAAAATCATTTTTACTACTATTGATGCTAGTTCTTTCACCTTGTGAGATGCATTATTTGTGCCAAGGATCAAGAAAAATCTATTATTAGTTTCATCATTAACCAAGATTGGCTTGGTTGCGAAATTTATTGATGACAAATGTACAACTAATGATTTGTCAAATGGAGACATGATTATTGCTTCTGGCATTTTATGTCATGGGCTATATAATTTCATAGACTATGAAATATCTGTGAATGATTTGGCATGTTCAGTACATGATTCTTAGGCTATGTAAGATGCAAAGCTTTGGCATGCATGCTTTGGCCATCTGAATTTTGCTATTTTGCTATGCCTATAGAAATCTGAAGTGGTGTCCTCTTTGCCCAAACTTGAGGCACCCGGAAAACATGTGTGTGAAGCCTATATTTTGGGGAAAATATAGCATTCCTACTTTTCAAAATATGGTTCAGTTCGGGCTTCTTAGAAATTGCAGTTTGTACATAGTGATCTCTATGGTCCTGTGCAGACACCTTCTTTTGGAAGCTATCTTTACTTCGTGACTTTCACTGATGATTTTTGCTTGAGGTGGATTTGATCTACATCAAAGGCTATCGCATCGAAAGAATATCCGTTGGAGAGTTCTTTTATTTATGCTCACGTATTGTACGCAAAAAAAAATTCATGGATCTTTTACCATTGTAAAAGCTTTGAGCTTTACACATGTAAAATTAGAAAGATAGATCTCAAATCCCAGAAATTTGTGGTGGTTGAGTTGCATTCAATCAAGCAATGAATCACCTAAAAGTATATCAAACTAGATCTTCACTTTTCCTAGATTGTAGGAAAGTGAATTGATTCCCTCCAACAACCATTCCCACCTTCATCTCAATTCAAACTCCACTTGTAGAAGTCTTGGAACACTCATAGGGTCTATATAAAGACTTGAAATCAATTGTACAATACATGGAAGCAATATACATACACTTGTGACCATCATTATCTTGCTCCTTCAATTTTCTGCATCATCTTCTTCGTCAACAGTAATCTTGTAGAGGCTCCTTCTCTCTCTACAGAGCACTTACTTGAGTGCAAGGTGGCTCCTTGGAAAGGTATTAGCGTCTAGTTTATGTTATAAATTTTCATAACATTTGATTCAGTAGATTGGGAGAAATCTCAGTTTTTCTATCTCAAGATCAATCTCTGCGTATTCTTGAAAAATAGGAAGTACCACTGGTGAATGTCTGATTCATTCCTATAGCATATTTTTCTTATTCCTTATACTTTTGTGCATTGTATACACTCAACTCTATGTGTATCACTCCCATAAAAGGATTGTTTCTAATTGTAATCACGCTTGTCACTATGAGCATTTGAAGTTCATCGTCTCTTCCATGGATAGTAAGTTTTTTGAGCTAGTTGGCACACGAACCTATCTGTTTTGTATCGACTCTTTCTCCTTGATGCTCCAAAAAACATAGTGAATTTCTTTGCACTTATCACATGCCTATAAGGTCTATTTGAGTCTCCATAAGCTCAAGGGCTAGTCTTGAGCCGGTTGGCTAGACCAGACTTCAACATCAAAACACACTTTTCTATCTCCTACAACCTTCTCCAAGTTCTTTCAATATCCACTCAAAGCAAAGATGGAAGTGTTTATGTGCTTCAAAAAGTTTTTTATTTTGGCTAAAAATCTGTCAGCATGTAAAATGGGCACCCTCCATTCTAATCCAGGGGGAAATATATGTCTTCTGACTTTAATGCATTTCTAGCTGAACGTGGGATAAAACATCAATGTACACTATCCTACACACCTCAACAAGATCGATTTGCTGAACGGAAGAACATGTCACTCATGGAAATGGCGAGGTGTATGGTCAAGAGTCAAGCTTTACCACATAGTTTTCTGGCTTGAGGATATCACGTTCAACATATGTACTTAATAGGTATCCCACTAAAGCACTGCAATCTTTCACTCCATATGAGGCTTGGCATGGTCGCAAGCCATATGTTGCTCATCTGCATGTTTTTGTTTGTCTCACATATGCATTAGTGCCTTAACAACATTAGAGGAAATTGGATGATAAAGCAGTAAAATGTACTTCTATTCACTACAATTGTGAAAGCAAAGGCTATCGTCTCTATCATCAACATACTAAATGCATTTTGGCTACCCTTAATGTTGTTTTTGTGGAAGATGCTATTTGGCGTTTACATTCATGTACAAAGGAGACATCTGTTACATCGAAAGACATGTATGATACTTGGCTGGCTCTTTTTACAGGTGGATAGTCTAGTGCTCGTCCTAATGAGGCCACTTCTTAGCCATTGTGGGTTTCATGTGATAATGTAGATCATTCCATTTCTGATGTAGATTTGCATGATGCACTTTTTGATGAGTGAGCTGATATTGAGGAGGCAAAAACTATGCCAAAATGGCTAGTGCAGACTTTGCCTGATAGCAAATTAGATACATCTCTATCATACTATACTTGTTTAGGCTCTCATAGTGCCTCTTTTGCATTAGATTGCTATGCTATGGTTGCATCTAGTATTTGTGATGAGATTAAACCCGTTTCATTTCATGAAGCACAAAATTCTGAACATTGGATGGCTGCAACGCAATGTGAATATGATGCTATCATGAAAAATGGTACGTGGTCTTTATGTGACTTCCCTCTTGAGAAGAAGGCCATTGGCACTAAGTGGGTATTATTTACAAGCTGAAGCATAAACCTGATGGAACAGTTGGCAGGTATAAATCTAGGCTTGTTGCAAAGGGTTATGCATAGGAAAGAGGCATTGATTTTGATGAAACCTTTTCACCTACTTGCCGAATGACTACTGTTCGTAGCATCTGTGCACTTGCAGCTCATCATTGTTGGAATGTAGATCAGTTGGACATTAAAACAAAATTTTTGAATGGTGACTTGCATGAAGAAGTGTATGTTTTTTAGCCTTATGGCTATGTGCAGAACGGGAATGAAAACCAGGTGTGCAGGTTAAAGAAGGAATTATATGGTTTAAAGCAAGCACCACATGCTTGGTATGAAAAGATACTTGCCGATTTGATTGTACATGGTTTTGAGAATAGTCCAGCTGAAAAGCACCTAATATGTTAAGCTTGCTAATGATGTGCTTCTGATCATTTTGGTATATGTTGATGACATGCTACTCACTAGTCCTCATGAGAAGCATGTTTCTGATTTCAAGGCTTATTTACATGCCTCATTTGAGATGTCTGATTTGGGGCATTTGCATTATTATTTGGGCATTCAGTTTATGCACGTTGATGGTGGAATGGCTTTGTGTCAAACGAAATATATGGACACATTACTGTAGCATTTTGGGCTCGAAGCCTGTAAATCTATTGTCACTCGTATGGAGACATGTTTATATTTGAGTCTTCATGATGCTCGAGATGCATTTGATATTGATCTCTATCAGCAAGCTGTTGGATGCTTGATTTACATATGCATTACTCGACAAGATATTCAATTTGCTATCTCATAGATAAGTAGGTTTATGCATTGCATAGGTGTCAAGCATTGGCAGGCGGTTAAGCACATCTTTCACTACTTGAGTGGTACTTAGATACTTGGGTTTTTTTATCCCAAGGGGGATCACTACCACGAGATTTGCATGCTTTTGTGACTCTCACTAGGCTACTGGCTATGACACTCGTGTGTCCACTAGTGGTTTTTGCTTCATGCTTGGTAGCTCATGCATACCTTGGGTTAGAAAGAAGTAGCCTACTATGGAAACTTCAAATTGTGAGGCTGAGTATAGGGCAGCTTTCACAACAACTATTGAGTTTGTGTGGCTGAGACGCCTTATGGCTGATTCGGGTGTTGATCAATCTTCTCCCACCAACATCTTCACTGACAGTCAGATCGCATTGGCCGTTGTAAGGAACCACTGTTCCATGCTCATACTAAGCACATTGAGGTGCATTATCATTATTTCAGGGAGAGGTTCTCTGCTAGAGAGACCAACTTGGAATATATGCCCACACAGGAGAACATTGTAGACCTTTTCATGAAGGCTCTACCTAGGGAGAAGTTTGAAGATTTCCACAAAGCTTTGGGCTTACTTACTTTTGTGGATTGATTCCACATACCTTGGCACTTCCTTATACATGAGTGTGAGCTCCTTGTTCACCGCATCACTCCCAAGGGGGATTTGTTGATATGTTTAGGTAGTGATGTGTGTGAACAGACTAGGACAAGCGGGGCACTTTTTTCCCTCTTTAGGAGGTTTTTTTCCCCGGCTTGTATATATGCCTATAGCTCTAATGGGTTACTTGTCTTTGTATATTCTAGTGGTAATACATTCAGTATTCTGTGTGGTCCAAGCTTCTTCTTCTTCCTTGTGTTGTTGGCGTGCTTCCACAAGCATGTAACTCCAACAATATGCCTATAGGCCTAATGGGTTACTTATCTTTGTACATTGTAGTGCTAATACATTCAATATTGTGTGTTGTGCTCCAAGCTTCTTCTTTAACTCCAACAATATCGGGTGAATAAATATCCTAATGTAAAAACTTGATTGTACCTCAAAAATTTGAAGATCAACACTCTTTCAAGATATGCTAAACCTATACTAGACTTTGAGAGGCTTTTACTAGCAAACCCAAACATATATATAGATATATGTTTGGTAAAAAATGATGAAATTTCCTACAGATTTGCTATGATAGTGCTTTGGAAGGCCTTCGTATAATCACCAATTGCTAGACTCGAGAAATAATAGGGGGTGAAAGCATGTTAATGTTTACAAAAAAGTGATGTTCGGGACATAGTTAATTAGCTAGAAAAATCCGTTCCTACTTAGCTGAACATCGTGCAATAGTTATTGAAAGAGAAGTAAAAGCGAGGTTGTGGGGCTTTTGGCAGAATACACTGTGGTCTAACACTTTTGGATATGCTAGATATATCCACCTGCATCAACAAGGCAAATTGTTTCATAAATGCATGCCCATTACTCCACTCATAGCACCAAAGATTAAGTGTAGAGTCCCTATATCTTTGTGGTTCCTGGATGCAGAAAAGAAGGGTCCTACACAAGCCCGTAGATAACGGAGAGATACACGCAACAACTTTTGTATGTTTTAATGATTCAATATAGGAATTACGTACATGTGAATCGTTACATCATGCGAACATGAGTGAGTCGTGATTGTTAAGCCATTATTTCCAGGACATGGTGTTTGGCCACATGGTTCATACGTGGCACATCCACGTAATCATAGTTAAGCCGCTTCAACACTCCCTTGTAACTAGAGTACTAGAATGTGACACAGATGCTACTTGATTTCAACGATTCCAAGATGTTTCTTGTAGAGGATGAACTTATTTGCTCCCATAGGCTTCGTAAGCATATCAGCCCACATTAGCTGAATTGATACACATGCGAGATCAAGTTTTTTTCTACTCTACAAGTCACGTATAAAATGAAACTTTAAATCAACATGTTTTGTTTTCTCTGACTGTTTGTGGTTTCTATCCAAATGTATGCATGATTGGTTATCACACATAATCTACAAGGGATTTGATGATGTCGGTAAGAGCTCTTGCATGAACATTTGGATCCAAAGGCCTTCTTTTGCCGTGAGAGCTAAGGCCACAAATTCAGCTTCTGCTGATGACAATGCAACTCTTTTCTGCTTCTTGGAGAACTAGGTGCTACTTGCCATTTAAGTAGCTGTAAAACAAGCCTATTAAATTACACAAAATTAGACACACCGATTGATATCAGATTTGGAAATAACTCTATAAAGTATGGACTAGGTTTCCAAACCCCCATCAAACTATCTGATGGTCAGACAACTCCCCGCATTCATTAGGTAGGGTGGAATGAGTATGTAGGCTTACTAATGAGCTGAATCAATCGAATCAACTAGTAGCTTACCTGGTCCATTGCTTGCGCTTCAATGATGGACTCTTAACGGATGACACCTCTTCTCTTCCAAAAATAGTGGCTCTTAGATTAGAACCATAGAAATTACTCCTAGCCATGTGAGCACCTAAATGCTGCATGCATGGATGCTAGACCCCATACCTGATCATACTCGTTCCAAGAGATTGCATTTCACCTTCATCGTCTGATGGAACAACTTTGTTGATAGTAGCTTTTTCTCGGGACTGACGAAGTCACGTGGACCTTTTGTGCTCCACTCGCGCAGACTCCATAGGCTCGCCACCTTGTGGAGTACGTGAGGAATAATGAAATTTACTATGGATGTTCCAGCCATGATACCCAGTGGGCTACCACATGAGTAGTGATTGTACATCTAGCAAATTGATATTATGAATTTATTTTTTCACTATTTAAAAAGCTTTTGAAATAGCTAAAAAGTGACAGGCTTAAAAGCAATAAATACTCCTAAAAAGTGTTCAAATTAACATGCTTTTACCCAGGGAAGAGATAGTTGAACCAAACCCTAAGAATGATGATTAGGAAGTAATTTTCAACCATCATTTCTAGGGAAAGTGGATAGCCCATGATACTCCTAGTTGGTAAATCATGAATTCCATTCTCCTTGTATAGAACAATTGGTATTATAGCATAGGAATCCATTTGGGAAATGTCCGTAGATTCCACAAGGCTCATGAACACCCAATGGTCTTTAGAAAAGCCACTTGGGCACTTTGTATCCAAAGTATTGCCACCATTCACCCCTAATAATTTTGCATATGATCACCAAGTTTTGTGTGATTCTAAGATAATTTTTGGGTGTGTGTGGAAGTGCGAGAGACACACAAGAAGCACACACAAGGAGCACAAATAGAGCAAGACACATGGAGAAAATGGATGGTTGGAATAGCTCTCTCTATGGATGATGAACTAAACTGAATTAAGAGTTGAATAATATCCCTAAGTACAAAGTACCACCACATACGAGTGAATCATGTATGTGGCAACATGGGGAAAAAACCTCTAGCTAGCACTAGAGTACAAAATGCCCATGTATAGGGAAAAGGTTCACATGAAAACTACTCTATGAACACATTAGTGTAACAAACCCCCCTAGAGAAAATTATGTGAACACATACAGGGAGTGAGAGATCAGCCCCCACAAGTTAATAAGCCTAAAGCTTTGTGAAAAGCTTCAAACTTTTCTTATGGAAGAGCTTTAGTGAATATGTCTGCCACGTTATCTTGTGTAGGCACATATACCAAATCACTATCTCCTACATGAAGGTGCTCTCTCACATAGTGATAATGCACTTCAATATGGTTGTCCTGTGCATAAAACACTAGGTTTCATGCAATAACCAAAGCACTCTGACTATCAGTCAGAATATGCATAGTAGCATCAATCTCAATGCAAAGATCCATCAATAGGTGTCTCAGCCATATAAACTCCACTATAGCTGTTAAAATTGTCCTGTACTCAGCTTCACAACTCGATGTTGCCACTATAGGTTGCTTCCTACTCAACCAAGATATGCATGAGTCTCCAAGGAATAAGCAATTACCACTAGTGTACATGCAAGTATCATAACAACCAGCCCAATCACTATCTGTAAAATCATGCAAGCATGGCTGAATATCCCTACTATGAAAGTGACCTAATCTCAAAGTGCCTTTGAGATATATAAACACACATTTCACTGCTTGCCAATGCTTAGTGCCAGGGCTATGCATGAATCAACTCAACAGGGAAACTGCATACTATATATCCGGCCTTGTGTTGCATGCATATATAATGTTGGTGTAAACCACAAGCCTACACATTTGGCTTGGAAGATATCATGAAGACTCTACATGCATGAAGAACCATAGGAACATATGCTAGTGATTACTTACCACTTTACCTCATTGTAAAAGTCAATTTGACTTAGAATCTTTTGTAATCACCTACCCAAATGATTCGTGGAAAAGGTAGTTCACTTGATTGAGAGAATATCTCCACGTTTTTAGAAGCTTGACTAGAAGGAGCCAAGAATTTGAATTTGAATTCAAATTCTTACACATTTCACATAAAAGGTGAACATGAAAAGTCACGAAGTGAGACATCACTCCCGAGCTTCATTCTACTGTCATTGAGTGTGTGTGAGCACTACATCCTATTCTACACCTCTCTATGTTTATTGCTACAAATAATTCACGGTTTTTGCCCATGATTCAAGGGCATCTTATGCAAACTTTCAAATGAAGAAGCATGGAGAGGCCAAAGGATATGAGTTGGGGAGAAATTTCTGCACTTCGACCACATATTGTACCAAAACACACCCACCAATATGAAAGTTACAACAATATTTACTGAAGTATATGTGAAGTAATTCAACCCTATAGATTTGATAAATAGTACAATTATACGAATAAGTGGAAAAATTTTGTTGCTTAGTTCACGACCTCAAAGAGAAAGGCTACCTTGATGATCATATGCATAAGTGGAGGATTTGCAATCAATCACGTTGAACAACAATTTGACTAATGAACAGTTCATGGATCGCACATCCCGTGCATGGAAAACCACGCCATTTTCTTGTGGAAAATCGATGAGGAATTTTGTTGATAGAGTCCCTAGAACAAGGAGAGTAATCATGTATGACTCTTGTTTCCTTGAAGTTGAGAATTTCTTTGGAAAACTCTTGCAAGGCTCTAAAGTTTGCATAGTCTATGAGCTTATACATCCCACAACTTAAAGCGCTAGAAGCAATCATAACATCATCATTTGAGAGATTATGAAAACATTGCTTTCATAGACATGTTCACAAGGTGCCTCAAGTTTGGGTAGAGAGGAAACCATTTTTTATTTCTTGAGGTGAAGCAAACTAGTGAAATGCAGATTGCCAAAGTGTGCATGTCAAAGCTTCACATCTAACATAGACTGAGAATCATAATCTACACACAATGAATCATTCAAAAAGTTGGCATAGTCTATGAGCTTATATATACCACAGCATAAAGTGTCAGAAGCAATGATAGCATCATCATTTGAGAGATAATGAATTGTACATCTATCATCAATAAATTTTACTATCAAGCCAATCTTCTCTAATGCTGAAACTTACAACACATTTTTTTATCCATGGCATATAAGAATCTGAAAGTATGAAAGGACTACCATGAGTAGTAGTCACAATGATCTTACCGACTCCCATTATATGATAGGAGGCATTGTTAGGATGTTGTGGTGGAGATTCAAAGAGGAGGTCCGCAAATGGGATGAATACAACCAAATCTAGACTCAATGGACGTAAGTATAATCAAATTGGAATGAATAAATGTGACATTTTTGTAGGTAAAATGGGCATGCAACAAATAAGAGAGATGGATGATCTCAACTTGTTCTTGGTAGATGATCTCTTCCCATGGTGATTCCATCAAATAATCATCACTGATTGAACTATTTGTTTGTGTATGATCCTAAACATTTGTGTGGTATGTCTAAAATCACTTTTATGTGCATGCAAACTAATTACGAAAATGGAAATGTTCATGCAAATATGTGGGCTAATGCAAAGCATTTATATGTGTATACACGCAAGAGCGTAAGAAGCATGTCAATCTCGGCCATCCTAGCTCCATGAGTTTGGATGGTTTTGTGCATGTAACCTTATGTTCTATATATGTGAGGGAGCTTCTATAATACCAATGTTAGATCTTCCAAGAACATTTTTGGGGGATACAAAAAGTCATAATACATACCTCAAACAAGGAGTACATATTAGACTCACTTTTTCCATAAATCCATAGGGGATCAGCCCTAAAACTGGAAGTTTTTGGCACAATGGGGAGCTAGTTCAAGGTGTTGGTGGCCCATACCACTAGCCACTATGGGTGATTAGGATCTTCCATGTGAGCTCAAGAGTAGATTAATGGAAAATCCTAATAATGGAAAATGAGAGTCCTTGACTCCTATTTATAGGACTCAAATGAAATATTCTAGTTCACACTAAACATGCTAGTTCCAATACGCACTAGTCAGAGAGCCTCTTTGTGGATACATAGTGCAAGAGCATCAAAACCCTACTATATCGTGGTCATTTATATATGTGTCTAAACGTACAATTACTTTCTTGTCATGTTTTGTGGAAGGTTCGTCTCAGTCAAAGACACTGGCATGTAGGTTTCTCTTGAGGCCTACAGGGTCATTCTGGAAGCTTGGTAGTTTGGTTTGCATGTAATTATTTCTTCAATACATGCAAAACAATATACACAACTTCTTCAACACATGCAAACAACGTTTTCGCAAAGTCTTGAGTATATACAACCAACATAGTGGCATTTACCAAGGATATATACCTTTAGATTAAGGCATTTACCAAGGATAAATCCCTTCAAGAAAGAGATTTTTCCACATATGATCCAACCCAAAAAAAGAGGACCTTGGTAGCTTTTGTGCGCTTAAGACGATTGGGGTGAAATTCTTTATTTCTTTTCGAACGGATTTCTTCAATACCGAACTTTATGATGAGAAACATGAGGTAAAATTTATTAGCTATGTTGCATTATGGTGAGACCATGAGAGAGATTGTATAGATGGGGAAACATTTACCTAATTGTTGATGTTGAAAACATGTTTATTGCTACAAATCATTCACGGTTTTTGCCCACGATGCAAGGGCATCTTATGCAAACTCTCAAATGAAGAAGCATGGAAAGGCCAAAGGATATGAGTTGGGGAGAAATTTCTGCTCTTTGACCACATATTGTACCAAAACACACCCACCAATATGAAAGTTACAACAATATTTACTGAAGTATATGTGAAGTAATTCAACCCTATAGATTTGATAAATAGTACAATTATATGATATAAGTGAAGAAATTTTCTTGCTTAGTTCACGACCTCAAAGAGAAAGGCTACCTTGATGATCATATGCATAAGTGGAGGATTTGCAATCAATCACGTTGAACAACACTTTGACTAATGAACAGTTCATGGATCGCACATCCCGTGCATGGAAGACCACACCATTGTCTTGTGGAAAATCGATGAGGAATTTTGTTGATAGAGTCCCTACAACAAGGAGAGTAATCATGTATGACTATTGTTTCCATGAAGTTGAGAATTTCTCAGGAAAAATCTTGCAAGGTTCTAAAGTTTGCATAGTCTATGAGCTTATACATCCCACAACGTTAAGCGCTAGAAGCAATGATAACATCATCATTTGAGATCATGAAAATATTGCTTTCATAGACATGTTCACAAGGTGCCTCAAGCTTGGGTAGAGAGGAGACCAATTTTTATTTCTTTAGGTGAAGCAACCTAGTGAAATGCAGATGGCCAAAGTGTGCATGTCAAAGCTATACATCTAACATAGATTGAGAATCATAATCTACACACAATGAATCATTCAAAATGTTTGCATAGTCTATGAGCTTATATATACCGCAACATAAAGTGTTAGAAGCAATGATAGCATCATCATTTGAGAGATAATGAATTGTACATCTATGATCAATAAATTTTACTATCAAGCCAATCTTCTCTAATGCTGAAACTTACAACACTTTTTTTTATCCATGGCAATGATAGCATCATCGTTTGAGAGATCATGAAAACATTGCTTTCATAGACATGTTTACAAGGTGCCTCAAGTTTGGGTAGAGAGGAAACCAATTTTTATTTCTTTAGGTGAAACAAACTAGTGAAATGCAGATGGCCAAAGTGTGCATGTCAAAGCTTCACATCTAACATAGACTGAGAATCATAATCTACACACAATGAATCATTCAAAAAGTTTGCATAGTATATGGGCTTATATATACCACATCATAAAGTGTCTGAAGCAATGATAGCATCATCATTTGAGAGATAATGAATTGTACATCTATCATCAATAAGTTTTACTATCAAGCCAATCTTCTCTAATGCTGAAACTTACGACACATTTTTTTATCCATGGCATATAAGAATCTAAAAATGTGAAAGGACTACCATGAGTAGTAGTCACAATGATATTACCAACTCCCATTATATGATAGGAGGCATTGTTAGGATGTTGTGGTGGAGATTCAAAGAGGAGGTCCGCAAATGGGATGAATACAACCAAATCTAGACTCAATGGACGTAAGTATAATCAAATTGGAATGAATAAATGTGACATTTTTGTAGGAAAAATGGGCATGCAATGAATAAGAGAGATGGATGATCTCAACTTGTGCTTGGAGAGATAGGAATCGAAGGAAAAAGCGGCCTGAACTCTACTGCTCATGTGATGTATGGCTTCGGAACTAGAGATGAAGCACTGCGAAAAAGCCTGAGTGACAGGAGTTCGAGAGAAGTTTAATAATTGGATTCAGAGATCTCTTAAGCAACAAAAAGGAAGTTTCGATGGCTTCTGGGGAGGACTCTATGGATTAACAAGGGTGTAGATCGAATACATAATCGATTGGCATTGCACGATAACGCTACAGCCGAGTGTGAAGCCTCTTGAAAACCTCTGAACAAATATGCCCTACCTGGGATGTGGGGATTCACACTGATAGGAGATCACCTGTGTGTAGAATGCTTTTGTAACATATGTTATTGCATTCTACAGTGTTTCAAAGGTTCATGCAGTCTTCTTTGTTGGGTAGCATTCTGAATTGTGTGTCAATCATGTCTCTGAATTTTCGCTAAATACGTTGTTTACTGTAGTGTTGAAACTTTGCGCAATGATTAGAGATTTCCTATGCACTTTGAAAACACACAAAGAAGAAGTGAAAGTGGATTATTAATCTGGACAAGAACATGCTCGTAGACATTATAGCACATAAATAATTTATATTTCATTGCCTCTAAGTATGGAACATTGTATGAATATGGCGACCTTTTCTAAAAAATCAAAAAGCATAGTTAGATGATGTAAGTTCTACTCAGAGAGGCGACTCGAAGATTGCGTGAGTAATTTGTAGAACTGATGGAAAACCTTGGCAGAAATGCAACCCATGTTTTGAGCAGAAACATATAATTATCAAACGATCATATCGGACCTTATAAGAAAACATAGTTTTGATTTCTCAGAGTTTGAATTTATTGGCCTTTCCAAGTAGAAAATCATTTCCTGTCTTTTGCATTGAAGAAAAATAATGAACTTCGTGTAACTTCAAAGAAAAACACACTCCTTTTCGTTCATGTTTCTTGGAATATGGTCGCAAACCTGCACATGAGGAACTGTAAGCATTTGAAATAGATTTTGCTGCTATTTGCTACCAATGGAGCGCTAAAAGTCTGCATAAGTGATCAAACTTCTCATGATTTTGCTTTAATGTAAATGAATGGATTTAATTGGTTCAAGAAAATCTACAAAAACAATACGGATGCACTAAATTGTATGTACCGCATAGACTACTATACGTGATAACAAAAAAGCTAAATTATTCCCTCAAATTAAAGTGAATATGTTATAGTGATAAGATGTAGATACATTTGGTACTATTCCGGGTTGTTAATGCGCTTTCAATGAGTAGAATGAAAGCTATTCAAGAATTTCCCAATTTTAATATCATCGACACCTACAAAACAGTTTTCCAATATTGAAAGACAAGGCTGCCTCTTAGTTGAATCATAGCATTGTGTAGACACTAAGAGAATCCTATCGTCTCTGGACCGTCGTACAATCATCCAAAGCCGATCTCGCATTCTTGATTTCTCCCTGCTTTCAAGAACACCACTACATATGTGGTAAAGGAGACATGAAAAGAGGTGAGTGTAGAGGCTTCGAGCTTCACAGTGCAAGGCTTAGCAATTGGTGCAACTTGAAAAGTTCTTATCATTTGACTGTTTATGGTTGACACTACAATTTCCCAGATGGACATTGTAACTCAGCTCTTGCGCTTCCAGCACGACGAGAAAAGATGAAGTGCCATTCAAGCATTACATGAACGAGTTATTAAAAGGATTGGTTACTTTGATGCTAAAAATATCATGTGATTCTGTAAAGAATACGAGCTAGAAGCTTGATACCTTGGAACTGGTCTTACTCCTTTAAATGATACACAACTTATTGAAAACTTCGTATATGTGTCAAAGCTGCACTTACATTATCGGTTAACAATGGAGGCCCAGACGAGATGGCCACAATACAAATTAGCTTTAATAAAAATGTTTGCTCTCGAGGACATTGATAAGGTGACTCGAGTAATGTTCTTAAAGTGGATTCAAAAATCAAAAGACCAAACCATTCTGGATATAAAAAGGGAATTTGATCGACAGTACAATGACCTAACAAAACATGATAGGAGAGCAATGGAACATGAAAGGATTTCATTATTTTAATGAGATATTAAGGCCCGAGAGGAACTTCTCCCACAATCGCAAGATATGGAGATAGATTCCTAGCTTATAGAGGATTGGGATGAGGTAGAAGCATCAGTAAAGAGGTATGGAGAAAAGAAAAGAGGTATGGCAAAGTTCATGCAAGATTGGAAGGAGAACTTACAAGAAGAGCAAATACAGGTGCCACATCAGCCTGTCCAAAATGCTTAGGTTAATCAAACAACTGGAAAGGGGTTTGTGCCTCCCAACACTATGGAAGAGATGTTAAAAAGGTTTAGTGATCTAACGATCCAGAGTGTTAAGAAAATGATGGAATCCCAATCTCCAGAAACGACTAAAAATAAAGCTCCAAAAGCTGTTGAAATTAAAAGATGCATCTGGTGTGACTCTTTGGAGCACAACAGATACTCGTGTGAGAGCTTTTAAGAAGCATTGGCTAAAAATCTAGTTTTCGTAAAGGAGAAGATGATTTATGACTGAAAAATTGGAGAGAAGGTAAATATTAACTTTGTTCAAGGAGGCATGAGAGTGTTCTTCCCTGGCACTTCTATCAATGTTGCTTCAACATCTCATACATCTATATACGCGTGTCAAGTAAGTGATGAAAGTAGTGACCCAAAATCATGGTCTAAAGTTATAAAGTCCTTGGATCGGGGAAATATGCATCATGAAATCTTAAAGGCACCAAGCAATGAGATCGGAGGTGTAATCAGATGGAACAATTTTGTACATACCCTCTTAGTTGTTACTTATTTATGCTCTTTAGTGGAGCATGAGGCAGTAGTGGAAGAAAAATGAAGGAGAACCAATGAGGGTAAAGAAGATAAAAGGAGAACCAGGTGTCAAGTAGAAGCTTCACAAGAACAATCTCAAACACCAAATCAAAATCAACCAATACGAACAAACCAACCCACTCAAGTAATTCCACCATTAAAACCAACAATAATCCAAATGAATCAAATCCCGACTCAAGTTCAAACCCCTACTTCTATTGAAATGCCTGTTCCTACTCAAGTTAATAATCCCCCTCAAGATCAAGAAATGAAACCCGCAAGGAGAGGTCAAGGGAGAGTAAAAAACCCATCGTACATGTTAAAATCACACATTGAGCAAGCCATGAATTTCAAGCAATTTCTTGAGAAAAGAGTGTTTGACAGTGTGATCAAATTTACACTAGGTGAGTTGCTAGGAATAGTAAAACGGGAATTTCTAGAAGTAATAATCGAATTGCTAAGGAGAAAAGGGCAGCCAATAGTCGACATGCAAGAGACTAAGAAGATGGATGAGAAAACACTTGTTTAAGCCATGCAAGTGCAAGTATAAGAGTTGAAAAGTGTACTCGAACAAACTGAAACTAATGCATAGCCATGCACACATGAGGAAATGTTCTTGGAGCAAAATTCTCAAGAAATAACTCCTTCAAGTCATTATACTAGAGATCATTGGGCTCGAGCCATGGCTGAGATGTTGGTGCAATTAGATAAAATCAGTACACTAGTCGTTGCTCTTATCGATCATGGGTATGCAATTAACTTAATGTCCAAAGATCTCTACATAAAAGGAAAATGGCCAATAGATATGCAACCAGGCTGGAGAATGAGGGTTGCTAATACGATGCCAGGTGAGCTATTTGGTGCATGCCCATAGGTACTAATCATAATTGGTGATGTTAATGATTATCATAACTTCTTTGTTCGAGTTCATTCGATCTACTCGTTGATTTTAGGGTAGCAGTTCATTACTGCCTTGAGCATGGAGACAAGAGTCTTGGAGGATGGATTGGCCTATGCGTGAACTCGAAGCAAGGATGGAAAGAAAGTGATCTAGTTTATGACAGTTTGCATAGACCATGTCACGAATTGAACTTCTCTTCGGACAAGACCTATTTTTGAAGAATTAGAAGATAAAAGTTTTTAAATGAAGCTTTCATAAATCGGGACTATGGAAGATTGGCTACAACTTGACGAGGAAATCTCCGGAGTTTTTGATGAGATATATTTTGCAGACACATTGTTTGATTTGCAAGACTTGATTGGAGGAAGAAGGAGTGATTACGTGATTCAAACACACTCTTTTTCCATGTACAAGCAAACAACAAAGTATGAGCAAGGAGGATTGGGAAAAGAAGCTTCCGTTGAAACAAAATACAAAACAGTCGATAAAAAGATTAAACTAGTTGTAGTTTCGCTTCGTGAAAATAGTAACAAACTTATGGATGGTGCAAAAACCTAGCCACCTCTTAGAGATAAAAGAAAAATAGGTCACAAATTCACTAAAGAAATGCTTGAGAAAATTTTGTTAGGAAAATATGGTTTCCTCAGTGAAAAAGAAAAGAATGTATTCTCCCAGATGATATTCAGGCATGGAAAGGCTTTTTCTTTCAATGCCCAAGGAATTGGGTGTGTAGATCCATTTGTGGTGACACCAATGATAATTTTTATAATGCCATATATACCTTGGAATCTTTGACCGATTTCAGTACCAAAAGCTTACGTTTCAAAGTTGACTGACCTATCGAATGAAAAGATTAGAATCAGGATTCTTGAGCCATCAAGTGCTTCCTATTCTAACTGTTGGTTCACTGTACCAAAGGAGAATGGATCATTGAGATTTATTCAAGATC
Source organism: Ceratopteris richardii (assembly GCA_020310875.1). Lineage (NCBI taxonomy): Eukaryota > Viridiplantae > Streptophyta > Polypodiopsida > Polypodiales > Pteridaceae > Ceratopteris > Ceratopteris richardii. The sequence goes on from CM035429.1 coordinate 95,757,819, forward strand.
TACAGCGAGTAAACAAGGTGACAATCAGAAACAAGATGACAGCCAGTACTCCACATAGAAGCTACAAAATACACAAAAAACACAGTACACAAGGAGTACGAAGATAGACTTTGTAGGTCTTACAAATGCAGATTCGATGGCGATGCACTACAGTGCGCTCTCCTTCTCGTGACCTCCATGATGATATGCTCAGAGTAGAAAACCAAACTCCTAAGGCAGCACACAATACTCCGCACAGAAGCTGCAGAATATGCAAAAAAACACAGTACATAGGGAGTACGAAGACAAAACTTCTTAGGTCTTACAAATGCGATCGAACTTTCAGTCTCTGACTGACCAGGCCACTATATGTTTTATTAAAGAACATATACAAAGAAGTGTTCGGTGGCCATTTCGCCTTTCACATGGACACTAACAGTAACAATCTCCCACTAAAGCCAATATGGTTAGAGTAGCTATGGGAGAAAAAATAAAGAATGATAAAGAATACGTGAGTGTAAGTATACAAACTATACCTCCCACCTGATGGGCATGTTACACAGTATACAAGTGACTGTGTAAGATCAACAATCAAGTAATCCCCATCAAGTGACAACGGTGTTGAAAGCTATCTTGTGGTAGAGCTTTAGTCAAAGCTTCTCCAACATTATCTCGAGTGTGAACCTTCTCAAGAATAATGCGCTTAGTGGCTAAGAAATCTCTAATGAAGTGATACCTCACTTGAATGTGCTGGGTCTTTGCATGATAGACCGGATTATTAGCCAAAGCAATGGCACTCTCACTATCACTGAGCAAGCGAGGTACATGCTAAGGTAAACCCATATCACAAGCAAGACGAGAAAGCTACAATGCTTCCTTACATGCCTCACTTGCTACAACATACTCTGCTTCTATGGTGGAAATACCTATACATTCTTGAGCACGAGATCTCCAAGATATAGCACCTCCAACAAAATGAAAAATATACCCTGATGTAGACTTTTGATTGTCTACACAACCAGCATAGTCAGAATCTGTGTAACCAATAATGGATGCTTTCCCTCTACCTAAGCATAGACACTTGTCCTTAGTGCCACTCAGATATTTCAAAATCATATTGACTGCTTCCCAATGTTTCTTACTAGGATTAGACATATATCTGCTCACAACTCCCACTGCAAATGCAATGTGTGGTCTCATAGCTACCATAGCATACATGAGACTACTAACAGTAGACTGATAGGGAATTTTGTTCATGAATTCCTTTTCTTCATATGATTTTGGGCAATCATCATTGCTCAATTTCACATATGTGGGTAAAGGTGTTCTCAATGCCTTTCCACCCTACATATTGAACCTGTGAAGTACTTTGGATATGTACTCACTTTGAGAAAAGTATACACATCTTTTACTCCGATCACTAGTAATGCACATTTCAAGAATATGTTTGGCATCCCCCAAATATTTTATATCAAAGGTCTGACTCAACTTCTTTTTTAGAATTGAAAAATCATAAGAGGACTTCCTAGTAATCAGCATATCATCGACATAAAGTATCAAGCATATCAAGCTGCCATCTGAGCATCTCTTTGTGTAGAGAAAATGATCCTCATTTCTTCGAGAATAGCCTTGAGCCTTCATAAAAGCATCAAACTCTTGGTACCATTGTCTAGGGGTATAGATCTCATCTGTAAGGTCTCCATGCAAGAAAGCAGTTTTTACATCCATTTGGACTAGCTCTAAGTCCTCCATTGCAACGAATCCAAGCAACATGCGCAAGGTAGTGATCTTGACCACTAGAGAGAAGATTTCCTCAAAGTCAACACCATGTTGTTGCTTAAAACCCTTTGCAATGAGTCATGTTTTATACTTTGGAGAAGCACTATCTGATGTGAATTTCAGCTTATATATCCATTTACATGGTAAAGATTTCTTGCCCTTTGGCAAAGGTACTAAATCCCAAGTACCATTCTTCTGAATAGAATCCAACTAACTCTTCATGGCAAGCTCCCACTTAACATGATCCTCTGTCTCCATAGCCTCTTTGTAAGAAGAAGGCTCACCCGCATCTGTTACCATAACAAAATCTAAACCTAGATGATCTCTATTAGGTGGATGTGAGACACGTGCAAAACGTCTCAATGGTTGCTGAACAAGAACATGTGCAGACTGATCTGAATGGACATTCTCTTGAACATCCCTATGTGTAGCATTTTTATGCATGCTAAATGGAGGACAAGTATCCTCAAACACCACTCTTCTCACTTCCACCTCCTTAATGGGGTTTTTATGCATCTTCGACTCATTGAAAATGACATTACTACTTCTGATCACTCTCCGTGTCTCAGGATCCCATAAGCGATATCCAAATTGTCCTTCTTGAACATATCCAACAAAAACGCATTTCTTTGACTTATGATCCAACTTTTGTCTAAGTGTCTTGGGTATATGAACATATGCTTCACACCCAAAAACTCTAAGATGATCATAATATGGTAGCTCACTGACAACAACTCTTGTGCCACTTTCAGGCCTTTGGCGGTACTTGGTGAAAGGTTGATCACATGAACTGCAGTCAATACTGCTTTTGCCCAAAAGCCTTGTGAGAGGTTTGCATGATGCAACATAGAGACTCTCTATCTTGAATACTTCTATTCATCCTCTCAGCTACACCATTCTGTACTGGGATATAAGGAGTTGTAAAATCTCTACGAACCCCTCTAGACTGAGAGAAAAGGTTGAATTCGTGTGAGGTGTACTCACCCCCATTATCTGAACGTAAAGCCTTAAGCTTAGTTCGTTTTTGAATCTCAACTGAAGCAAGCCATTTTCTAAAAGTAGGGAATACCTCATCCTTCAAATTGATAGGATATACCCAAATATTTCTAGTATCATCACCTAAGGACCTAGTGGGCATAGGACGACATACATCTGTATGAACGAGATCTAACCGCTGAATTGAAGAGTCAATGTGAGTTCTATGCACATTTCTAGTTTGCTTTCCATATTGACAATGCTCACAAAATGAAAAATCGAAGAAAGATAACACAGGTAGGTAGCCAGAATGAGAAAGATTTTCCATTCCACTACGAGATATATGGCCCAAATGACCATGCCAAATACAAGCTATAGGTTGTTCACTAACAGCTAACAAGTGTTCTTTCTGTGATACAAATAAAGGATAAAGTGAGCAAACTTTGCTTCCCTTTGCAATAACCATATTGCCCTTTGATATGCGAAAGGTCTGAGCATAGAAGACCACCTTGTAACCAAGGTCATCAAGTTGACCAATAGACATCAAACTGTGTGATAACTGAGGTACATGGCATACATTATGCATAGTAAATTTTAACCATCAATGAACTGCACAACCACATCTCTAATCCCCACAACATCACAATGATAAGAGTCACCAAGTCTCACGGTACCAAGACTCTTTGCTGCATAATAAGAGAACCATTTTCTATGTGGTGTCACATGGAAAGAAGCACCAGAATCTAGCAACCATGTGTGGGAAAGAGAATCAACCATAAGCGCCTTAGTTGACATAGTACTATCAAGTCTCAACACATCAGCATCATTAGAAATAGCATTAATGTCTTCAATCTTCACAGTCGAAGTAGATGGTGCATGTAACTCTTTAACATGCATATCAACGTTATGTCCTTTACCTTTAGTATTCTTTAATGCATAACAATATTTCTTCATATGTCCTTTCTTCTGACAATAATGCCATTCAATATCCCTATTCCTTGATTTACTTCTACTCTTATTCCGTTGACCATTCTTTTCCTTGTTCTTGCTCTTGCCACATTGCTGATTCTTTCCTTGGTAAGAATCACGAACATTGTATGCATCTCCACTTTGAGTGCCAACCATAGATTTTCTATTAATCTCCTCACTCAAGAGTGCTCCACATATGTCATCATAGACGAGTTTACCAGCAGATGCACTATTGCTAATACACTACAAGGAATATGGGCGTATAGCAATGGTTAAGGCGACAGAATTGCATCGCTATAAAACTGCAACATGCATCGTAATTTGTATCACGCGCGGACGGTCGATTAAACGACGAAGCAAACGACATTTTTTGTGACTTGCAGTGCGATGGGGCAAAAAATCAAACGTTGGAGGCTCTTCGATCGGCATTTTCATGCATCCGATTGAAGAGCTCTCCAACGTTCACAATTGCGCTATGCTTATGAGCTAAAGTAAGTATATGCAGAATTGTTGTTTTGCCTAAGCTCTCTCTTATTGTCTCCCTTTGTCTCTATTTCTCTCTTTCTACATCTTTCTCTCTTTGAATTCTCTCTCTCTCTCTCTCTCTCTCTTCTTTCTCTCTTTATTGCAGGTTATTCAAGAAGCTAACCATGCAAAAATTATGGCTAACTATTGTAAGTACAATTTCTATTCTTTGTATATCATTTGAATTGTGTTATTTTCATTAGATAGCATACTCACACTTCTTGATATGCACTTATACACTTATACATGATGTAGATGCACTCTCACAGATATACACATATACACATGCACATACACACACATATATACACATAGATACATGTGCACATACACTTAGACATACACACATATACACATGCATATGCACAAACATTTCTACAACCACATAAAAAGACTAACATGAATGAATTATTGCATATATATACATATATATATATATATATATATATATATATATATATATATATATATATATATATATATATATTTACACACACACATACACACATTAACATATACACAAATACATGTATATGCACATCCACATGCATGCATATTCACATGCATGCACATGGATGCAAATGGAAATGCATCCACATACACATGCATGTGGAATACATATACACATGCATATACATACATTCTACACATATATACACATATATATGCACATACGTACACACACATATACACATGCACACACACATGCACATACCTACATATACACATATACATGCACATACACACATATACACATAGAGTTACACATATACATACACATACATATACACACATATACACATGCACATGCACATACTCATACACACATATACACTTACACATGCACATGCACATACTCATACACACATATACACTTACACATGCACATGCACATACATACATACATATACACACACATACACATGCACATACATACATATACACACACATACATATACACTTAGGTACATACATATGAATGAATTATATAATTAAAGTATTAAAACACATATACACATGCACACACACATGCACACACACATGCACATACCTACATATACACATACACATTCACATACACACATATACACATAGAGTTATACATATACACATGCACACACACATGCACATACCTACATATACACATATACATGCACATACACACATATACACATAGAGTTATACATATACATGCATATACATATACACACACATACACATGCACATGCACATACTCATACACACATATACACTGATACATGCACATGCACATACATACATATACACACACATACACATGCACATACATACATATACACACACATACATATACACTTAGGTACACACATATGAATGAATTATATAATTAAAGTATTAAAACACATATACACATGCACACACACATGCACATACCTACATATACACATATACATGCACATACACACATATACACATAGAGTTACACATATACACGCACATACATATACACACACATACACATGCACATGCACATACTCATACACACATATACACTTACACATGCACATGCACATACATACATATACACACACATACACATGCACATACATACATATACACTACATATATATACACTTAGGTACACACATATGAATGAATTATATAATTAAAGTATTAAAACACATGCTTAATATAAACAATCATAACAATCAATAGAACAAAACTCTTCATTACTTAATACCATACACACAATTCAAAACATAAGTGAAATGAAATATATATATATATATATATATATATATATATATATATATATATATATATATATATATATATATATATATATATATATATATATATATATATATATATATATATATATATATATATATATCAATGTAAATACATATAATCCAACGTCATAATCAACTAAAATCCTAGTCATCATCATCATGATCATCATCATCATCAACAATATCATGATCATCCTGATCTTCCTCATCCTCATCGTCATGATCATCCTGTGACGATCGAGATCATCTCTCTTGTGTCTGTCTCTCCACCTCATCCATATTTGTCTCTCCATAATACTCTTGTATTACATATAACAAACATAAATAAATAAAACAATTAAACCATTCATAAAAATAAAATAATTATATAAGATTTAAAAATACTCACAAAGGCATCAGGATGATCTTGCATATGCTCGCTCAAATGCTGATATCCAAAATGTGTAGCATACTCGATCTCATGTTTCGTAGGATATCGGCCATAATCCTTCCGCTGCATTGAAACAAATAAAAAAGATTAGTTGCTTGCATTTTAACTGAAATAAAAAATATACTCACAATAACACATATACTTACAAATGTAGCTACAAAACCATTATGGCTCATTTGGCCTAGGTGCGATATGTGGCCCGACTCCACTCTCTTCTTTGAAGCAGCCTATTTATTCAAGAAAAAAATACATAAATTAAATGTAAAAAAACTACTAAAATATATAAAAATTATAAATATAAACTTTTAATTTGTGTACCTTCTGCTGAGGAAATGAGTCTTGAAGATGTAGCTGTCTACGAGAAAACTGTCTCGTCTCAGGTGGTATGTTAGCTCGCCTCTTATTTTTTTCCACCATACAATATCTCCTGTTAATTTAATCTCAAACAGAAATAAACATCAGAATACATACACATATATACACACACATACACATACACATAGCAACATACACATATACACGCAAACATATACGCTTACATATATGTATACATATACACATATACATAAATATAACATAAACACACATATACATCCACATATATACGTACACACACATGCATGCATATACACTCATTCATACAAAATACATGCATTTATCCCACAATAATGTGTAGTTGTGTTTATGTGAATATGTGTGTATGTGTAAATGTGTATATGTGATATGTGTGTATGTGTAAATATGTATATGTGAATTTTTTGTGTATGTAGATAATCAAATTATTAATATCAAATACCATTATTTGTAGATTCTAATCAATCAGATGGAACTCCACCACCGTCTCCTCATCGTGCAATGAGTTTATACTGTAAGTATATCAAACATTTAATTTTAAATATATTTGATGGACACATAACTTATATTTTTTTTTTTGTTTCTTATTATGTGCAGATTCTGATCAATCAGAGGGTACTCCACCACCTCCTACCCATGCAACGACTTCACATGTGTCCTCCAATAGGAATTATGATGAATTTTACTATCAAGAGCATATTATATGTTGGTGTAACTCTTGTTATGGCACGTATCGAAGACCACGATTGGAATGTATTGAACATGAGGTAGAGTATGGTACTTTTGAGCGTGCACTATCACTTGGTCAACGTGATAATTATTGGGTATGTATTTTCTATATAAATTAATGTCATTATTTTATTTAAAAACCATATATAAAATCAAATTATTGTTGATATACAGGAATACTTGCTCGATGATGATGACGATGATAATTTTTCTCATAATGTTAATATACCTCATACACATCATGGACTTGTTGCTCATCAATTACAAGTAGAGGTTTCTAGAAGTCCTCTACCTCCTCGTTTAGAGAATGAAACGGTTTGAGATTATCCATTGCCAGCTCGTGATCGTTCTTTAGTACAAACATATGATAGAAGAAGATATGGAGGATGGAATAGAGGACCACTTCCTTTAGATGGAGAGACTTTCAACTTTTGGGGTAATCGCTATATGATTGCTCCATCCACTATTACTAATGCTGGTCGTGGTCTCTTTATTGTAGAGGATTTGTATGTGCCTCCGAGCTCTGAAGTCACTCTTATGTCATTTTGTGGTCCTATATATGGATGGGGAGATTGACATCGACTTTCACGTTATGTTCAAAGCATGAGTACTTATGGAATATGCTTGAACGCAACATCCCTTACTAGTAGAAGGATTTTACTTGCAGAAAATGAAAGATTATATATTGATGGAAGAGCTTACACACATGGAATTATAGCAGGTTTAATAAATAGTAGTTGAGGGTTACATAATAGTTCAAGGACTAATTGCACATTTGAGGAGCATGAAAATAGTCATGAATCACCATACATGAGTAGAGATGTATCAAGATACATAGTTGTCAATGCTATTACTACATTACATGCCGGTGATGAACTATTAGTGAATTATGGATGGCGTAGACCTCCAAAAGCACCTTTTAGCTAGAGAGAATAAAAACTTTCTATCCATATTTAAGAATTTATATACTTAATTTTATATTTAAAGTTTAGTTTTTATTCATTTATGGAATACTAATGAATTTTATTTATATGTGCAGATTCCAACGTATGATGTTGATGATATTCCTCCACAGTATTCACAATTACCAGTAAGACCTCATTTATCAGAAGCTTCCATGAGGAGGCTACGCAAAACTAATCCTGTGCAATATGCAAAGTTGAAAGTTCTATATTCAAAAGACGATAAAGTACAAGATTTGTGTGACAATGATGAAGATGATGGCAAGGCAGATTTTATTGAGGATTGGTATCAAAATGATAGTGAGAGCATTGATATTTCTAAAAATGAGAAATATCTTCGAGAGGAATGTCTAAAGCATGTATATGAAGGAAGTCATTTGACACGACTAAGTGTGAGCTTACTTATTCTAAACCTTCAAAATCATTTTGGATGGAGTAATGTATCTGTTTCCACACTATTAAGTTATAATTTTCAATTTTATATCTATTTATATATATATGCATAAATATATATACATATATACACATATATATATATATATATATATATATATATATATATATATATATATATATATATATATATATATATATATATATATATATATATATATATTTATATATATACATATACATACATACATGCAGGTTTTTATTCTTACTTTAGATAAGGTAAGAACAAGAACTTGAATTGAATGGACACTTTTTGTCCGTGCATCTTTTAAAACTATTAATGCATCTTTCAAAATATTAAATTTGATTGTTTGGATGGCAGGATATGATTGTTTGTTTTGGAGGATATGAAGTATGTACCTTCATTGAATGATTTGTTGATTCTATCATATGTTTAGTTTGAAAGTGTGAGAAGCGGATTTATAATTGCTATTCAAAGAATTTGGCACTGTTTATAGGCCATACAATGGTGACCTGGATGAATCGCATGCACAGAGGTTACTCAAGATAGAGCAATCTGATTATAAGGGACTAGTGGCAACAGGATTCCTAGGGTATGCAGTAAACCTCTTGCATGTCAATGATAAGCATCTGAACTTTAGGATACAAAGTGGAAATCATGGTGGCTTGAGAGGATCACTTTTATACAGCTTGTTGAAAAAACTTCAGTGTCATAAACCTAAAGTTCTTTGAACAAGCTGTATAGAAGTGATCCTCTCAAGCCACCATGATTTCCACTTTGTATCCTAAAGTTAAGATGCTCATCATTGACATGCAAGAGGTTTACTGCATACCCTAGAAATCCTGCTGGGTGACTAGTCCTTTATAATCCGGTTGCTCTATCTTGAGTAACCTCTGTGCATGCGATTCATCCAGGTGACCATCATATGGCCTATAAACAGTGCCAAATTCTTTGAATAGCAATTATAAACCCGCTTCTCACACTTTCAAACTGAACATATGATAGAATAGACAAATCATTCAATGAAGGTACATACTTCATATCCTCCAAAACAAACAATCGTATCCTGCCATCCAAAACAACCAAATTTTTTGTGAATATTTTGAAAGATGCACATAAGCATACATATATATATAATTATATGCATACATATATATATATATATATATATATATATATATGTGTGTGTGTGTGTATGTATATTTATTTATTTACTTTTTTTAATATATCTTTTTTCGATAAGCTTATAGGTTATTATCTGAAAAGTTTTTACCAAGTCAGAATATTCTTCCTACCTCACATGATGAAATGAAGAAGATAATCAACAATCTTGGTATAGATTATCAATGTATACATGCATGTCCTAACGATTGTATTTTATATAGAGGCGAATATGTAGACTGTTTGACATGTCCCATTGGCTCCACGGATTAGACATATGTTTCAAAGCCCCGAATTATCAAAGCTTTTGACTTGGGGACAGGAGCACAAAAGTACTAATGGAATAATTAGAATTCCTCATGATAGTGTTGCTTTTCAGCATATTGATTCTACATAGCCTGAATTTGCACAAAATCCACAGAATCTAAAGTTAGGAGTTGCATTAGATGGGGTTAATCCATTCTCCATGAAATCTAGTAAATGGTCAACATGACCAGCGGTAGTCATAAACTACAATCTTTCACCATATCTTAGCATTAAAAAGGATTATTTAATGCTTTCACTTCTAATCCCAGACAAAAGACAAGTTAGAGATATGAATATATATCTTGCTCCTCTCATTGACGATCTTCAAGAGTTATGGAGAGGTATTAATGTCATTGATGTATCGAAAAGCATCAATGAAAGACATTTACGGTTTGTGGTATTGTGGCTTGGGCTATTCACGATTTTCCTGGATATGGTGTTTGTTCATGTAATTTTTTTATTCAATATGCATGTAAATAAATATGTTTTAATCTAATTATATTTTTATCATTTTCCATGATGTAGGAATATCTACTAGGGGTTATAAGGCCTGTCCATATTGTGGTGATTGGTTGAGATCAATCTATAGTAAGAATCTCAACAAAAATATTTATCTTCAACATCGACGATTCTTGCATGATGATCATCCATTAAGATCTAAAAGAGAAGCGATACATTTTAATGGAAAGCTTGAAACACGTTAGTGTCCGAAACCTATGAAGCCTATGGATTGGTATTAAAAATGGACAGATGGACCTCTGATAGATCCAGAATTAGAAATCTTCAATGATGATCCAGATAATGAGTATGTGAACAGAGGCAAAGGAAAATTGGCACTTAGAGAGAAAATATCAATATGGTATTCTTTGGAGTATTGGAAAGACTTAAAAGTATGTCATCTTCTTGATCCTGTGCATATATTCAAAAATATTGGTTATTCACTATGGCAACATCTTCTTGGACTAAAAGATACCACAACATCAAGGAATGATTTGAAAGATAAAAAATCCAAACCAAAGTTATGGCCAGTTTTTGATAGACATCGACAAGAAACGACTTATGCACATGCTCCTTGGGTACTTACAACAAAAGAGATACATACTATCAACAATAGAATTCAATTGATTAAGACTCCTACAGGATATGGAGCATCTTTTCAAAACATGTTTACTATGGATGATAAGAGCTTATCTGGGTTAAAGACCCGTGACTGGCATAACTTTTTGAAACATATTTTACCTTTGGTTATCGATGGATGTACAACAAAAGGAGTACGGGATGTGATCTATTGTCTTGGATCACTTATAAGGTAATTATGATACTTTTTAATTTAATATGTATGAATATTGGATATCTTTTATTTCTTAATTAACTTCTTTATAATTGTTTTTATGATATGTATAGGTGGATTACATCCAAAGAGATTGACAAAAAATCGATCCCACAAAAAAAAACGTGAATGCAAAGAGCTACTATGTTTGATGGAGAAAGAACTTCCTACTTCATTTTTTGATATTTAGGTTCATTTATTAGTCCATTTTGTAGATGAAATAGAGATTGCAGGTGTTGTCAACACTCGATGGATGTTTTGGGTCGAGCGATTTATGGGAATATTAAAACGTTATGTGCGACAAAGAGCGAAACCAGAAGGATCCATGGCAAAGGGTTGGATGCTTGAAGAGTGCATGTATTACATTAGTGAGTACCTTGAAAGAGTTCATGAAGAAGCTCCATGTGCATGGACCAACGAGTCTTCTTCAAAAATAACAGATCAAGTATTATCAGGTAAGGGGGTTCCATTCTTATTTACATTTCAAGAAAAAAATGATGTTTCAACTTTTGTAGCATATAATAGCGAATGCATGCAAGCATTCCTTAGGGAGTACAAGGAGCTTCAAAATCTCCGAAGTAAAAGGCAAAAAAACAAAAGATTTAGATGTAATCTCGATAATAATGAGATTACAAATATATCTTCTTTCATGGATTGGCTATATAGTCGTTTGCAATGCGCCAACGCAAAAAAAAAAGAAATCTCACATGAGCAAAGAGAGTTAATGATAGGTTGTGAACGAAAGGTAATTTTATTAAAATATTTTTTTTTCATATATGTATGTTAGTTTCTATTTACTAATTGAAGTTATTTTGCAGGCTCGAAGGTTCACTAATATGTGCGTTTTTGGACAGCATATTAGAATCAAAGCCATTGATTCTTTACGTAAAACAAAGGATTCTAGTATTGTTGCTTCTTTCAAGCAACTATCACGTGCTAGCTCAAAAGACACGAACCTTATAGATAGTGAACTTGGTCACATAGGAACTATTGTTGGTATCTATGAAATTTCATTTCGTACATTCAAACAGGTAGAAAAAAGTTTATATTTTTTTTGATAGAGTTAGTTAATTTTTTAAGCACCTAATAATGGGTTTTTGTTGTTATATATTTTGATAGGTCATTTTGAAGGTTGACTAGTTTTGAGCCGAGTATAAAGGTAGTAATTCCACATTAAGAAAGGAATTATCTGGGTTTTGGGCAGTTGATTCTTCCAAGGTAATGTGATCTACTAAAGAACATTATATTCTTCCTAGGCATATTGAGCAAGCATTTTTTTAATAAAAACCACATGCTCATCCTTGGTGGAAAGTCATTCATGTGCAACCTAGAGGTAGGTCATTGTTTGAACAGTTTATTGTTAGAGAGATCGAAGAAAGTCCTCTTGATGATTCAGCATCAGATACTCATACATCAACATCTAAAATAGAAATTAGAATCATTATCCGTGATAATGATACTAATCTTTTCGATGAAGAGGATAATTCTCTACATGCTGATTCTACTGATGAGGAAGAGGAATTACCAGAAATAGATATTAATCCATCAATAGATGATTTGATTCATGAGAACATAGATTTAACAATAGAAGAAATAAATGAAATCAATAAGGATAATGAATATGAGACTATATTGATGTGTTACCAAAATGATGGAAATAATGGAAACATATGAGCAGATTAGATAGTAAATTCTACTCTAGTTATCGATCAATAACTTGAAACTTTTGAATGGATATCAGATAATAGATTTTTTTATTAACTTGAATAACGATGAATCCTACTAGAGAGATGAAATCATGTTCTTCTAAGTTAGAACATGAAGCTCGGGGGTACGCTTAATTATTTTATATATAGCTTTATCTTTGAGGAGCAAATTTTTATCATGTATGTATGCATATGTGTATTCATGTGTATTATATGTATACATATGTTAGTATGCATATATATGTATTTCATGTATATGTATGTGTTTGCATGTGTGTGATATATGTATACATGTGTTAAATATGCATATGCATTTATGTAAAATATTCATGTATTCATGTAATATATGCAATTGTTTATTATTGTGTACATGTATATATGTATATGTGTCTATGTTTAAATATGTACATGTAAATATGTATGCATGTATATATATATGTTTATGTTGGCATGTAGGCATGTATATGTGATGTGTACATGTATATATGTATATATGTATATGTGGAAATGTTTACATGTAAATATGTATGCATATATATATATATATATATATATATATATATATATATATATATATATATATACACACATAAATATATATATATATATATATATATATATATATATATATATATATATATATATATATATATATATATATATATATATATATATATATATATATATATATATATATATATATATATATATATATATATATATATGTGTGCATTTAGGCATGTATGTGTGATGCATAATATATCTACTCCATTTTATATTTATGTATCATATCGACATGATGTGTATATATCTTTATATATATTATGATGCTCGTTGATTTGAGTAGTTATATATAGAGGCATAAGGTTGGGAGGAGAGACATCTCTCTAGTAGGACGTCGGAGGTATGCATCATTATGTGTGTATGTGTCTATGTGTGTATGTGTGTGTGTATATGTGTATGTGTATGTTGTGTGTCTATGTGTATGTGTGTGCATCTATGAGTGTGTATGTGTTCATGTGTGTGTATGTGTCTATGTGTGTGTATGTGTCTATGTGTGTATGTGTATGCATGTACGTATGCATATGTGTGTGTATGCATTATGTATGCATATGTGTGTGTATGCATTATGTATGTGTATGTATGCATGTATGTATGTATGTATGTATGCATATGCATATGCATTATGTATGTATATATATGCATGTATGTGTATGTGTGAGTATATATGTCTTTCTATGTGTGTGTGTATGCATATATGTGTGTATGTGTGTGTATATGTGTTTGTATGTGTGTATGCATGTGTATGTGTGTGTATGCATCATTATGTGTGTATGTGTCTATGTGTGTTTGTGTGTGTGTATTTGTGTGTGTGTGTGTCTATGTATATGTGTGTATCTATGAGTGTGTATGTGTTTATGTGTATGTATGTATTTATGTGTGCGTATGTGTCTATGTGTGTATGTGTATGCATCATTATGTGTGTATGTGTCTATGTGTGTATGTGTGTGTGTGTGTATATGTGTGTGTGTGTGTCTATGTGTATGTGTGTGTGTCTATGAGTGTGTATGTGTTTATGTGTATGTATGTATCTATGTGTGTGTATGTGTCTATGTGTGTATGTGTATGCATTTATGTATGCATATGTGTGTGTATGCATATGTATGTGTGTGTATGCATCATTATCTGTGTATGTGTCTATGTGTGTATGTTTGTGTGTGTGTATGTGTATGTGTCTATGTGTATGTGTTGCTATGCGTCTATGAGTGTGTATGTGTTTATGTGTGTGTATGTGTCTATGTGTGTGTATGTGTCTATGTGTGTATGTATATGCATGTATGTATGCATATGTGTGTGTATGCATTATGTATGTGTATGTAAGCATGTGCATTATGTATGCATGTAAGTATGTATGTATGCATATGCATATGCATTATGTATGCATGTGTGTATGTGTGTGTATGCATTATGTACACATATGTGTGTGTATGCATTATGTATGTGTATGTAAGCATGTGCATTATGTATGAATGTAAGTATGTATGTATGCATATGCATATGCACTATGTATGCATATGTATGCATGTATGTGTATGTTTGTGTATGTCTCTCTATGTGTGTGTATGCATATATGTGTGTGTATGTGTGTGTATATGTGTCTCTATGTGTGTATGCATGTGTATGTGTGTGTATGCATCATTATGTATGTGTCTATGTGTGTATGTGTGTGTATATGTGTGTGTATGTGTGCTGTGTCTATGTGTATGTGTGTGTATCTATGAGTATGTATGTGTTTATGTGTGTGTATGTGTCTATGTGTTTATGTGTGTGTATGTATCTATGCATGTGCATTATGTATGCATGTAAGTATGTATGTACATTGTATGCATATGCATATGCATTATGTATGCATATGTATGCATGTATGTGTATATGTGTGTATGTCTCTCTATGTGTGTGTGTATGCATATATGTGTGTGTATGTGTGTATATGTGTATATGTGTCTGTATGTGTGTATGCATGTGTATGTGTGTATATGCATGTGTATGTGTGTATGTGTCTATGTGTGTATGTGTGTGTGTCTATGTGTATGTGTGTGTATCTATGAGTGTGTATGTGTTTATGTGTGTGTATGTGTCTATGTGTGTGTATCTGTCTATGTGTGTATGTGTATGCATGTATGTATGGATATGTATGTGTATGCATGTGTATGTGTGTGTATGCATCATTATGTGTGTATGTGTTTGTGTATATGTGTGTGTATGTGTGTGTCTATGTGTATGTGTTGCAACATGTCTATGAATGTGTATGTGTTTATGTGTCTATGTGTGTGTATGTGTCTATGTGTATGCATGATGTAGCATAGGTGTGTGTATGTGTGTGTATGCATTATGTGTGCATGTGTGTGTATGCATTATGTATGTGTATGTATGCATGTAAGTATGTATGTATGCATATGCATATGCATTATGTATGCATATGTATGCATGTATGTGTATGTGTGTGTATGTCTCTCTATGTGTGCGTGTATGCATATATGTGTGTGTATGTGTGTGTGTACATTTGTCTGTATGTGTGTATGCATGTGTATGTGTGTGAATGCATCATTATGTGTGTATGTGTCTATGTGTGTATGTGTGTGTATATTTTTGTGTATGTGTGTGCGTGCCTATGTGTATGTGTGTGTGTCTATGAGTGTGTATGTCTTTATATGTGTGTATGTGTCTATGTGTGTGTATGTGTCTATGTGTGTATGTGTGTACATGTATGTATGCATATGTGTGTGTATGTGTGTGTAAGCATTATGTATGCATATGTGTGTGTATGCATTATGTATGTGTATGTATGCATGTGAATTATGTATGCATATGCATTATGTATGTGTATGTATGCATGTGCATTATGTATTCATATGTGTGTGTATGCATGTAAGTATGTATGTATGTACGCATATGCATATGCATTATGTATGGATATGTGTGTCTATGCATGTAAGTATGTATGTATGTACGCATATGCATATGCATTATGTATGCATGTATGTGTATGTGTGTGCATGTCTCTCTATGTGTGTGTGTGCATATATGTGTTTGTATATGTGTATGTGTGTATGTGTGTGTGTATGTGTGTGTGTATGTGTGTATGTGGGTATGTGTGTGTGTGTATATGTGGGTGTATGTGTGTGAATGCATCATTCTATGTGTATGTGTCTATGTGTGAATGTGTGTGTGTATATGTGTGTGTATGTGTGTGCACGTCTATGTGTATGTGTGTGTGTCTATGAGTGTGTATGTGTTTATATGTGTGTATGTGTCTATGTGTGTGTATGTGTCTATGTGTGTGTATGTGTCTATGTGTGTATGTGTATGCATGTATGTATGCATATGTGTAGGTATGCATTATGTATGTGTATGTATGCATGTGCATTATATATGCATATGCCTTATGTATGCATATGCATTATGTATGTCTATGTATGCATATGCATTATGTATGCATATGTGTGTGTATGCATGTAAGTATGCATGTATGTATTCATATGCATACGCATTATGTATGCATATGTGTGTGTATGAATGTAAGTATGTATGTATGTACGCATATGCATATGCATTATGTATGCATGTATGTGTTTGTGCATGCATGTCTCTCCATGTGTGTGTGTATGCGTATATGTGTTTGTATGTGTGTATGTGTGTATATGTGTGTGTGTGTGTATGTGTGTATATGTGTGTATGTGTGTGTATATGTATGTGTATATGTGTGTGCATGTGTATGCATTATGTGTGCATGTGTGTATGCAACATTATTTGTGTATGTGTGTATATGTGTGTGTATTTGTGTGTGTGTGTGTGTCTATGTGTATGTGTGTGTGTGTGTCTATGTGTGTATATGTGTGTGTATGCATATGTATGTGTGTGTAAGTGTGTGTATGTGCACATACCTTGCTACAACGAGATGCATCTCTCTCTCTCTCTCTCTCGTGCTCTCTCTCTCTCTCTCTGTCGGTCTCTTCTTGCTCTCGCGTCCAAATCCTGGCAAAAATGTGCTCGGAGAAATTGAATTTTTTTTTTTTACATTCGAGAGCGTCGCATATGCGACGCTGTACAGTTTGCATGCTCTAATTTAGCGTTGCATAAGTGACACAAGCATCGCTTATGCGACCAATGGCCGGGAAAAAAAAATCCAAAACCAGCACTGTCGCTTATGCGACACTAGCATCGCATAAGCGACGGTATTCATTTCTTTTCAATTTGGGGGCATCGCTACGCCCCCTATTTCTTGTAGTGATAGTTGTGCAAAATGTATCCCATGATGATGGCAAGGTGCATAATAGCAATACTGCTTTCATTTCATTATCCATATCCATTTTCTGAGCCTGTAACTAGGAGAATATAACATCAAAATCATTTAGATGAGCAGATTCTCGAGAAAGTAATAGATTATGAAATTACCACTACACGAACTGGTAAGCAATATCATAGATATTTATTCAAATAAAAAACTCACTCACTGAGGAATCACAATGGATACATAAGACCTCCTTATCACCTCACTATGATCATTTAATTTTTGCATATCATTCCCAATTACATTAAACTTTCAGGTTTCCAATTCCATGCATGTGTTTTACATGGTTTATGCTTAATATTTTTCACTGATGGGACATGCGACTAATCATCCATGTCTATTTTTTATATTTATCAACTGAGGTTAGTTGCTTGTCAACTGGGCGACATGTTGTATTTTGTGGAATCATGGAAGGTTAAATGGATTTTTAATGTTTTAAATGCCCAGAAGGTTTTAATGTGGTTGTGTTTGATCTAGCAGGTGAAGAAGCATGGAGCGTGGATACAAGTGGATGCGCGTAAATAAATAAATTCGAAGACTAAATCAAAGACTTCTAAAATATTTATATTTAGGTTTATCTTGTTGTAAAAGTAATGGTTCACTTTAGAAAGTGACACCTTTTGTAAATAAAGTAGTTTTTCCTAAAAGACACTTCTAAAAGCCATGGCCCACAGTTTGATCTTAGAAAAACACAGTTTCATAACTCACAGAAATATTTTGAGACCTTCTAGCTTCAAGCCAATTTTCATAGCAATTTGAGATCATTTGTGAATCGCACTTTTTCAACACCTTCTCGTGTATTCTTCACCATCTACCTTGTCCATGAGCTTGCTACAGCTAGACTGACTCTAATTCCATGTCACGAGGAAGGAGATAAGGAAGAGAGCTCATATACACACTCTCACACTCAAAGAGAACCACATGGACAAATTGAGGCAAGGAAGAATGATCTTTTTCTTCTTCTTCTTCTATTACCTAAAAGGAATGTACAAGGACGACCTAAAAACAACAATACAACAATTGCAACATATAAAGAACCATATAGAAGGGAAAATCCTAATGTCTGCAAAGGAGTGAGTTGGCAAGAAAACAAATGTGCCATCACTCTCGGTAGAAAAATCAAGTAAATGTCAATAAAGTATTCCTTACATATATCGGCATGACCACTATACATGTGAGAGAAACATGTCACCCTCAATAATCACATGTTGAACTTGATATCTTAATAGTAGCTCAAGGGTGGTCGAGAGGTAGATGCTTCATCAAGAAGCTATTTTCCAAAGCTATTGTATTGATTGACCCACATCTATAATATCAAAATTTTTCTTTCTCTGAGTCATATCTTGTCTCCTCTTCTGCATCAAATTTTCCCTTATCTTGTGCAAGCTCTCTTTTTCGCTCTTCCACTATTGTTGAGTGATCGCAAGCTTGTGATTGAGGAAATGCCACAAAAAATATGTCGCTTCATAGAAAGAGAAGTCAATGCATGAGCTTAAGCATCGTGTCCACCCATCTAAGTTTTTCTTGTGTAGTTGCAAGGCACAATAACTATACTTGAAGAAAAACGAGCATCCATGACAACATGTGATGTAGTAGAAGAACCGTCAGGTCGCTTGTCAATATTTGCCACTATGCTCTATATTAGCAACAATAACATGTATAATCATGTAAGAACACATTGGATAGTCAGTCCTATCAACCTTATCTTCGGTTTGAAGCATGCCAAATACCTCATTGCTGCTTTCCATTGCACTAAATGACTCCAAAGTAGCAAAATATGGACTTCAAGGAAGCTCAAATGTAACTCACAATTCGTAACTGGTATGGGACAATGGACTATGTGACTGACTTTGAAATAATAATAAAGTGACTCACAATTCGTAACTCGGATGGCACAATGGACAATGTGAATGTAACATAATAAAGTTTGAAATAACACACTTGTTTTTAGATGAGAGAGAAATTAAAGATGCATTCTTATATATGCATGCATGTGTGTGCCTATAGATCTTTGTTTGTACACATTTACATCCATATTACTTTCTGTGTGTGTCTATATGTATGTATGTATGTTTTTGTTTGCATGTATGTATTGTGTATATCTATCTTGCGTCCGTCGATTTTCATTAAATCGTTCTTCACGGTCATCGATAGTCATTTATTTTGCGAAAGTCGATTTTCATGTAATCGTTCTTCGCGGTCGATCGAATTGGGATTATGGACCCGCTCTACATTTGTCTAGGCCTTGAGGTGGCGTTGCTGGGTTTCCCGATCGTCGATCGTTCTTATGTCATTCTGAACCGTCGATTCAGGTCGGGAGATTGGAAAGCGCGAGGGTAGCATATTTTACAAGAAGTTCGACGACGACACCTTGTCCTATAAAGACCGCCATGATCTAGCAGATAATCATCGTGAGACTTCTTCAGCACAGCTTCTTGGCGAATATAGACGAAGGACATGGCTATGCGTGTAGCAGGAAATATCTTTACTGAACGCAATATTCCGCAGTCACCTTTTACTGACGAAAGCCATGCGGTATTTTATCGTTCCGCAAATGCCTTGCCATCGACACAGTTGCGGGTGAGGTCATTTCGTCCTCGGAAACTCCTCATTCTCACTTCTGCCAGCGATATGGCAGATGGAACATGCTCTGCTCGGACACTTCCATCTTCCGAGCATACTAGCTTGAAGAAGGAGCTTGCTGAGCTCAAGTTGTTGGTGGAGCAGAAGGAGAAGGAATTGAAAGCCGCCAAGAAAGAAGAGAAGAAGCAAATGAAGGTGGGGTTTAAAGAGCGGAAGAAAGTGGTGAAGGCTAGCAAGGATTGCGAATCGTCCGAGTCATCTTCAAGTTCAGAGTCGAGCGGCGATCGGTGTGAGTCGACAAGAATGAGAATGGTACGGAGCTGGCAACCTGTTCTTGGAATAACTGGTGAAGTCGGAACCTCGCTGGTTCCCCTGCAGGGACTTGCGACGCTGGCTTCAAAAAGTGATCATCAGGTTAGTGGATCAGTGTCGTTATGCGGCGTTTCAGGTGCCGTTGTGAGTCTTGTTCGCACAGACGAACATGGACTGGGGCAGAAGGTTACGAGTGACGAACTTCTGGATGAGCATGAGAAAGAGGTTTCAGGGAAGGTGATGCTCAAGGGCAGGCTAGAGAGCGTCAAATCTTCAGTCGCAAGTTTCACATGTCCTCTGCGTGGAGACCAGTCTCCGAACAGAATCGAGGTTTGTGTAGGAGGGAAGTGTAAGAAGGCGGGGTCAGATTTGTTGCTCCAGGAGTTGAGGTCACATGTTATGAATGGTTGTAATGTTGAGACCGTTCCATGAAGGTTTACAGGGAGGGTGCAAACCCTCAGCAGCACAGTCATGTCGGAGTGGATGACGCGAAATTCATCTTAGCTTCTCACTTTGATTTTGCACCGTCGCCGTCTGCGAGACCTTCTCTTCCGGTGGCAAGCGGGTTGGACGTTGCTGTCAAGGAGTATGTTTCTTCGGACTAACGCAAGGACTTTCCTTACATGCAATTGTGCACACTCTAACAACATTCACATTCGTTAGGTTCTTGACTGTCCAACTGTATATTCTACTCCGCGGGAAGAGGCTAAGCTGCTTCATCTTTCGGACAAACTATGCTGTCATCCTCCGAACAAACATCTCATTACAGGAGATAAATATATATCTCACGCATGAACCATGTTGTTGTTGTGTATCGAATATAAAGCTCGCTGTGTGTGAGTGTCCAGTGAAAGCGTTCATCCTGATTCTCGCTCGTCTATACGTACTACGATGCTAAAGTTTGTTTGTGCGCAGAGCCATGCATGGGGCTACAAGAGTTTCGAATCATGCAATCATTTGAGTATTCTGTCTTATCTCTGTTATTTCTGGAGTAGTTTTAAAGCCATGCTCCTCCTATGTGTGACTTTTCTTTCCATTTGAAAGTTTCGACACTCACGTTTATAGATTTGGCAAGCATTTAGTTAGTTTGCAGTTTGTGACAATTACGTCTAGAAATCAGCAAACAAAATTGCCCTAAGATTAAATCACACGAAATTGTGCATTTGGATTACGTGTGAACGGAAATACTCCATAATTAATATAGAAATGACTTGAAGTTCATTAAAGTTCATTCTAAATAGCATAACAACTCCTTTATAATCTTGATGATTTTGAATAATGCTTTTTTCTGTGTCATTGGGTACCAATGACATGGTACCCAATGTAAACGACATTTTTCATTACATCCACCAAATTCAGTGAAGTATGTGGCGTTGCTAATTAATGATATGATCCGAGGCTGTTGAAAATGAGTGGTCTTTAGTGTTTACAATGCTCCTGGAGAACATATTGTACTAAAAGACAACCACCAATATGAAAGTTACAACAATATTTACTGAAGCATATGTGAAGCAATTCAGCTCAACAACTTTGGCAAATAGTACAATTATACAATTTAAATGGGGACATTTTGCTTCTCAGTGCACGACCGCAAAGAGAAGGGATACCTGGATGATCATATGCATAAGCCGAGGATTTATGATCAAACACATCAAGTGATCTCCAAAGAGAAGGATGATTTCGTAGAACAATAGTTTGATTGATGAACAGGTCATGAATTGCAATTTTTTGATTGCATGGAATGGCCAAAAGCATAATTTTTGATAGAGACTCTAGGTTCATATCAAACTTTTGGAGAGGGAAATTTGAATCGATTGGAACTCAACTTCATATGAGTATAGCTTTCCATCCACAAACTGATTGGGAAAGAGAGAGGGTTGATCGAGTACTTGAAGATATGTTGCATATGTATGCAAATGAAAAGCAAGATAATTTGAGTGAATATTTTCCCTTAGTTGAGTCTGCATACAATAGTGCATGGCATGCATCTACAAAAATGACTCAGTTTCATTTTTGGGTTTTTCAAGTAACATAGAAGTATCTAAAGAAATGCTTGAGAAAATGTATAAACTTGGAAAAAATAAGCAACACATAAAAGAAGCTCAAAAAAGAGAAAAGAAATTCTATGATTTGAGGAGAAGACCACTTGAATTTCAAATAGATGACATGGTATTTATTAAAGTCAATCCTAACTGATCTAACTTCTTGCTAGGGGAAGATCATTGATTTTCTCCTAGATACACAAATCCTTTTAAAGTTCTGAAAGAGATAGGATCTCTTGCTTATTTGCTGGAATAACCTCAACATTCAAATGTGCATCCTATATTTCATGTGCTTAATGTTGCTCAATAAATAGGTCCTCTTAAGGTTTCGATTAACATGCATTAGAGAATGAATGTGTCTCTATGAAGTTTTTGTCAATCATGGTTTAAGAACCTCGTTTGGGGCTCTACATTTAGTTCACTATAAGAAAATGCATTGATTTAATTTTCTTTAGAATTTCTAAACTTATAGGGATCAAAAGTGATACCCGGAGGCAGATTTGGACCTGGGCCCTCTCTAAGACTATTGTGCAAATTGCAAAATTGAGTAAAAGCATGTCTCACAAGCTTAAGCTGATTCCTCACTCTTTGTGAGTTAGAGGGCTTGGAAAAGTTTTGGTTTTTTAGGTACTAATAAAAGATGTCTTCTCTATTTCTATTTGGATACATGATTTTGATGCTTACATGTTGTCATGCCTAATTCAGGATGTATTTGGATATGTCTTTTTGGTGCGTTTATTCTATTTTTGGATAGGTACTGCTAAAGAAAGCACTATTACAAGTGCATGCTTTTTGTGAAAGTTTTTTGGAGAATCACCTTTCTATAGATTTGATGGATCACATCTTCTTTGGGTGGTGATCAACTTTGTTATAAGAAGACCTGCACATCAAAGAGGGGGAAGCTAGAAATCAGAGAATTACCTTGTGATTGAGAGTGAGAGTGTGATGGAGAGTGTGAGTGTGAATGAGATTGTGATAGCTCAGGGGCGTTCACGAGGTAGAGGCTTCTTCAAGAAGCTATTTTCCAAAGCCATTGTATCAATTGATTCACATCTATACTATCAAAATTTTCTCTCTAAGTCATATCTTGTCTATTGTTTTGCATTAAATTTTCCCTAATCTTGTGCAAATTCTCTTTTTCTCTCTTCCACTATACATGATTGATCTCAAGCTTGTGATTGGGGAAAAGCTACAAACAATATGTCACTTCATAGAAAAAGAAGTGTATGCATGAGCTTAAGCATCGTGTCCACTCATCTAAGTTTTTCTTGTGTAACTGCAAGGGACAATCACTATACTTGAAGAAAAGCTTGGATCCATGACAACATGTGATGTCGTAGAAGAACTATGGGGTCGCATGTCAATATTTGCCACTATGCTCTATATTTGCAACGAGAACATGTATAATCATGTAAGAAGGCATTGGATAGTTAGTCCTACCAAGCTTATCTTCAGTTTGAAGCATGCCAAACTTCTCATTTTTGCTTTCCATTGCACCAAATCACTCCAAAGTAGCAAAATATGGATTCAAGGAAGCCCAAATGCAACTCACAGTCCGTAACACAGTTGGCAGAATGGACTATGCAATGGCTTTCAAAGGGGAGACTCGAGGGACACATAGGTGTAACATACTAAAGTTTGAAATAACACACCTATTTTTGGATGAGAGAGAAATTAAAGATGCATTCTTATATTTGCATGCATGTGTGTGTGCCTATAGATCTTTGTTTGTACACATTTACATCCATATTACTTTTTGTGTGTGTATGTATGTATGTATGTTTTTTTTTGCATGTATGTATTGTATGCATTTATCTTGCGACCATTGATTTTCATTTAATCATTCTTCACGATCATCGAGTGTCATTTATTTTGTGACCGCGGATTTTCATGTAATCAATTTGCAATTCTCCTACATGGAAGGCCACCCCATTGTCTTGTGAGAATTGAATGAGAAATTTTGCGGATAGAGTCCGTACCACAAGGAGAGTAATCATGTATGACTCTTGGCCATGAAGATGAGAATGGCTTTGGAAAACTCTCGCAAGGTTTGGAAGTTAGTTCAAGTATCTCTAGAGGAGGCCAATATAAAGTACATTACTACTACAAAGAGGAATCTTACTATCATCTCGTTTTTAGGAAAAATTAAATGAAGGAGGGCAATTGTTGTTGGGTGTTGAGAGAGCCAATCACTAATCACACACTTTTCACATTCCTTCATATAGCTAGAAATGGAAGTGTTAAAGAAGGAATTATGGTGGGAGAGTGTTTAGAATAATAGTCAAAGTAGAATAATAGTCCACAGAATACGAGCTAGAAGCTGGATACCTTGCAACCGGTCTTATTCTCTTAAATGATACACAACTTATTGAAAACTTCGTATATGTGTCAAAGGTGCACTTACATTATCGGTTAACAATGGAGGCCCAGACGAGATGGCCACAATACAAATTGGATTTAATAAAAATGTTTGCTCTCGAAGACATTGATAAGGTGACTCAAGTAATGTTCTTAAAGTGGAGTCAAAAATCAAAAGACCAAACCATTCTAGATATAAAAAGGAAATTTGACCGACAGTACAATGACCTAACAAAACATGATAGGAGAGCAATGGAACATGAAAGGGTTTCATTGTTTTTACGAGCGATAGATATTAAGGCCCGAGAGGAAGGTATCCCACAATTGCAAGATATGGAGATAGATTCTGGGCTTATGGAGGATTGGGATGAGATAGAAGCAGCAGTAAAGAGGTATGTAGAAAAGAAAAGAGCTATGGCAAAGTTTATGCAAGATTGGCAGGAGAACTTACAAGAAGAGCAAATACAAGTGCCACATCAGCCTGCCCAAAATGCTTAGGTTTATCAAACAACTAGAAAGGGGTTTGTGCCTCCCAACATCATGGAAGAGATGTTTAAAAGATTTAGTGATCTGACGATCCAGAGTGTTAAGCAAATGATGGAGTCCCAATCTCTGCAAACGACTAAAAAAAAGCTCCAAAAGCTCCTGAAATTGAAAGATGCATCTGGTGTGACTCTTTGGAGCACAACAGATACTCCTGTGAGAGCTTTTAAGAAGCATTGGCTAAAAATCTAGTTTTCGTAAAGGAGAAGATGATTTATGACGAAAAAATTGGAGAGAAGGTAAATATTAACTTTGGTCAAGGAGGCATGAGCGTGTTCTTCCCTGGCACTTCTGGTAATTTTGCTTCAACATCTCATACATCTATATACGTGTGTAACAGCGAGTCGTAACAAACGAGAACTATGTCGTAAAAAGAGAATACTCTCGTCAAAAATTACATGTTTTCACCTCATTTTTGGAATTCCTTTACACCAGTATACATATATTACAAAAATGAGGTGAAAACAAGTAATTTTTGACATTTTTTGTCATTTTCTCAACAAAAAAAGAGCTCAAAATGTAGTCAAAATTTCACTATATTAGGCATTGAAGTGTCCCAAAATGTATATGATAAGACATTGACATGTCCAAAATCTATATGATAAGACATTGACATGTCTAAAATATATATAAGAATGTAGAAATCAATAGTTTTTACACAAAAAAACATTTTAGACATATCTTTAATGGGTGGATATCTGATTGTTATTCAAAATTGCTACAAAACATGGTTTCATTAACCAAACTACTTTGAGGCATTTACATAAGCACTAAAAATGTCTGAGAGCTTCAATGCAACTCACAACTTTGTCGATCTATGTCTACACCCTCATCATCTGATGCACTTGATTCAGTCTCATACTGTTGAGAGCTCTCTTCTTCTTCTTCTATATCCACAAGAGCTCTATCTTCATCCACGTACATACCAAATTCTGCAGGATCATGCACAACTCTTCTTGTTTTCCTATGATTTCCTGTACCACATACATCTGGAAGCTTTTGTTTTATCATGTTGATGGTTGCTTTCCTCAAGTGACCAGTTTTTGTCAAGGAAAAATCATAAACAAGAATATCTACATCATCCATTTGAAGAGTGGATGTGCTTCGAATATTCTTTTTCCTTTTTGAACCTGTTCGTTTAGTATCACACACCATTTCTAAGTTATATTTACTTGTGAATGCATTACTACTTTTAGTGTAATACCAATGCACCACCAAAGCCTCTATTCTTCTCTGATCAATATCTTTAGTTATCTCTAAAACCTTTGCAATCCAAAATGGTCTAGTAGCCTCATCACCATCAGCAAGTACTGCAATAAGCGTTCCAACATTTATCTCTATTAAATTTCCTTGCCATCTTGCTTCTGCCTGTTTTGTCATCCTTGGGCCTACATAAATATTTCTTTCTGGTGGATGTATAAAACTTTGAAGTGCATCTGCATTACATGCTTGGGCCACATTCACGGAACTTTGTGTACAAAAATCCCATGTGAATGGAACATCAACTGGCCAGTGACCTGCAATTGTATACTGTATAATCTCTTCTTGATGATTGAAAAAGTCCTCCCACCAAGATACATCTTGATCTCCAGCATATTTTTTGCACGCTCAATATGTCTCTTCTTTTCAATGAGTGCATGCATCCAGCTTTTACTTTGATCAACCACACTTCCACATCTTTCTGTATTGTTTTTATCTTCATATGGTGATTGTTCTGCACCATACACTGTTATAGTAGACAAATTAGGCACCTGCAATAAGAATCTGCATCCCTCTTTAGGCTCCCACCCAAGAGAAGATGAATACTGCTTTGCAAATAAAAGGGTTATTTCATCAACCCTCCTCATCAAGAATACATGGTTGAAACTAATATTGTGCAATGGAGCCAAAACCTTAGCACTGTTATCAAGGCCCATTGAGCAAAAGTGCTTAAAGTCATAAATCTGTGTGAGGTGTTGAGCTTCTGGTTTTGGAGTATATGCTTCTGAAATCAGCTCATATAAAATCGGAAGAGTAAAAGCATTGTTACGTGCCAACTTCTTAGAGAAAGTACTGAACATTTGATCAATGTGATCATGAGTGTGGCCAACCAGAAGAAAATTTACCTTAACCTTCTGAAAAACCTGTTTTTCAACAAGCATGACCCTTGTTGAACCCTATGTATTCTAAAATTTCCTACACCCATTGCAATTTTAAATGCAGCCCTACAGCATGGCATCCCTTGAGTAAAGAAATATTCAAAACCAACACGCGTTACTGACATGTTATCCTCAATCATTTGCATGCAAGAAACAAGGTATATATCTTGCCTTTCACTATCTAAATGGAGGAATTTTTCTCTTATGTGCTTTAGTTTCTTCATTCCTAAATTATACAAACATTTCAAACCACAACAATGCTTCACAATATCCAATGCAATCTGTCTATCTGAAGTAAGAAATTTAAATCTTTTTCGACTTACTTCACGAGACCTTCTTTTAAATCGTAGATTGAGCTTGCTTTGCTTTTTCGTTGCTCCACATGCACTTGAGTCAGAAGGGAGATCAATGGTTGGATCAGATGGGTAATCAAGAGGTGCATTTGGTTGAGCTGCATTGCACTGTGAATTGGATAACTTAAATGACTCAACAGAAAACATGGAATCATCAGCACGTTCTAAATCATAGGGATCATCACTTCTCTGTAAAGGCTCAACCTAGAACAATGAATCAATATGAGCAGAGGAAGCTGATGCCCAAGCATCCACTGAAAAGATTGAGCTCATCTTCACTGAGTTCACAGAAGACTGAAGATGAATGAACTTTTTAAATAAGTAGAAATCTGAGATCAACTGAAGATGTCACATCAAATGTCACATCAAGAAGATATGAAATCAAAAGCTTATTAAAGTACATTAAATAACATTAAACATCAAATTACATCAAATCACTTAATTACTCAAATATACACTAATAAGGGAACCAAAGATTTGATTCACTTTTGATTCAAATGAGAAACACAGTTGATTTCTAACTACATATGAGTCATTGAGTCTAAGCATTGTGAATGAATCAAAATATATCCAAGTTGAGTTCCAACAGGAATATATAATAAAATTGTTTGGAGAAGTTTTACAAGAAGAAATTTTACAACTGGAATATATCCAAGTTGAGTTCCAACTGGAATATGCTATGCCATTGAACACTATACAAGAAGAAATTTTACATTTGGTTAAGATTTCAAGGATTAGGTTTTATTGTGGTCTTGGCTAGATATCAAAGAGGTAGATGAAAGTATATTAAAAAAGAATTATGTGTAAAAGAGGTACACAGAATGTTTATTCATACATTGATTTTCCATTTCAACAATGTGTTACAAGATAAATGTGAATATGAACTAAAGTGTGGAGGATAACACTATAAAGATGTCATTAATCTCACAACTTAGACCTGATTTTCTCCCAAGCAACAGACACTAAGAAAAAACTTCTACATGAGATTAGAAATCCTCATGTACATACCATACTGTTGCCATTGAAGTTTAATTTCCATGCAAATGTATATAAATAGTTTCAAGGTTCTGTACTTGAATGTTTATTCATACATTGATTTTCCATTTCAACAGTGAGTTACAAGATAAATGTGAATATGAACTAAAGTGAGGAGGGTAATACTATAAAGATGTCATTAGTCTCCCACAGTTAACACAACTTTGACTTGATTTTCTCCCAAGAAAGAGATTCTAAGAAAAAAATCTCTACATGAGTTTAGACATCCTCATGGACATACCATACTCTTGCCATTGAAATGTAATTTCTATGCAAATGTATATAAATAGTTGCAAGGGTCTATGAATATTTCATTAAAGTGGCTCTGAAACAGCCTATTTGTGTGGGTGCTATTCCCTGGTTAGATAAGTTGACAGATTTAGTTAGCAACTGGACTCATTCAGTTAGATCTAGTTAGTCTCTGGTTCAAGTTACCCAATTGCCTATAAATACCAGAGGAGGAGATCATTCGCATTTTCAAAATCCACGAGCAAGAGAGAGCAGCAGAGCACAGACAACCATGGAGCACAGAGCTCAGCATACCAGCAAGCCAAGTCTGATGGAGAAGAAGAATGTTGGCAAAAGTACCAAGAGGTAGACAAAATCATACCATAAATAAAGATTCCATCTGTATGTCTGTGTAAAAATTCTGATTTCTAGGTATTTATTTTTCTTACCTCTAGAAATATGGATCCAAAGCATGTACAACTCGATGCCTGGCATCGACTTTAAGGTGTAAGTCAATGCCAGGCATCGACTTAGGATTGCAAGTCGATGCCAGGCATCGACTTAGGATTGCAAGTCGATGCCAGGCATCGACTTGCAGGTGTAAGTCGATGCCAGGCATCGACTTGCACCGACAAGTCGATGCCTGGCATTGACTTACACCTGAAAGTCGATGCCAGGCATTGACTTGGGCCCAAAAGTCGATGCCAAGCATCGACTTGCCGGCATCAACATGCACTGAAAAGTCGATGCCAAGCATCGACTTTTGGGCCCAAGTCGATGCTTGGCATCGACTTTTGGGCCCAAGTCGATGCCAGGCATCGACTTTGTGTGCAAGTCGATGCCAGGCATCCACTTGAGGGTAAAAGTCGATGCCAGGCATTGACTTGGCCCAAAAGTCGATGCCAAGCATCGACTTGGGCTCAAAAGTCGATGCCAAGCATCGACTCTTGCACCCCCAAGTCGATGCCTGGCATTGACTTTCACCCCCAAGTTGATGCCTGGCATCAACTTTCACCCTCAAGTCGATGCCGGGCATCGACTTGCACACAAAGTCGATGCCTGGCATCAACATGCACTTAAACATCGATGTCTGGCATCGACTTGAAGCTCAAAATCGATGCCTGGCATGGACTTGGGCCTTTGAAAACCACATTTACGTTTGATCTGATATTTCCAAGTGCCTTCAGGGATGCAGAGTACAAGGATGAAAGGCCCATCAAGAAGCTCAGAGTCACCATGGGCTCTAGTGACCAGCAACGTGACAAAGGCATTGGTCACCAAGCAAAACCAAAGAAAATTATTGCACCATTATCCTCTGAGAAGGCCAGCAACCCACTAGGAATATCCTCAGGTGGACAGAGTAGCATAAAAATTCCTGAGGAGGATCCAAATATGAGGGAAAGGTCTAGGGAGATGGAGGTCATGAGGACAGATCGTCCACTTCGGGACATGACAAATCTAGAGTGGTGCCTTCAATACGTTGAAGAGAAGAATGCAGTCCTCCTTGTGTTCGCAGGGGCTTATGGCAGAGGAAAGATCACGACAACACAAGGTTTTCAGTATGGCCTTGTTTACAAACTAGATTATGAAGATGAAGATTCTGACAACCTGCTTTTCTTGGTGGAGACATCGAAAGGATTAAGAAATGTCATATGCAAGATGGATTTCTTGTGCCCAGAGTGCTGTGTTCTAGAAGGGCTAGCTCAGATATGCAGAGACTCAGTGAATTTCATCAAAGACCTGATGCCATGGATCCAGGGCAATATCATGCCAACACAACAGAAGAAGACGACCCCTGTAAAGGCAAGGGGTAGGCAGAGCGTGCAGAAAAAGCTTCAAAAGAAAAAGAAGATAATTTCAGAAGAGGAGTTTTCTGACTCAAGCTCTAGCTCTGAGGACATAATTGTTGCACCTGGTGGAGAGCTCGCATCTGGTGTTCTTGCTACTGAGCAGAATAAGATGAGGGAGGACATAGCTAGAAGAAAAGTTGTGAAGAAGGGGCAGTTGTTCCACCTGCCAATCAATATCATCCACAAGCCACCCATAGATCCAATCATAGGGAGGAGGCCCCTTGAGATCAGGGAGCCACATAATTTGCACGTCCAGAATCTTAAGAAGAAGATGAAAATAAATCCTCATGCTACTGTTGTGCCATTCCTTGTCATGGTGGATCCGAATGAGTGCAACTGTGTGGACGATTTCAATGAGGGTTTGTTTGAGGATTACACTTATTATGTGATTGGAGGTTCACACTCTGCAGAGGCTCGTAGACAGTTAGTGAAGGAGCACCCTACTACATTTTTCTTTAGGTATGCAGAGTGTAAGATATATGCTGGTCTTACAACTGAGGAAGCCAAGCTTCTTGCTTGGGATCACAACAACGACAATGACTACAGGCAGAAAATGTCATCCATAGAGAGAATTCGGTTCTTCCACCATGAATATGAAGATTGTCTTGTGAAGGAAGCTGGAAGAATACATCCCAATCTACAAAAGCAATGCCTTATTCAGGTTGGAATTACATTGGATGAGAATAGAAAGTCTGATGCTTTGAGGAAATATGATCCATGGTTTCAACTGGCATTCAGATCAGGTGAGATCTGGGATCTACAGGATAGAATTTTCACAATGTGGGAGAACAAGGAGGTCAAGGGCCAAAAGCAACGAAAGTCGAGGCCAGACCCACAAGTTGATCTGAAGGGAAAGGGAAGGAAAGTTGACCTTTCAATTGAAGAGGCTCTTGAGGACATGAAGCTGACCCCATGGAGGGCCCTTCAAGGAATCAAGGATGATACATTGATCATATCAACTTTGTCAAGGGTAATCTCGAAGGAGTTAAGCCTGGAGGAGATGGTGACTGAGCTCAATAAGTATGTATGTTATTCTCAGATCCTTTTTCCCTCCTCCCATGCTTCTGGTCTAACCTAGTCTCTTTTATATTTCTGTGTCTGTAGTCATAAGGTGTACATGAAGATTCAGGAGGTGATGATGAAGAGGCTGGGTAGCTTTTCTTGGACAGAGGTCCAAGCAGACTATCCAACCACATCATCCTACAAAGCCTTATCAGAATATTTCATCCTGTTTCGTGATTGGGTAGGTTCTCTTATCAGAATATTTCATCCTAACCAATTTGATGCATTGCATGGCATCGACTTGGGGGCATAAGTCGATGCCAGGCATCGACTTGGGGGCATAAGTCGATGCCAGGCATCGACTTGGGGGCATAAGTCGATGCCTGGCATCAACTTGCAGCATAAGTCGATGCCTGGCATCGACTTGGGGGCATAAGTCGATGCCTGGCATCGACTTGCAGCATAAGTCGATGCCTCGCATCGACCTGCAACATAAGTCGATGCTTGGCATCGACCTCGTGGCAAAAGTCGATGCCAGGCATCGACTTAGGTCCCAAGGTCGATGCCAAGCATCGATTTTCAGTAGAAGGTCGATGCCTAGCATCTACCCCAACAAGAAATCGATGCCATGCATCCGTTTCTTATGTTCTGTTTGCTGTATTGAAGAGCTCTTTTAATTGTCTTTCCAATTTTTTCTGCAGAAACCAAGGAAAAGTAAGTCTACAGAGGTACTAGATGATTGCCCCCCTGCATTCCTTGCTCACATTCAAAGAGCAAGGCATGAGAAATCTAGACTGAAAGCGAAGGAGATGGATTTTGATGATGAACGTGATCTTAAATGTTTCTCCAATCCCCTAGACCCCCTTAGGCCTGTATATTACAATGTGTTCTGTAGTGATGTAAATAATATTTGTTCTGTTGTGCCTAGAAAACATTTCTCCCTTCTCATAGCGGACATACCCTATGGATTTAGGATGTTAGGATCAGTTAATGATGATGAACCCTTCAAACACCCTCAGATTTGGAAGATGGTCACTGATTTTGCAGAGTTGACTATGTCTCCTCTTTGGAGGATAGTAATTTTCCATAGCAGAGACCAGTCTTTCTCTGTTTCAACTGCTCTGAAGGCAAGATGTCATGCTGTGGAGTGCCTCACTTGGTAAGTAATCTTCTTTCTATCTCCATGGCTTTAATGATGCTCTCTGTGACTCATAGTTCTTTTTTGCAGGGTGAAGACAAACGTAAATCACACTCCTTTGCATCGGTTTGTGAGCGCCACTGAATGCATTACAGTTGGTTATTATGATGAAGTAAGCAAAAGGAGAGTCAGGGAGCATTGCAATGAGAATGGGATCTCAAATGTGCTCATGTTCCCAGCCGTTACCAAGAAACTTCGTCATGTAGCTAGGGACATGACATTGGTTAACCCTTATCAGAAGCCACAAAAACTCATAATGAGATTGCTTTAGCTATTCTCCAATGATGATGACTGGGTCCTAGACCTTTTTTCGGGCACAGGTAATTTCAATTTTCACAATTTTCATTAGTCATGGTTGATTGAAGCCTCTAAGTGGTTTTCTGCTGTTTCAGGAACGACTCTGGCTTGCTCCTTAAAGATGTTCAGGCACTGCATAGCTGTGGAGAAGGATGATGCTCAAGTGAGCTTCATTAGAATGAGAATCAATGGGCTGAATGAATGCCCAGATGAAGACCAAGAGGTTGGAAGGAAGCACATTGCAGATACGGAGAGATTCCAACCAGCTTCAAGGGAGCCTGTTCCCCCACTTACAGATGAACCAGGGGACATGGCTGACCTTGAAGAGCCAATCTTGGAGCA
This sequence comes from Ceratopteris richardii, assembly GCA_020310875.1. Classification (NCBI taxonomy): domain Eukaryota; kingdom Viridiplantae; phylum Streptophyta; class Polypodiopsida; order Polypodiales; family Pteridaceae; genus Ceratopteris; species Ceratopteris richardii. The sequence goes on from CM035429.1 coordinate 95,792,344, forward strand.
AGAGAGGCAAGATAGGTGTTCTAATGTGCCAGAGGATCCCAATATCCTTGAGCCTGAGGAAAGCTATGATCAGCTTCTACTGTAGATTCACATTACTCTTGTAGAACACATGAAATGTAAAAGATCATTTTAATGGAAATATAATTTGGAGTTCTGCTTCCACTTTGTGTTCAGCTTGATTTATCTTGAGCATTTCTCTGATCATGTGTGAATGTTTCTTAGTATAATTTTGTTGAATATTATCTTCTCTTGGGAATGATTTTGTGAAATGTATTTCATATTCTGTTAATATGGCCAGACATTCAATGGGGATCTTAACCATACAAAGGGGATGATCTTAATTGCCTTGTTAAAATGCTCTGATTTTTGCAACACATGTACTCTAATTTTCGAGTAACTTTTAATTAGCTATCATCTGTGCTTGTTGAGGTTATAGATGTAATGAAGGAGCTTCGCGAATTCTTACTTGTACCTTTTCAACTCTAATCTATTGTCCAAGATCATGATGTGGGATTCTTGGTCATGCTCAACAACTAGTTTTCATGGCAGCAAGAATTTTAGTATATCTATCTTGACTACTTGGGATATGAGATCAAGCTTCTAGTGACAATATTTACAAGCAAGACTCGTGATGCTTTCTAGATATTGTAAAATGCCCACTTTTTTGCTTCATATAATGGTATTTAGGTAAAAAGAAAAAGAGAACATGTCTTTGTTCTCCTTTGTTGTGACTCAGTGTTGTGTCAAGTAAGTGATGAAAATAGTGACCCAAAATCATGGTCTAAAGTGATAAAGTCGTTGGATCGGGGAAATATGCATCATGAAATCTTAAAGTCACCAAGCAATGAGATCGGAGGTGTAATCGGATGGAACAATCCTGTAGATACCCTCTCAATTTTTACTTATTTATGCTCTTTAGTGGAGCATGAGGCGGTAATGGAAGAAAATGAAGGAGAACTCTTATTTCGTTGACCATTCTTTTCCTTGTTCTTGCTCGTGCCACATTGCTGAGTCTTTCCTTGGTAAGAATCACGAACATTGTATGCATCTCCACTCTGAGGGCCAACCATAGATTTTTTGTGAATCTCCTCACTCAAGAGTGCTTCACATATATCATCATAGACAATTTTACCACCAGGTGCACTATTGCTAATAGTTGTGCAAAATGTATCCCATGATGATAGCAAGGTGCATAACAACAATACTGCTTTCATTTCATTATCCATATCCATTTTCTGAGCCTATAACTGGGAGAATATAGCATCAAAATCATTTAGATGAGCAGCAACACTATATGTGTCCTTCATGCAAAGTTCATATAATTTTCTCATCAGATACACTTTATTTGATGCCGTCTCTTTCTCATAGGTATTGCATAACTTCTTCCAAAGCTCCTCTGCACTTTCACAGTCTAATACTGTAATGTAAACATTATCTGCCAAGTGCAAGCGAATCGTAGACCTGGCTATTTCATTTAACTCATCCCAATCATCTTCATCCATGTCAAGAGGCCTCTTTGAAATTCCATTTACTAGCTTCCATTGCCTCCTTTGAATCAGCACATCTTTAATCTAATTCTTCCATAGAGCAAAGTTTGTGCCATCAAATTTTTAGATCTCAAAATGGTCTTTGCCTTGCAAGTTATAGTTCCTCCTCGGAACACTGGCACTAGACCCTCATCCACCAGATGTGCCTGAGACCTCTGATGCCATGATGGTAGAGAACTGAATGGAATTATAATGGAGCTAGAAGAGTCCAAACACCAATAAATAAGTGTATCAAGGAGTAATCGACCACTCTATACTTGACTAAACCAAAAATCTAGAAACATTTTACTAAAGTATGCTCCACAAAATGAGCATATGACCAGTGTCAAAATATCATAAAACTGCAAGTAATGACATGTATACCTGCATAGTCAATCACTGACTCCACTGCATATAATCAGTTACCCAATAGAAGCCAACTAGGCTTATCGAGCATCGATCAACAACTATCATACATCTCCTATGGTGAGGTTGGGTAAGTCTTCCACCTCCATCAGTGAAGAGATCCCGATATCTGGTTGTCTCCCAGTTAAGAAAACCTCACCACGAACCTCTTTTTCAAACATAAAAGGCTTTATGCAAAAGCGTAACTGGTATATCAATGACCACATGGACGTACATAAGCTGTATCCACAAAAGCCTACATAGTTTGTATGTGCTCAATATATGTACTAAAATAACACAAAAAGGTTGAATGCACAGCCAAAAAACTATCCAAAAACACCTGTGAGTGTCTATCAAATATGATGTTTTAGGGCAAAAAAAAACCAATTTGCAGCGGCGGCTCCCACCAAAACTGAAAAGCTTTCGAGAAACTTGTAGGTTTACGAGTGTGGCTGAAAACAAAGCCCCAAATGTTGATATTTTATTGTTGCAGAAGTACAAAGAACACTCTTTTTGATGTTCTTGGATCTATGTAAAGAGAACTATGTGCAACAGTACTCCAAAATGGCTCCAAAAGACACCCAAAAATGCTTCAAAAATATGTTTTGAAAGCAAAGAATGAAGCCTTGAGGCACCAAAACATGTTCAAGGTAATGTCAACCTTAGTCTTTCCCCTTCTTCAAACACCACAAGAGTGTAGCTTAGTGGTAAGAGATTGCCACGGTTTAGCGAGCTCTAGGGGGAACAATACTGGGATAGGTGACCTCCTGGGAAGTACCGGGAACCTCTATCTTCCTTGATCATTGAGGTCCTCCCTCACGCGTAGTCAATGGTGACTTCGATAACTTTGGTGACTCGGATGAGAAGGTATGCCAAGGCCTATGCCTTGGTCACCGCCTTAGTTGTAAGCCTTGGAGAAAGCCAAGGGGGGTGCTCACTTTGCTCCCACAAAAGGAACAAAGCTTTTTCTGTCAAACTGATCTAATATCAGTGAAGGGATTCGATGGCAATGCACCATAGTGTGCTCTCCTTCTCGAGAGCTCCATGACAATATGCTTGGAGTAGAAAACCAAGCTCCTACGGCTGCACACAGTACTGTACATAGAAGCTACAGAATACATAGAAAAACACAGTACACAGGGAGTACGAAGATAGACTTCTTAGGTCTTATAAATGTGGTCAAACTTTAGTCTCACTGACCAGGCCACTATATGTTTTATTAAAGAACTTATACAAAGAAGTGTTTGGTGGCCATTTGGCCTTTCACATCGACACTAATGGTAACACTTTCCTTTAACTATACATCGTGCCATTTCAAGAAGTGTTCTATTTTTCCACTTGGCAACACCATTTTGTTGAGGTGTATATGACACCATACATTGGTGTGAAATACCTCTTCCATGACGAAAATCATTAGACTCATGTGACATGTATTCACCACCATGATCCCGGCGTAGAGTCAAAAGCTTTTGTGAAGAAAAATTTTCAGCCATAGCTAAAACTTCTTTGAAGTAAGAAAATAGCTAATTCTTTGCTTTCATAGGATACATCCATCTATGGTGAGTAGCATCATCAATGAAGGTAAAAAAATATACCTGCTTCCCAGAAGATGGAGTCTTGACGAGACCACATGCATCACTATGAACAAGCTGCAATTTCCTTGTAGTGTGTGTGTGACTATCGAAAAAAAGCATGATGCATTTGTCCAAGAATGCAACCTTTACATGCATGCTTTTCAATGGACTCAAGTGTAGGCAAACCAATAGACATGACCTTCTTTTACAAGTAAATCAAACTATTGAAGTTCAAGTGATCATAACCAGCATGCCAAAGCTCCATTTTAGCCACGGAAGAAGTATGAGCAACCAAGGCATTCGAGGTTGCCCTCATGTATGTATCCATGTGATATAAACAATTACATAATGTACCAGACATCACGATAGCATCGCCATTGCTAAAATCATGAACCATACACTTACCATCAACAACATGTACATGAAGTCTAGCTTTGGCAATCAACGGAACTAAAATTAAGTTCATTTTGATACCAGACACATACAATGCATTAATTTTCAAGAGAATCACCATTAGGGGAAAAAATGAACCCTGAATGGGCCTTTTAGATTAAGGATTGATTAGTGATGGACCAATCAGAAGAGGGTGGTGGCCACAGTCTATGCCCTATAAAATACTAGGTTGAAGGGTGGAGAGGGGACATATTTCTCCCTTATTTAATGAGCTGCCTCTAGAGAGAGAATGAATCTCGTAACTCAGTTGGGCCCAAAAATTCAAAATTTCTGAAAAGTTAAAAAACTCATCATAACACCTGAAAATGGACCCCCCATTACTTTTTAGGGTCAAAAGTACTCTTTTTGACCCCAAATTCAAAATCCGTGCATGTTTTGAGCTGAAAAAAATGAGTTTTTTCAAAAATACTCAAAAAAGAGTTATTTCCCTCCTAAACCTCACATTTTCATACCCAGGTCCCAAAAAGTCATCTTTTCCCACTACTTTCACTCTGTAGCACACCATTGAAGCTCCTGTTTCTACACTCCAACCTACCTGCATCTCCTATCTCGAATTACTGTTGTAGCTTGAAGACCTTTAGCTTCAATGGCAACATCTAAAGCTTCTAGGCGACCAAAAGATGAAATCCTCACATTAAGATGTCACAATATCAAAGCCACAGATGGGCAGTGGCTATCACATGAGTACTCCAAAGGTGCATGGGTGTACATGCAACCCTCTAGAGTTGGGCCTCATGGAGTTAGAGATCGTGGAAACTTAGATCTTCATTGGAAGGGAAAGTTACTTGGCTTCAAGAAGCATAGAGACAATGGGATGGTTGCTATTGTACAATATGTTTTTACAATGGCAACTATGAAACTTGAAAACTCTAGTAGTATGAGATATCCTGTGAACTGTAAGTATTACTCTACAATATTTTATGTTTTCTTGTGTCAGATATATTTCTGAACTATTTAGATATGTTTTTGTTTGTTTCAGATGTATTTCCTTCTACTTTGGTGGAAGAGCAACCACTTCATAGTCTTACAGGTACTTTCCAGGCATTGCATGCAGATGTTGGTGCACTAGTCTTTCCAAATATATCTCCTGCTCAACTTTACCCTGATAGATTTTTCTTTTACACACATAGATATGTTGTACCCTCTACAATGAATGGTTTTGGAAGGTTAGAGAGAATTGAAGTACATTCTCTTCTTAGCTTGGAGTGGCCAAAACCTGATATATGGTCCGTATCATCTTTGAAGCAAAAGATGGTAATGGATATACATAACTCTTTGAAATTCACAAAAGTGTCTAGGTCTATAGGTTTGCACTGGTCTTTTCCCATTCATTGTTTTGTATATTTATTCCAAGGATTCTCATTCCAAGAGACTTCCACCATGTTCATGTGTAAAGATATCACATATGAGCAAGTCGAAAGTCTTCTTGGTGAAAATTGGGGTTTGATGGAAGGAATTGCAAAAGGTGATAAATATCTCTGTAAAATAGGTGGAACAGGTATAGCATTTCGATATTTGAAACAACGTACTTCATTATACATCAAATTCTACTATGATCGTTGGATGTGCAAACTTGGAAAATGGATACCATTTCAAAGTTCAGAGGGATCTTTGCATTCATTTGAAATAAAGCTTAGATTGCCCAACAATGAAACAGAAACTATTTTAGTGAATAATCATTGGACCTTGGCTAATCTGAGAGAACACTTGATGATTATGGGGTTTGAAGGACTAACTCAATCCATCTTCAAAATTCAAGGACATAAGGTGAGAAATGTTTCATGTTTTTGTTAAAGTAATCTTTTTGTTATTGTTTATTTTACTTTAATGACTTCAATTTGTTGCAAATTGATTACAGGTGGGCAGAAGAATGGAATACAAAATGAAAGTCCCTGTAGATTGGAGCAAAGATGGAACAGAGCTCTCATTGTCATAGTTCTTTTGCAACCTGATAATGTCACTTCTTGGGCCCTAGTCATTGTATCTCATGGTTTTTGCACTTTCAAGAACCTTGTAAAAACTAGGACAATTGATTCATGTTAGATATTGTATATACCTTATTCTCTGCAATGATAATTTCAAAACTTTTGGAATGTCAAAAATTCTGTTCACTACTTTGAAATGTGGTTGCCCATGTTTTTTTCTGTGCATTATTTTGTCATCCGAAACTCATTTTTTGAAATTGCACTTCTTTATTCTATACTTTTAAAAGTGGGCCCAGTCAATTTAAAAACTTGAAACTGCTATAAAAATGGCTCTATGTGCTCATTTCTCACATTTGCACTCTCAAAGAGCTAGAAAGCACAGACTGCAAGCCTCTAGAAATCTCGCGCGCAAGCAATGGCTGCTAGCACTTCCACTCCCATGAAATCTCCTCGAGATTTATTCATGGAGTTTTTGGAAACTACAGACTACAATGGTCGTACGGATTTGTATGACCTAGTCTGTAGAGTCCCTAATCTTGAAGGGACAATAGCCATGAATTCCGATGTGATCGATGAGATCACAGATTTTATGGAACTCTATATTTTAAGATATGCCATAGATATTCCAGCATATGAGTGTAAATGGGTCCCTTGTGACCTGCTTTTTTACATTCATAAAGGAGATGAGGCATTTGCGAAGCGCTTAAAGCGTTTCATGGCGATTGCTGAGGCTTCAGGGCACCTGTTAGATGACACAGTGCCCTTAATTAAACAATTAAATAAGAAAAGGAAAATGGGAAGAAAATATCTTTCCTACATAGCAACAACAATCTTTTTTGTCAATGAGGAGCCCGAACCTTCACCCATGGACCTACCCCATCTTGTTACTGGGGGTTTTGTAGATGACAAGAAGGAACCCCAGACAGAAGCTCTCAACTTATTGGAAGAGAGTCAAAAAATTTCCAGAGAATTTCCTCAAGGAGTAGTGGACAAATTAAAGGAAGCCAGTACACAGAAGAGTCCACCCTCCAACTTAGACCCCGTGGAACCCACTCTACCAGAGGTAGAGATGGAAATGTTTTCAGTTGTACTTGTTGATGGAGAGGAATTTTTGTTCCTGCATGATATTGAGAAGGCATTCGGTCTACGCCTCGACGAATGCCTTAGTATTTTCAGCTCAACCTCGGATGTTCCCATGGACAACACTTCTGACATTATTGAAAAGGCAACAATTCCACTTGGTGAATCAGTTGCGGACACCATTGCATTTGTGTGTGAAGAGATTTTGAGCCATGCCAACCAAGATGCCAGTGAAGAAGATCTAGCCACAGCAAGGGAAAGAATTTTGGAGAAGAAGATTTCAACATCCCCTGTTGTGGAGCAAAGTGGCATGGCCCATTCATCAATTCCACTTGATGCAATGGGAAGAGGAGAGGATGAAGACAGGCTTCAAGATGTAAGTCTCTACTGACATTTATGGTTGTCTCATATTCATACAAGATGTATCTATTTAATTTTATGATTGTCTATGTGCAGGAAACAATTGAAGTGGATAAATTTGCAGCAAGGAGTGGTGGTGACCGTGTTTCCCGGGGCCATGGCTCTTCCTTGGCACAGTACATTGGAAAATTGCCAAAGGAAGATTTTGTAATAATCCACAAGGACTTTTCCCCTCAAGGACACTTCATGACTTGGTGTATGAAGGCCTTGAGTAAAGTTTTGTGCCTATCTACAATAATGCAAGGGACCAATTGTATATTTCTAGTTAGGAAGTCCCTTGCCCTTACTACCCTAGGAGTTAACTTTAGAGGAAAAATATTAGGTCAAATAGGAATAGCTTTGGGTCTTGGATTGACAGACCCTCAATTAATATCCCAATCAGTTTTGACTTACCAATTGCCTCTATCTTTTCAGAGAAGAAAGAATGTAGTGGAGAGGCTCAAGGCCAAGAGCCAATTGTAAAAACTTTATAATACCAATGTTTTGTTTTTCCAATTTCCATGTGCATTCAATCTATTATATCTTTATGGTTTGACAATCTCATAACTTTTGCACAGTTTAATCAGTCTTTTTCCATTGTTTCTTGTAATTTGTGTTGCCCAAAATGCATGGAATGGCTAAGGAATGCAAAAAAAAGGCCTGCCACAGAAACGCGGGGATGGGCCCTGCAAAACTTTTGCAGGGCCCATCCCCGCGTTTCTGTGGCAGGCCTTTTTTTTGCATTCCTAGGCCATCCTATGCACTAGGTTACCTGTATTGCAAGTCTATCTTCTCAATTAGCACCTTCACTTGGGGAAATGTGGAACACTCTTCTTATATGCAATAATTAGAGAAAATTAAGACTCCTCTGGGTGCATATAAGCATGCAGCAGTAAATCAGTGCATGTATGTATGTTCATAAACATTTCTTAGCTATTGGTCAGGGGTTTAGCATGCAGTGCACTCTAGCCAAGGCTAATCATATGCCCCCATGTGCATGGCATGGGTTTTCATGGCTTGGAAATGCCAAAAAAAGGCCTGCCACAGAAACGCGGGGATAGGCCCTGCAAAACTTTTGCAGGGCCCATCCCCGCGTTTCTGTGGCAGGCCTTTTTTTGGCATTTCTTGGCCATGAAATGCATTAAATAGCATTACCACTTACAACAAGTACAGAAAAAAGAATGATACAACTATGAAAAACACTTCAAAGGTGTACTGGAAAAACACACCTACAAACATAGGAGAAATAAACTTCAAAACATGTACACTAAGAGATAAACATTTGGGAGAGCAAATATGACAAGACAAAGATTATATTCATCATTTGGGTTTTACAAAATATTCATCGTATGGGATATACAAAAGGTTATCCAAACAAGGGAGTACAAATTATGGTTAATGGTTATTCCCTCTAATTCTCCTAGCTAGTATGGGATATACAAAAGGTTATCCAAACAAGGGAGTACAAATTATGGTTAATGGTTATTCCCTCTAATTCTCCTAGCTAGCTGCAAATCTTTAGGTTGTATTGTCACTCTCTTTGCATGGATGGCACATAGGTTAGAGTCCTCCAACATTGATATAAGATACGCCTCTGCAGCTTCTTGTAGAGCTTCAATGGCTATCCCTTGGATACGAAGTCCAGCGCAATAGCGTTGGATCTCTTCCTTCACAACTCTTGCAAATGACCTTCGTGGAATCAGAAGCTCCACAGACTTTTGATAGTGTCGAATCTCCGCAAAGGCTCTGGTTTGCTTTCTGCGCCTTTGTGGTGCTCTTGCATTTGGGGGGATGTTGGGTTGTGGTCGTTGTGGTCTACGACGTGGTTGATAGTTCTTCTTTCTTCTTGGAGGACGCCTAGATGGTCCTGCCTCATCATTTACTTCCTCTGCCCGACCTTGCTCTCTTTCTTCATCGGTTGGTCTTTGTCCTTGTCCTGGGGGGAGTGTCTTGCCTCCTTGTGTTACTCGATGGTTCACGGGGATATCATCATTGTTCCATGGTGGCTCATTTATACTTTCTTCATCTGAGGAACTCGATAAATTTGATGTCTCAATCACAACTCGTCTATGTCCTCGTTGTTTGGGCCTTGCCTTCACTGGTGTCCTGATTGGGGGCTCATCATGAGATGCAGAAGGGGAATAATTTATTTCTTGGGATACATCTCTCTCTGGTGAACCTTCATCCCCCCGCGATGCAATGCTACCGGACTGTGTCCCTGCACCTGAGTTTCGTCTTGAAGAGTGGCTTGTGGTTCGACGCTTCTTGTGGGGTGTCATCCATGTTGGGCGCTGAGTACCTTGCACATGGCTAGGGTAGACGACATGATGCTTCCTAGCAGTCTGCTTTGTGCGTGCCATTCTCTTAGATTGTAAAGTGGTAAAATGAGGAAGGACACCTCTATTTATAGGCTTTCACTTAACAATTGTCCTTTTCACATTTAAATGGATAAAAATTAGTTTTAAGACATTAAAAGTATATTCACAAAAATAGTAGAATTTTATTTGAAGTGAAAGGGGTTATAAAAACCTTGAAAAGTATAATGCATTTTAAGAGTTTGGAAATTATTTCCAAGCAGAACCCTCGCGGACTCTTTGTGAACGCCATTGGGCATGATGTTCGGGTCCTGACGATGACATCCACTTCTCTCTTGCAATATCATGTTGTAGCTTTCGTGTAATCTTTGCTAGTTGTGACTCACATGCCTTTTCCATTACATATTTTCTAGCAAATGTCGCACGAAAGAACCAATTGAACATTTCTTCTAAATAGTTTGATTGGAGTAGACCACCCCCATGACGAGTGTTTTTAAAGTAAACACCTCTAGCCCTGTAATGTGACTTCTCCATTCCTTGTGTACTAAAAATGTCCAGTGACCCATATCGATTCATAAAATATGCTCCATGTGCAAAAAGAATATGCTATGATCTGGTCAATAATATATACACATAGTGTTTAAGACCAAATAAAAAAATGTAAGCGAAACTTACTATGTAATGTGTAATGTTGCTTTCTCCCCAAGATAAGATGAATGACTGTGTAAACTCCTTCAAAGTCACTTGGAATAATTCTCGTTGTGAAGCATTAGTGGAAGCCAAACACATCAAATGTAACAATTGATCGAACGATGACCAAACCTTCTTTCGCTTGTTAATGAGATCAACCTGACTATCATTGTCAGTTGTAATTGAATAGAGGTCCTTCCAAAGCTCCCATTTCCCATCATCTTGACTATTCACATCTTTTTTAAAGAAACGTCGTGCCTTCTTCCCAGTCATTGAAACTTGTTGTAAAATCTCTTAAGACTCACCATACTTCTTAACAACTAAAGATACGTGGCCACCATGACAACCTATAGAATTCAAAAGATCTTCTATTTTCTGGATTGCTATTATAGACCTCTCTAGTGGTTTCATTGCAAATGCATATTCAACATGGAGCTTCAAAAGCCTATCAAAGATCCTCATGAATGCATGCAAAGTACAAAAGTGAACATTGACTAATGGAAATGGGATAATGGGGTTCCAATCATTGCTTATTTTATCACGAGTCGGTTCCTGTAACATTGGACACCTCAAAAGTGATATCTCCCATTCCCTGTGATTCAATGAGTCTGTTTCATCAATTTCTTCAGAGTCATCAACTCTCGTCAATGCCCTTGCATGTTTAGACTGTCTCTTAGATCCTTTGTAACCTTGTGTACAATATGGGCAAGGATAGAGAGAAGATGCTCCTTGTTTACAACCTAACATGCATTTTATACTCTTAAGGTCTCCACCCAAATGCCATTCTACATCAAAATCACCTATATCATCTACAAAAAGCTTTTGCCCATGTATTTGAGAAGAGATTACTTCCGTAATCCACGGAGTCCTACTAAAAATCCATGAAATAACATTATTTGTTTCTTTGGGAACTTCTATAGCACCTAACCACCAGATATCTCTCTCTGATTGCACACTGTAAGTCAAATGGTCCCTCTCTCCTAAAGTTTCATCACTCATTGCATGGTCCATAATTTCGTTCATTAGCGTCACACTCAACCTTTCTAGTCGCCGACCCTTTATGATTTGACACTCATCAAGCTTCAGTATGAACTTTAACTTAACATTACAGTCTGCACAAAAGAGAAAACATTATCTTAATATGACACTTGAATGCAATAGAACTTCAGCACCAAATAAAAGGTAGTAGGGGTACCTTTGATTGTTGAACTATAAAAGTGAACCATTGCTTGTTGAAGCTTCTGAAGATCCACAAATATATTGTTGAATTTAGTGTAAGTAAATCCTTGTGTAGATAGGATTTTTGATTGCTTCTTGGGAATATTTGGATGATAAATAGAGGCAGGCATAGTTTCTTCTATGAATAAATATTGTCCAATAGTACGAGTCACATCCTCATTTGAAGTTTTTTTATTGATAGACAATTTATATGGGCATGGAAATATACTTTGAGAAATACCTTGTGATTGTAAGGCTTGCCTGAGAAGGGTGTACATTGCAGTATACCCATTTCTACTGATGCCTGCTTCGTCACATATTGCCTGCACATCTTGCACTGTGATAAGATTTTTTAACTTCTTTGAAAACTCAGCTTCAACAACAACTCTAATACACTTTCCTATGCGTGAGTCTAAAGCAGAAGTGATTTCTTTGGTGTTTATACAGCTATTCATCAGCTTGAATTGGTCTTGTGTTGTTGATGAAGCAGTTATGTCTTCAATAAACGACCTACACAATGAAATATTCCATTACAAATCTTCATTAAAACATATAAAAGTAAAACAAACACTCACCTTGTTGCATATATACGTCGTTTGCGTGCTCCACCACCTTTTGAAAGAGCTTCAAAGGATGACAATGATCTTTTCCTATGTCTCATACCAAGTGGAGTCTCTTTCAGCTGCTGGAGATTGGCAGTTAACTTTGAAATTGTGCTTTGTTTTGCTTCAGTATTCTGTTCCAAATCTGCAAGTTGTTTTTGTAAAGATATGATTGTGCTTTCTAAAGTGACCACCCTCATATGATGGATGTGATGTTGTTGGAACCAATACTTAGCAGTAGCAAGTGAATGTGTAGATAATCTCTTGCAGTAACCTAATAGTCCAGCTTCACCCGCACCAATGAACTGAAGTAAAGTTGAGAGGTTATGGAATGTTGGATGGTAAGAAGATATTGGATCAAGAGGATAGAGTGAACCATGAGCCCAAAGATCAATACTTTTTTCTCCAGCTGCACGACGTTCATTTTGAGAATTGGCATCATTGTTGCATCGTGTATTTGGAGCAAACTCTCTAGGCACACGAACATGGATACTTGTTGATGCAGGAGCATGAGGACGTTCTACTGTGAAGTTTGTGATACATGTCAACACCATCTTTGCTAATGACCAACAATATCAAAAACAAAGATGAAAAACTGGTTGGAAGGGAGTCTAAAGCATAGGTTTTGCTCAAAAAATGTGTTTTCTTGTATGTGTATGGGTTAAAGTGTATTTTTCCACTGAGTATGGCTGAAAATGATGAAATTTGAAAAAAGTCATTTTTTGGGGGAAGCATAGTCACGGATTTGATGATGTGGCACTTACTTTTGGAGGGAGTTTGAAAATTATACTTTTTCTAAAAGAAACTTCAGAAGATGGGCCCAAAAAAGTAACTTCTGACATATATATTAAAAAATAGGCTCTTTTGAGTTAATATACACTGAAAATGAGACTTTTTAAAAAAACTCATTTTTTTATTCAAATACATGTACGAGTTTGATGATGTGGAAAGTAGATTCTCTTTCTCTCTCTCTAGATTAAAAAAGAGAGAGGCCTATTGAAGCCTAAAAAAAAGCCTACTCCAGCCTACTAAAAAGTGCCCTATTAAATGCACTTTGTCCCCTTAAACAAGAACAGAATTAAGCTTAATCCCTAAAAATTAGGGATCCTTACAAGGCCCATGCAGGGTTCATTTTTTCCCCTAATGCACCTCAATTTGCATCTTGAAGCTCAATTTCTCCTACTCCAATTATAGGATAAGAAGCATTGTTTGCACACACCACATGTCCTCCTTTGGGTGCATCTTTCAAAGATGCAAAAAATCTTTTGCATGATGTTTATGCTTTGAAGCACCTCTTCAAAGAACCAATCCAAACTAGTCTCACTCACAATCATACATTTAGAATGCAAAGATGCATCATAATGAAATCTAACAACACATGCCCAAAAATCTTGAGCCATGTTAGCTTCATCATTCTTTACATTTGCTGAATTTTCAGCAATAGACATGCCTGATTCCTTCTTCTTTTGATTAAGCTTACCAAACTTTCTACACTCATCAATAGTATGAGCAACCTTTTGGCAATATTTGCATCTCTTCTTCTTTTGCAAATCAGCATCATTAGAGGAATGAGTGGAAGAGGAAGGTTAAGGCTTTGGTTTTCATGAACCCAAAGCTAAACCATAGTTGCTTTTCCCCTTGTGAGATAGCAAGTGCTTGTGTTCCCTTAATCAAACCACTCCTGTTCACTCTAGATTTCTCTTCTTGCAAAAGAAGAGACACAACTTTATCAAATGCATACATATTAGGATTCCCTTTTGCAACCAAATGGAGTCTTGTGGCAAAGCTTTGAAAAGATTTCGATAATCCTTTCAACAATGTAGAAATGAGTGATGCATCCAGAATAATCTCATCTATGTTTCCCAATTGCTCTTTCAAGTCATTGATGTTTGTAACATACACATCCATTGACTCATTTTGAGCCATACATACATCCTCAAGTTGCTTTCTCAAGTATGCAACACGTGCTTCATTTCGCACGGCATACAAAGAAGCAAGAGTGTCCCATGCCTGTCTTGATGTAGATCATGACCAAATGTGTGGAACTATATGATGCTTCATAGAAAGCGCAATCAATGCATGAGCTTGAGCAAATTTTTCATCCCATCTAAGCTACTCCTATGTAGGTGGAGAAGGAGAAATCACTATACTTGAAGAGAAGCTCCATCTCTGATAGTAGATTGTGAAGTAGAATCACTTGTGGGTCTTCGATCTACATCTGCCACTATGTTCCTAAGTTGTTTTGCAACAACAACATGCGTCATCATGTAAGACCACATTGGAGAGTTTATCCCATCCAGCTTACCTTCAGCTTGAAGCATGCCAAACATGTCATTGCTGCCTGCCATTCCACTAAGGGACAAGAATGTGACAAAATCTTTACTTCGACGAAAGTTGAAATGAATGTTGAAATTTCAGCTCACAAATCGTTACTATGATGTCAATTTGACTGCATGAATGGCTTTGAAATGGGGATAAAACCTAGTGCGACTTGTGGAAATGTTTCTTTGCTATTGAAGTTCATTGTTCAATGCTTTGAAGTCCATTTGCACTCTTAAAAGTGTGCACCCCATGACGTGAAAAAACAAAACTTAAGAAGGATCTAAAACTGCTCTGATACTAGTTTTGGGTGTGTGTAGAAGTGCGAGAAACATAGAAGAAGCACACACAAGGAGCACAAATGCAGCAAGATGCACAGAGAAGATGGATGGCTGGAATAGCGCTCTCTATTGATGATGAATTGGACTGAAGTAAGAGCTGAATAATATCCCTAAGTACAAAGTACCACCACATATGAGTGAATTATGTATGTGGTAACATGGGGAAAGAACCTCTAGCCAGCACTAGAGTAAAAGTGCCCATGTATAGGGAAAAGGTTCACATCAAAGCTACTCGAGGAACACATAGGTGTAACAATAATGATCAGAGTGGTGTCGACAATGCACTAGATCAAGTGATGACCTAGTTTGGTACCTATTGTTGGAGTTTGAGGTTTGTAGAAGTACAATAAAAACACAAGGAAGAAGAAGAAGAAACTCAGAGCACAACACAATACAAAATGTGGTAAAATGTGAATATACAAAGATAAGTGACTCGTGAGTGTTATAAGCATATATAGAAGCCTAGGGGGAAAAAGCTCCTAAAGAGGGAAAAAACCTTCCTTGATGGCCCTAAGTGTGCTCACATGCATCCTTAACCAAATATATAAATAAACCTAATCTAGAAATGAATTATTGATCTTTGAAATCCAATTTGAAGGTTTTATGAAGCAGGTAAGAAGAACTGAAACTCTGCATAATGGATTCAAACTTCTAAGACACTAAACTAATTTGAGTCAAACATAATGAGATTTAAATCTTTAAGTGTTCATAGATCCATTCAAATCAAGGTTTAGAAGTATTATATCTATCTTTTTGAGGGATAGAATAGATTCTTGTGAAGGTTTGCTATCTCAATTTAGACCATCATAAAGCCATAAAACATCTTTATACTACTCAACATCAATTTATCGAGCCACTAAATCTTTACATCTATTATTGATATTTTTCCTTTTCTTAAATGCAATAATGCTTCAAATCTCTTAAGTTAATCCCTAGAATACAAATCTAGTGTGTAAATTTGAGTCATGAGATTGATTCACCTAGTTGTACTACAAGGTGCTTATGTCTTGGACTAACTTAGTCTAGTGTACCTTTCTTGAAGGATCTTCCTAGTTTCTTTTCTCTTGTAGAAATACGTAAAATAATATTTGGTTCATATCTCTCTTAAAGTCTAAAAGCTCACCTAACTATAGAGTACCTTTTACTCAAATCATCTATACAAGAATTCCACCTTGTCAATATCTTTTGTGATCTTGAACAAATCCTATGAAAAATAACTCTATCATCTTTTCTTAACATCCAAAAGATGTTCCTTTACCCCCATCACCTTCATCCATGATTCTATTCATGGAATCATATTTATCATTTGTAACTTTTGGTACTTTCTCCCCCCCCCCCTTGGAAGAGATCTTACCCTAAAAATATATAAAATATACAACTTCATTCAAAGCTATAGACTCCAATACTATTACTCACACATGTGATATATGAAATGACCTCTTTTCCTAACATATTTACAAACTTTACTCCATTTTCGAGAAAGATCATGAATTCCCAAAGTAAAAACTCATATTATTTGTGTTATGAGAAGTGGTTTTAGGTTTTATGGATTATCCTAACATAAGAGTATGAACTATGAGGAATTTCTAAAGGTAATCTTATCATGAAAAAAAGAACTCTTTCCATTTCATATATGTACCTTAATAATTGTAACTTCCTTCCACTAGGAATCACTTCATCTCCTAAAGAAAGCCTACCTTGGCTCATCTTGAGATGAAAATCTCTTGATTGAATGAAATGTTAACATAACTAAATCACTCTTATAAAGAGTATATTTTCAAAGCTTCCTCCTATGTACCATTCGTGTTTCTGAAAGTGAATGTAATTTGAGCTTTTTATACTCTATTTATATCTAAGCTCCATTGTTGATATTGTGCTATCTGGAAGAAAGGAGTACGATGAGATTATAGGTTGGATAAGCCTCTCATCTGTCCTTTGCACACTAATATACACTAGGTGTCTTTAGGGATAATGTGGTGACCCTCTCGTGTGCTTCAAGGGGATCAGAGAGCTACATGTGATAAGAGAAACATTAGGAATGAAAAATAGGGAACGTAAATGAATAATAATAAAAATAAAATGAAGAATATGAACTAAAAATAAAGTATATATACAATCCATCAAGCTTATCTTCAATTTAAATCACCAAAAAAGTCATTCTTGCTTTCCATTGCACCAAAGAAATCAAAATTAGCAAAATATGGACTTCAAAGAACCTAAAATGCAATTCAAAATTCAAACTCTGTTGACACAATTGACTTCAAAAATGGATTTGAAAGGGGGGACTCAAGGGATACATAAGTGTAACATATTAAAGTTTGAAATAACACACTTATTTTTGGATGAGAGAGAACTTAAAGGTGCATTTTTATATATCCAATGCATGTGTGTGTGCACCTATATATCTGTTGGTATATTTAGGTAGTGATGTGTGTGAACACTCTAGGACCACCCGAGCACTTTTTCCCCCTTTAGGAGGTTTTTTGTACCCGGCTTGTATATACACTTATTGCCCTAATGGGCTGCTTATTCTTGTACATTCTAGTGGTAATACATTCAATATTTTGTGTTGTGCTCCAAGCTTCTTCTTCTTCCTTGTGCTGCTCATGTGCTTCCGTAGACGTCTAACTCCAACAAGTGGTATCAGAGCAGGTCGTCGCTTCATCTAGGGTGTTGTTTACACCTCTCTGGTTGCAGTCTCGGAATCACACGAAATTTGGTAAGCATACTCAAGGTGTTTTAGAGATCAAAAGAGCTTCGATTTGTAGTGCTGAAATCGTGATCTAAGCTTGTTTCGACCTTCAAATGCACTATCATAGCGCTTTGTGCAGGCCATTTTGTCTTTTTGTGCCAAAGTTATATACTAGTTTTAGTTCGCTAGTATAAGCATCTCAAAATCTTCTATAGGTTTAGCAAAATTCATCTAGGCAATTTTGTTGAACTTTTTGAGATACAATCAATTTTCTGCATCAAGGTATTTTAGTCACCAGCTATGGCTTAAAGTAGTGATGTATTCCGTATGTGGGTTTTTGAGAATAAGTTGGATGGTACCAACTACCCATTATGGGCTTATATGATGCATCATGTATTGGTCACAAAAGGACTATGGAATATTGTGCAAGGTGTTGAAAGACATCCTATTACACCTGCGAATACAAGTACTACAAATACAGGTGCTAGAGCAGAAGGATATGGTGTCGAAGATGATGATATTCTGCAGATTCGTGTTTGTGCTGTTGTTTCTGTTGCACCTATTGTAGAGCAAATTTGTTGGGAAGAGATGCTCAAGCAAATGCATTGATAGTTTTGCCTGTCAAACATGCCATTATTCCTCACATTCACTCTTGCAAAAGAGGTAAGAATGCTTGGGATATACTTATCACATTGTACCAGGCTAGGAATGAGGCGTGTTGCTTACCTCCAAAAACAATTGGAGACTGAGCACATGAATGAAGGTAATTCTATGTATAGTTTTCTCACAAAGATCAAGGAATTGATAAGAACAATTGATTTCTACTCTTCATTTGATGATGAAAGGCAATCCAAATGTCTTGTCATTTGAGGAGTTGGTCTTTGTTTTGTTGTAGGAAGACCTATCTAGGCAGAATAAGTCTATTATGCGTGTTGCAGATCAAGCTTTCATGGCTACTAAGACGGACAAAGGTAAATGGAGCTCTTCTACTAGTAAGTAGAAATCTAGAAATGATGCACATTCGAAGAAGGAAGACAAAGATGAGAAGAAATTATAAAAGTATAAATTATCTTACAAATACTGTAAAGCAAATGATCATGTCATCAAGAGCTGTCCAAAACTCGCTGCCAAAGAGGCAAAGAAGAAAGAGGCCAGAATGGTTGTTGTAGAGGGCTCTACACCAGAGTCTGCTAATCTTGTGGTGGAAGAAGAATGGACATTTACTACTGGTTGGAGTTTTGACTCATCTTCTCATGTGGAGTTGGTAAGATCATTTTGACTACTGTTGATTGTAGTTCTTTCACTTTGTCAGATGCTTTGTTTGTGTCACGGATCAAGGAAAATATTTTATTAGTTTTTGCATTAGCCAAGATTGGCTTAGTTGTGAAATTTATTGATGATAGATGTACAGTTCATGATCTCTCAAATGGTGACATCATTATTGCTTCTAGAATTTTATTTCATGGACTATATAAGCTCATAGACTATGAAAGATTTGTAAATATTTGGCATGTGTAGTACATGATTCTCAGGCTATGTCAGATGCAAACCTTTGGCATGCATGCTTTGGTCAACTAAATTTTGCTAGTTTTCTACGCGTGGAGAAATTTGAAATCATGTCCTCTTTGCCGAAACTTGAGTCACACAGTAAACATGTATGTGAACACTGTATTTTGTGCGATGCACCGTTCTTCCTTTCTAAAAGATGGTTCTGTTCAGGCTACTTAGAAATTGCAGCTTGTACATAGTGATGTGTGTGGTCCTATGTAGATAAATTTGTTTGGGAACTATGTTTACTTCGTGACTTTGATTGATGATTTTTCTAGGTATGCATGGGTATATCCATTGAAGGAAAAGTCCGAAGTGTTTATGTGCTTCAAGTAGTTTCTAGTTTTGGCTGAAAATCTATCATCATGTAAAATGGGCGCCTTGCATTCTGATCGAGGGAGGGAAGATATGTCTTCTGACTTTAATGCATTTCTAGCTAAACATGGGATAAAACATCAATGTATAGTGTTGTATACACCTCAATAGCATGGAGTTGATGAACAAAAGAATAGGTCATTCATGGAGATGGCGAGGTGTATGGTCAAGATTCAGGCTTTACCACATAGTTTTTGGCTTGAGGCTGCTATGTGTGTAGCATATGTACTGAACAGGTGTCCCACTAAAGTGCTGTAGTCTATCACTCCATATGAGGCTTGGCATGGTCGCAAGCCATCTGTTGCTCATCTCGTGTTTTTGGTTGTTTGGCATCTGCATTAGTGCCTGGACAACATCGCAAAAAATTGGATGATAAAGTAGTAAAATGTATTTTTGTTGGGGACATTTCTGAAAGCAAAGGCTATTGTATATATCATCCATATAGTAAATGCATTCTAGTTAGCCGTGATGTTCTTTTTGTGGAAGATGCTATTCAACCATTGCTTTCATGTACTAAGGAGACATCTGTTAGCTCCAAAGACATGTATGATACTTTGCCACCTCTTTTTACAGGTGGACAGTCTAGTTTTGCTCCTAATGAGACAACTTCTCAGCCTTTATAGGTTTTGTGTGATGATGCAGATCATTCCATTTTTGATGCAAATTTACTTGATGCACCTGTTGATGAGAGACCTAATATTGAGCAGACAAAAACTATGCCAAAATGGTTGGTGTAGACCTTGCGTGACAACAAATTAGATGCACCTCTATCATATCATACTCGGTCAAGCTCTCATAGTGCCTCCACTAAGTTTGTATACAAGCTGAACGGTAAACCTGATGGAACAGTTAATAGGTATAAAGTTACGCTTGCTGCAAAGTGTTATGCGTAGGAAAGAGGCACTGATTTTGATGAAACCTTTGCTCCTACTTGCCAAATGACTACTTTTGTAGCATCTGTGCACTTGCAGCTCATCACGGTTGGAATGTACATCAGTTGGACATTAAAAGAGCATTTTGAATGGTGACTTGCATGAAAAACTGTATGTTTTTCAGCCCCGTGGATTTTTGTAGAAAGGGCATGAAAACTAGGTGTGCAGATTAAAGAACACATTATATGGTTTAAAGCAAGCACCATGTGCTTGGTATGAAAAGATACATGCCTATCTGATTGCACATGGTTTTGAAAAACAATCCAACTGAAAGCAACTTATATGTTAAGTGTGCTAATGATGTGCTTCTGATCATTGTGGTATATGTTGATCACATGTTGCTTAGTGGTCTTCACGACATGCATATTGCTTATTTTAAGGCTGATTGCATGCCTCATTTGAGATGTCTGATTTGGGGAATTTGCATCACTATTTGGGCATTCAACTTATGCAAGTTGATGGTGGAATGGCTTTGTGTCAAATGAAATATAGTGACACATTTTTGCAGTGTTTTGGCATTGAAGACTGTAAGCCTATTGCCACTCCCCTATGGAGACACGTTTATGATTGAGTCTTCATGATGCTTGAGATGCATTTGATGTTGTTCTATACCAGCAAGCTCTTGGATGCTTGATTTAATTATGCATTAATTGACCAGATATTCAGTTTGCTGTCTCACAGATGAGCAGGTTTATGCATGGCACATGTGTCAAACATTGGCAGGTAGTTAAGCGCATCTTTCGCTACTTCGGTGGTACCTGGCTACTTTGATTGTTTTATCCCAAGGGGGGATCATTACCGCCAAATTTGCATGCTTTTTTTTATAGTGATTGGGCTGGGTGCTACTACACTCGTGTGTCCACTAGTGGCTTTTGCTTCATGCTTGGTAGCTCATGTATATCTTGGTTGACCAAGAAGTAGCCTACTGTGGTCCCTTCTAGTTGTTAGGCTACATATAGGGAAGCTTTCATAGCGACTGTTGAGTGTGTGTGGCTCAAATGCCTTATGGCTAATTTAAGTGTTGGTAAGTCTTCTGCCACTACCATCTACGGGTAGTGAGAGCCCATTGGCAGTCACAAGGAACCCTATGTTCCATGCTGGCACTAAGCACATTGAGGTGCAATGTCATTACGTGAGGGAGAGGTTCTCTGCTGGGGAGATCAACTTGGCATATGTGCCCATGCAGGAGAACATTGCGCACTATTTCATGAAGGCTCTACCTAGGGAATAGTTTGAAGCTTTTCGCAAAGCTTTGGGCTTAATTCCTTTTGTGGATTGATTCCACATAGCTTGGCACTTTCTTATACATGAGTGCCAGCTCCTTGTTCATCGCATCACTCTCAAGGGATATTTGTTGATATATTTGTAGTGATGTGTGTAAACACTATCGGACCACTGGGGCACTTTTTTCCCTCTTTAGGAGGTTTCTTTTCCCCCGGCTTGTATAAACACTTATTGCCCTAAGGGCTACTTATCCTTGTACATTGTGGTGGTAATACATTCAGTATTGTGTGTTGTGCTCCAAGCTTCTTCTTCTTCCTTTTGTTGTTCATGTGCATCTGCAAACGTCTAACTCTAACAATATGTTGTTTGTACACATTTACATACAAATTACTTTCTCTCTATATATGCATGTATGTGTGTTTTTGTTTGCATGTATGTATTGTATGTATCTATGTGTGTGTGTGTGAGAGAGAGAGAAGGCAAACTATAGATGGAAGAACAAATACAAGATATGGAGGAAGATGAGGAATAAGAAAAATCTTAAGCAATAGATAAATGAACCTATGAAGTATCCCTCCAGTGAGGTACAAAATGAGAGTAGTTTGAGAGAAAGATTAGTTGCTAAAAATTAACCAATCAATGGGGAGGAACATGTCCATTTCTTCCATGCCAAGTGTTCACATAAAAGAGTGGAATGGAAATTTGCTTCACAATGTTTCACCATTTTTGTGAACAAATAGATGGTGGAACTATCAACCCTTTACCATTGTTCCACTAGAAATACGACATCTTTTAGTGCATATTCTACAAATTTTGTGCGAACCCAACCCTCAATCAGGAAGTCTATTTCTTGTGATATCGCTCCTGTGCAAGGAGTGGGTTGTCCCTCTGATGAAAGAGTGTCATTTATTTTGTGACCATCGATTTTCATTTGGGTGTTTTTCAGGGTCTATCGAATTGCAGGCTGAAGAAGATGGAGATGTGCATCGAACAAAAACTTTTATTTTAATTTTGGTTTCTCTTGCTTGCACCTAGCACTTAATGTCCATTTGCATCTTTTGACTCCTTCAGATTTATGTTTTGGGACTATGAAACAAGAATGTGTGATACTCCATGTGGGATACTCAATTCACTTTCCCAAAAATATGAGTATATTTCGACATTAACCCATGATTTATCCTTTTCAATTACCCTTCTTGTGTGTAACTATATCTGATGTGACTTTTTTTTAACCTTTCTCCTTACAAGCTCATAAAGTGGTCCTGACTTACGAGTCACAAGTTTTCAGGCCCATGTTCGAGAATACATTCATTCCTTGGAAAGGTCTTGAGAACACGGGTCCTAGGTATAGTCCATACTGAATTGAAGTACCTCATTGAATTCATGTACACGAGGAAGTTAACACATGAAGTATTGAAAGACCATTCTAAATCCCTTATAGTGGTTGCTGACAAATATTACATACCACGAATGATCAAAGTATGTGAAGCCTATCTCATTGAAACATTTAATACGCAGAACCTACTAGGAATCTTAGAGTTATCAGCTAGTAATGTGTTTAGCATATATAAATTAGTAACTTTAAGAGCTTTATAATATGTGTATATATTTGATGTTATAAATATATAACTAAAATATGTACTAGAAAAACTTAAACATACATGTGTGTACAATGTGAAACATGTGTGTTTGTGTGTGTTTTTTCTAAGTTAACTATTAATTGAGTGTATGTATGTGTGAGTGTTTGCATGCACATTTGTGCATTGTGTGAGTTAAAAGAGACTGCTGTGTCATGTGCCTATGTGCATATAAATATGTGGTCTTATTCTTTCCTCTGCTACAACATGAATACTTGTGTGTGTGTGAGAGAGAGAGAGAGTGAGAGAGAGAGTGTTTGTGTGAGAGAGAGAGAAAGAGAGACCACAGCATGCAAGAACACTTGTGTGTGTGTGTGAGAGAGAGAGAGAGTGAGAGAGAGAGAGTGTGAGAGAGAAAGAGAGACCAGTACCACCCCCTCCTCTCGGCTTCTATGGGCTACAAGTAACACGAGAGAGAGAGAGAGAGAGAGAGAGAGAGAGAGAGAGACAGAGAGAGAGAGAGAGAGAGAGGTGGGAGAGAGAGAGCCAGAGAGAGAATGATAGACAGAGAGAGAAAGAGAGAGAAAGAAAGAGAATTTGTCTCCCCACTCTTCTCGACTATAGATGATGGAGGCTCCTTATGCTATTCAGAGATGGATAGAAAGACATTGTGAAAGATGGAGCCTTAGAGAGAAGAGAGAGATACAATGAAATACTTCACTCAAAATTTTCCGAATCTCATTGTATGGATAATGCTTAGAATGAACAATTAGGTCAATTTATCATGTAGGCAAAATTTTGGGATGATAAGTTTTATATTATCTCTCTAGACCTTATCCACATCATGTTTTTTGTTTGAAAATTGAACATGAAGATGAAAGAATTAGGAAAAATTATGAATGAGAGAAAGGTAGAGCATGCATAAGGGAATGAAAGTGTTTGTGTGAATTTTTAATGACTCGTGGTTTAAGTACCTTGTTTAGGGCTCTACATTTAGTTCACTATACGAAAACACCTTGAATTTATTCTCTCTCTAGAATTTCTAAACTTGTAGGACTCACAAGTCATACTTGGAGGCAGATTCACACCTAGGTCATCTCTAAGACTATTGTGCAGATTTAAAAACTAAATACAAGTGCCTCTTACAAGCTAGCCTACGCTAATTCCTCACTATTTTTGAGTTATAGGGCTTGGAAAAGTGCAAGGTTTTTAGGTACTAAAGAAAGAGGACTCCTATATTTCTATATGAATACATGATTTTGATGCTTACATGTTGTCACGTCTAATTACGGATGTCTTCGGATATGTCTAATTGGTGCTTTTCTTCTATTTTTGAATAGGTACCGATGAAGAAAGCACTACTACAAGTGCATGCTTTTTGTGAAAGGTTTGTAGAGAATCGGCTTTTTCTAAATTTTGTGAATCACACACTTCTTTGGGTATTATAAGAAGACCTGCACATCAAAGAGGATAAATCTGGTAATCAACGTATTACCTTGTGATTGAGAGAGAGAGAGAGAGAGTCAGTGTGACTAAGAGTGCAAGTTTGAATGAGACTATTACAAGGAAGGAGATAAGGAAGAGAACTCATACACACACGTGCTCACACTAAAAGAGGAGCGCACACACATATTGATGAAAGGAATAATGATCTTCTTCTTATTCTTCTATTACCTAGAAAGAATGTACAAGAGTGACATAAAAACAAGAATACAACAAGTGCAATATATAAAGAACAATACATAATGGAAAATCCTAATGTCCGCAAATGAGTGAGATGGAAAGGAAACAAATGTGCCATCACTCTTGGTAGATAAATCTAGTAAAGCTCAATAAAGTATCATTGATATATATCAGTGTGACCACTATGCATGCCAGAGAAATGAATAAATGATACATGTCATCCTGGATCATCCTGCTGGCTATGACACTCATGTGTCCACTAGTGGTTTTTGCTTCATGCTTGGTAGCTCATGCATACCTTGGCTTAGAAAGAAGTAGCCTACTATGGAAACTTCGAATTGTGAGGCTGAGTATAGGGCAGCTTTCACAACAACTGTTGAGTTTCTGTGGTTGAGATGCCTTATGGCTGATTCGGGTGTTGATCAATCTTCTCCCACCAACATCTTCACTAACAGTCAGAGCACATTGGCCGTTGTAAGGAACCACTGTTCCATGCTCATACTAAGCACATTGAGGTGCATTATCGTTATTTCAGGGAGAGGTTCTCTCCTAGAGAGACCAGCTTGGAATATATGCCCACACAGGAGAACATTGTAGACCTTTTCACGAAGGCTCTACCTAGGGAGAAGTTTGAAGATTTCCACAAAGCTTTGGGCTTACTTACTTTTGTGGATTGATTCCACATACCTTGGCACTTCCTTGTACATGAGTGTGAGCTCCTTGTTCACCACATCACTCTCAAGGGGGATTTGTTGATATGTTTAGGTAGTGATGTGTGTGAACAGACTAGGACAGGCGGGGCACTTTTTTCCCTCTTTTAGGAGGTTTTTTTCCCCGGAGTTTATATATGCCTATAGCCCTAATGGGTTACTTGTCTTTGTATATTCTAATGGTAATACATTCAGTATTCTGTGTGGTCCAAGCTTCTTCTTCTTCCTTGTGTTGTTGGCGTGCTTACACAAGCACGTAACTCCACCAATATGCGTATAGGCATAATGGGTTACTTATCTTTGTACATTGTAGTGGTAATACATTCATTATTGTGTGTTGTGCTCCAAGCTTCTTCTTCTTCCTTGTGCTTTTCGGTGCTTCTGCACACGTCTAACTCCAACAATATCGGGTGACTAAATATCCTTATGCAAAAACTTGATTGTACCTCAAAAATTTGAAGATCAACACTCTTTCAAGATATGTTAAACCTATACTAGACTTTGAGAGGCTTTTACTAGCAAACCCAAACATATATATAGATATATGTTTGGTAAAAAATGATGAAATTTCCTACAGATTTGCTATGATAGTGCTTTGGAAGGACTTCGTATAATCACCAATTGCTAGACTCGAGAAATAATAGGGGGTGAAAGCATGTTAATGTTTACAAAAAAGTGATGTTCGGGACATAGTTAATTAGCTAGAAAAACCGTTCCTACTTAGCTGAACATCGTGCAATAGTTATTGAAAGAGAAGTAAAAGCGAGGTTGTGGGGCTTTTGGCAGAATACGCTGTGGTCTAACACTTTTGGATATGCTAGATATATCCACCTGCATCAACAAGGCAAATTGTTTCATAAATGCTTGCCCATTACTCTAGTCATAGCACCAAAGATTAAGTGTAGAGTCCCTATATCTTTGTGGTTCGTGGATGCAAAAAAGAAGGGTCCTACACAAGACCGTAGATAACGGAGAGATACACGCAACAACTTTTGTATGTTTTAATGATTCAATATAGGAATTACATACATGTGAATCGTTACATCATGCAAACATGAGTGAGTCACGATTGTTAAGCCATTATTTCCAGGACATGGTGTTTGGCCACATGGTTCATACGTGGCACATCCATGTAATCATAGTTAAGCCGCTTCAACACTCCCTTGTAACTAGAGTACTAGAATGTGACACAGATGCTACTTGATTTCAATGATTCCAAGATGTTTCCTGTAGCGGACGAACTTATTTGATCCCACATGCTTCGTAAGCATATCAGCCCACATTACTGAGTTGATACATATGCGAGATCAATTTTTTTTCTACTCTACAAGTCACGTATAAAATGAAACTTTAAATCAACATGTTTTGTTTTCTCTGAATGTTTGTGGTTTGTAGCCAAATGTATGCATGATTGGTTATCACACATAATCTGCAAGGGATTTGATGTTGTCGGTAAGAGCTCTTGCATGAACATTTGGATCCAAAGGCCTTCTTTTGCCGTGAGAGCTAATGCCACAAATTCAGCTTCTACTGATGACAATGCAACACTTTTCTGCTTCTTGGAGAACTAGGTGCTACTTGCCATTTAAGGAGCTATAAAACTATCCTATTAAATTACACAACGTTAGACACACCGATTGATATCAGATTTGGAAATAACTTTATAAAGTCTGCACTAGGTTTCCCAACCCCCATCAAACTATCTGATGGTCAGACAACTCCCCGCATTCATTAGGTAGGGTGGAATGAGTATGTAGGCTTACTAATGAGCTGAATAAATCGAATCAACTAGTAGCTTACCTGGTCCATTGCTTTCGCTTCAATGATGGACTCTTAATGGACGACACCTCTCCTCTTCCCAAAATAGTGGGTCTTAGATTAGAACCATAGAAATTACTCCTAGTCATGTGAGCACCTAAATGCTGCATGCATGGATGCTAGACCCCATATCTGATCATACTCATTCCGAGAGATTGCGTTTCACCTTCATCGTCTCATGGAACAACTTCATTGATGGTAGCTTTCTCTTGGGACTGACGAAGTCACGTGGACCTTCTGTGCTCCACTCACGTAGACTCCATCGGCTCGCCACCTTGTGGAGTACGTGAGGAATAATGAAATTTACTATGGATGTTCCAGCCATGATACCCAGTGGGCTGCCACATGAGTAGTGATCATACATCTAGCAAATTGATATTATGAATTTATTTTTTCACTATTTAAAAAGATTTTGAAATAGCTAAAAAGTGACAGGCTTAAAAGCAATAAATACTCCTAAAAAGTGCTCAAATTAACATGCTTTTACCCAGGGAAGAGATAGTTGAACCAAACCCTAAGAATGATGATTAGGAAGTAATTTTCATCCATCATTTCTAGGGAAAGTGGATAGCCCATGATACTCGTTGTTGGTAAATCATGAATTCCATTCTCCTTGTATAGAACAATTGGTATTATAGCATAGGAAGTCCATTTGGGAAATGTAGGTAGATTCCACAAGGCTCATGAACACCCAATGGTCTTTAGAAAAGGCACTTGGGCACTTTGTATCCAAAGTATTGCCACCATTCACCCCTAATAATTTTGCATATGCTCACCAAGTTTTGTGTGATTCTAAGATATTTTTTGGGTGTGTATGGAAGTGCGAGAGACACACAAGAAGCACACACAAGGAGCACAAATGGAGCAAGACACACGGAGAACACGGATGGTTGGAATAGCTCTCTCTATGGATGATGAATTGAACTGAATTAAGAGTTGAATAATATCCCTAAGTACAAAGTACCAACACATACGAGTGAATCATGTATGTGGCAACATGGGGAAAAAACCTCTAGCCTGCACTAGAGTAAAAAATGCCCATGTATAGGGAAAAGGTTGACATGAAAACTACTCTATGAACACATTATTGTAACAAACCCCCCTAGAGAAAATTATGTGGACACATACAAGGAGTGAGAGATCAGCCCCCACAAGTTAATAAGCCTAAAGCTTTGTGAAAAGCTTCAAACTTTTCCCATGGAAGAGCTTTAGTGAATATGTCTGCCACGTTATCTTGTGTAGGCACATATACCAAATCACTATCTCCCACATGAAGGTGCTCTCTCACATAGTGATAATGCACTTCAATATGTTTGTCTTGTGCATAAAACACTAGGTTTCATGCAATAGCCAAAGCACTCTGACTATCAGTCAGAATATGCATAGAAGCATCAATCTCCATGCAAAGATGCATCAATAGGTGTCTCAACCATATACACTCCACTATAGCTGTGAAAATTGTCCTGTACTCAGCTTCACAACTCGATGTTGCCACTACAGGTTGCTTCCTCCTCAACCAAGATATGCATGAGTCTCGAAGGAATAAGCAATTACCACTAGTGTACATGCAAGTATCATAACAACCATCCCAATCACTATCTGTAAAATCATGCAAGCATGGGTGAATATCCCTACTATGAAAGAGACCTAAGCTCAAAGTGCCTTTGAGATATCTAAACACACGTTTCACTGCTTGCCAATGCTTAGTGCCAGGGCTATGCATGAATCAACTCAACTGGAAAACTACATACTATATATCCGTCCTTGTGTTGCATGCATATATAAGGCATCCCACAACTTGCTGATAAAGAGAAGTGTCAAATGCATCACTGGAATTCTCAACTAAAAAACTAAACCGTGTCTCAATTGGTGTGGAAATTGGCTTGCAATCCTCAAATTCAAGTCATCTAAAGTAGTTTCTCAACATACTTTGCTTGATGCATAACAATTCCCCTCCATGGATACAAATTGGATGCCAAGATAGGAGCTCAAAGACAAATATAAGTGACATCAAAAGTATGCTGCATATCAGCCATAAGAATGTCAAGTTTTGCATCACATGACCCCATCAAGAGTATATCATCAACGTAAAGAACAAGCACTGTAAGATCAGCCCTATCTTTGCATACATAGAGTGTACATGTCAAGTGAAGAGCAACCAAGTGCTTATGTGTTTTGTCATACCATGCACGTGGATCTTTCTTGAGACCATACAAGGGCTTATGCAAGCAACAAACCATATGCTCTTTCCCTTTCATGATGAATGGAGGAGTTTCACATAGAAATCTTCTAACAAATCACCATTCAAGGCTTTATGCAAGCAACAAACCATATGCTCTTTCCCTTTCACATAGAAATCTTCTTAGAAATCACCATTCAAAAAATCTATTATTATGTCTAATTGATGCAGTTTCCAACCTCAATAAGTAGCCAATGCAACCATGGTATGAATGGTAGTCATACATGAAGTAGGTGCAAACATTTCCTCATATTCAATGCCATATTGTTGCGCATATCCTTTGGCAACCAATCTAGCTTTGTAGCAATCAATGCTACCATCAAAATTTATCTTAACCTTGTAAACCCACTTTGTACCAAAGGTGTTTTTTCCTTTTGGAAATTCACATAACTCCCAAGTACCATTCCTATGTATAGAATCCACTTTTGATTGCATAACACTCATCCAATGTGTATCGTCACATGCATCTTCAAAAGTAACTGACTCTCCATTACATGCTGTTGCAATAAGAGAATAATCCAAAAAAGTAATTGATGCATGGTGAGAGCTTGATCTTGTTCTACCAAGTAAAGGTGCACTCAATTTGCTATCCCTCAAAGTTTTTTTGAGCCACTTTGGCATAGTTTGTGCACTCTTGATAGACATGTGTTCATTATGTAATACATCATCAACATGTACGTCATGCATGGGCTGAATTTTATGCTCATTTTCAGCCATATTTTGACGCAAATATTCAGCCATATGCGAATGGAAATTTCCAGCAATTCTAACAATTTATGGCTGAAACGTTTCAGCCATGTTTGGCTGCAAGTTCTCAACATTTTCAGCTCTATTTTGCGGGGATTTTTCAGCCCTTTGAGCCTCGATTGGTTGATCCACATGGCCATAGTCAAGTGCACCATTTTGGAACAAAGGCATGATTGTATTGAACACATCTTGTGAGTTCATTGTTGGTTATTTTTGCATTCAAGTAGAGGGAAAACTAAGCTTTGAGAAAATACCACATAAAGACTCACAATAATTGTGCTCTTCAATGGATGATACAAATGATATCCCTTACTTTCAACACTATAACTAACAAATATACATTTCTTTGCCTTCTCATCAAGTTTGTGATGTTGTGATGGCACAATATCATATGTCAAACAACCAACACATGCATATGAATAACCATAGGCTTATGTCGATTCCAAGCCACATAAGGAGTAATGACTCTCAATGCTTTTGTAGGGTAGGGATTCAACACATAGTTTGCACACATGATTGCTTCCATCCAAAACTGATCACGAAGGTCCTTTCTGAAGGGATTTGATGATGATGCACCATAGTGCGCTCTCCTTCCTTAGAGATCCACAACAATATGCTCAGAGAAGAAAACCAAGCTCTTAAGGCCGCACATAGTACTCCACATAGAAGCTGTAGAATACACAGAAAAACACAGTACATAGGGAGTACGAAGATAGACTTCATAGGTCTTACAAATGCAGATTCGATGGCGATGTACCACAGTGCGCTCTCCTTCTTGCAACCTCTACGATGATATGCTCGGAGTAGAAAATCAAGCTCCTAGGGCTGCACACAGTACTCCGCACAAAAGCTACAGAATATGCAGAAAAACACAATACACAAGGAGTACGAAGACAAAATTCTTAGGTCTTACAAATGCGATCAAACTTTCATTCTCTAACTGACCAGGCCACTATATGTTTTATTAAAGAACATATACAAAGAAGTGTTCCGTGGCCATTTGGCCTTTCACATGGACACTAACAGTAACAATCTCCCACTAAAGGCCAATATGGCTAGAGTAGCTATGGGAGAAAAATAAAGAATGATAAAGAATACGTGAGTGTAAGTATACAAAATACACCTCCCACCTAATGGGCATGTTACACAGCATACAAGTGAGTGTGTAAGATCAAGAATCAAGTAATCCTCATCAAGTGACAACAACGTTGAAAGCTATCTTGTGGTTGAGCTTTAGTCAAGGCATCTGCAACATTATCTCGAGTGTGAACCTTCTCAAGAATAATGCGCTGAGTGGCTAGGAATCTCTAATGAAGTGATACCTCACCTCAATGTGCTTGGTCTTTGCATGATAGACTGGATTCTTAGCCAAAGCAATGGCACTCTCACTATCACTGAGCAAACGAGGTACATGCTGAGGTAAACCCATATCACAAGCAAGACGAGAAAGCCACAATGCTTCCTTACACGCCTCACTTGCTACAAAATACTCTACTTCTATGGTGGAAATAGCTATACATTCTTGAAGACGAGATCTCCAAGAGATAGCACCTCCAGCAAAATGAAAAATGTACCCTGATGTAGACTTTTGATTGTCTACACAACCAGCATAGTGAGAATATGTGTAACCAATAATGGATGCTTTCCCTCCACCTACGCATAGACACTTATCCTTAGTGCCTCTCAAATATCTCAAAATCATATTGAACGCTTCCCAATGTTTCTTGCCAGGATTAGACATATATCTGCTCACAACTCCCACTCCAAATGCAATGAGTGGTCTCATAGCTACCATAGCATACATGAGAGTACTAATAGTAGACTGATAGGGAATTTTGTTCATGAATTCCTTTTCTTCATCTGATTTTGGGCAAGCATCATTGCTCAATCTCACATATGTGGGTAAAGGTATACTCAATGCCTTTCCACCCTACATATTGAACCTGTGAAGTACTTTGGATATGTACTCACTTTCAGACAAGTATATGCATCTTTTACTCCGATCACGAGTAATGCGCATGTCAAGAATATGTTTGGCATCCCCCATATCCTTTATATCAAAGTTATGACTCAACTTATTTTTTAGAATTGACAAATCATAAGAGGACTTCCTAGTAATCAACATATCATTGACATAAAGTATCAAGCTGCCATCTGAGCATCTCTTTGTGTAGAGAAAATGATCCTCATTGCTTCGAGAATAGCCTTGAGCCTTCATAAAAGCATCAAACTTTTGGTACCATTGTCTAGGGAACTGTTTAAGTCCATACAAGCTCTTCTTGGGCTTACAAACTAGACTTTCCTTGCGAGGAACTACATAACCCTCTGGTTGTTCCATATAGATCTCATCTGTAAGATCTCCATGCAAGAAAGCAGTTTTCACATCCATTTGGACTAGCTCTAAGTCCTCCATTGCAACGAATCCAAGCAACATGCATAAGGTAGTGATCTTGACCACTGGAGAGAAGATTTCCTCAAAATCAACACCATGTTGTTTCTTAAAACCCTTTGCAATGAGTCATGTTTTATACTTTGGAGAAGCACTATCTGATGTGAATTTCAGCTTATATATCCATTTACACGGTAAAGCTTTCCTGCCCTTTGGCAAAGGTACTAAATCCCAAGTACCATTCTTCTTAATAGAATCCAACTCACTCTTCATGGCAAGCTCCCACATAACATGATCCTCTGTATCCATAGCCTCTTTGTAACAAGAAGGCTCACCCACATCTGTTACCATAACAAAATCTAAACCTAGATTATCTCTATTAGGTGGATGTGAGACACGTGCAGAACGTGTCAATGGTTGCTGAACAGGAACATGTGCAAACTAATCTGAATGGACATTCTCTTGAACATCCCTGTGTGCAACATTTTTATGCATGCTAACCGGAGGACTAGTATCCTCAAACACCACTCTTCTCACTTCAACCTCCTTAATGGGATTTTTATGCATCTTAGACTTATTGAAAATGACATTACTACTTTTGATCACTCTCCGTGTTTCAAGATCCCATAAGCGATATCCAAATTGTCCTTCTTGACCATACCTAAGAAAAACGCATTTCTTTGACTTATGATCCAACTTTTGTCTAAGATTCTTGGCTATATGAACATATGCTTCACACCCAAAAACTCTAAGATGATCATAATATGGTAGCTCCGTGACCACAACTCTTGTGCCACTTTCAGGCCTTTGGCGGTACTCGGTGAAAGGTTGATCACATGAACTATAGTCAATACTGCTTTTGCCCAAAGGCCTTGTGAGAGGTTTGCATGATGCAACATAGAGACTCTCTATCTTGAATAGTTATATTCATCCTCTCAGCTACACCATTTTGTACTGGGGTATAACGAGTTGTAAAATCTCTACGAACCCCTCTAGACTAAGAGAAAAGGTTGAATTCGTGTGAGGTGTACTCACCCCCATTATCTGAACGTAAAGCCTTAAGCTTAGTTTGTTTTTCAATCTCAACTGAAGCAAGCCATTTTCTAAAAGTAGGGAATACCTCATCCTTCAAATTGATAGGATATACCCAAATATTTCTAGTAGCATCATCTATGAAAGTGACAAAGTAAAGAGAGCCACCTAAGGACCTAGTGGGCATAGGACCACACACATCTGTATGAACGAGATCTAATGACTGAATTGAAGAGTCAATGTGCGTTCTATGCACATTTCTAGTTTGCTTTCCATATTGACAATGCTCACAAAACAAAAAAATCAGAGAAAGATAACACAGGTAGGTCACCAGAATGAGAAAGATTTTCCATTCCACTACGAGATATATGGACCAAACTCATTTAGATGAGATGATTCTCGAGAAAGTAATAGATTATGACATTACCACTACACGAACTGGTAAGCAATATCATAGATATTTATTCAAATATAAAAATCACTCACTTGAGGAATCACAATGGATACATAAGACCTCCTTATCACCTCACTATGATCATTTAATTTCAGCATATCATTCCCAATTACATTAAACTTTCAGGTTTCCAATTCCAAGCATGTGTTTTACATGGTTCATGCTTAATATTGTTCAGTGATTGGACATGCGACTAATCATCCATGTCTATTTTTTATATTTATCAACTCAGGTTAGTTGGTTGTCAACTAGGAGGAATGTTGTATTTTATGGAATCATGAAAGGATAAATGGATTTTTAATGTTTTAAATGCCTAGAAGGTTTTAATGTCATTGTGTTTGATCTAGCAGGTGAAGAAGCATGAGAGCGCGGATACAAGTGGATGTGCGTAAATAAATAAATTCGAAGACTAAATCGAAGACTTCTAGAATAGTTATATTTAGGTTTATCGTGTTGTAAAAATAGTGGTTCGCTTTAGAAAGCGACACCTTTTGTAAATAAAGTGGTTTTTGCTAAAAGAGGCTTCTAAAAGCAATGGCCCTCGTGTAACTTCTATTTTCAAGACGTAATAGAAATAAACCTATAATACATGTACTTTGAGAGACTCGTGCATCATAGTACATGGGGGGAGATTGACCAAATATCGCGTCAATTGTTTGTCTAGTTCTGATTCTTGTTTCGTCTTCTTTCTGCCTCTGTGTGTGCATGCACTGAAGGACATGATAACAACGATTGTCCCACTAGAAATATGACATCTTTTAGTGTATATTCTTCCAATTTTTTGGGAATGCAACCTTCAATCAAGTAGTCTATTTCTTGTGATATCGCTCCTCAACAAGGAGTGGGTTGGCCCTCTAATGAAAGAGTGTCATTTATTTTGTGACCATTGATTTTCATTTTGGTGTTCTTCACAGTCTATCGAATTGCAGGCTTAAGAAGATGGAGATGTGCATCAAACAAGAACTTTTATTTGAATTTTGGATTTTGTTGCTTGCACCTAGCACTTAATGTCCATTTGCATCTTTTGACTCCTTCAAAATTATGTATTAGGACTATGAAACAAGAATGTGTGATACTCCATGTAGGATACTCAATTCACTTTCCCAAAAATATGAGCATATGTTGACATTAACCCATGATTTAAAGTTTTCAATGACCCTTCTTGGGTGTAAGTATATCTGATGTGACTTTTTTTAGCCTTTCTGCTTACAAGCTCATAAAGTGGTCCTGACTTACGGGTCACAAGTGTAGAGGAGGTACTGGGGTATCTTCTTTTAACAGGAGCATGCAGCAAACACTCCAGTACTTCACCTACTCAAGGGAGGTTCTCCTTTAGGGAAATATACCCTTTAACACTTCTGTGAGCAGGCAAATATTAATGATTGCACAGAGTTGTGAATTCTCAAGAAAAATATTAATGACAAAATGACAATAATAGAAGACCATCCACTCCTCAAATCGAATCAGATGATTACAACATAGGCCAAAGTGATGCTCAAAAGTTCATGCTCTGGACTAACATACTACTCCAGAACTAAACAACATCAATACAAGGGATTCAACCAATCCGTACAATGGACACAACTAGATGCAGATTAGCACTGATCAATACAAAGTCTGAAGAATTGCTCTAAGGAAAAGAGCATGAAAATACCATGAAATGACAAAGCCAAGCCACTCTCGTCACACTATAGTGCTATTAGCCCTCCATTGGGAAGCCCACGCTCTGTATCCACACCATAGAGTGACTTCCTACAGTAGGCTTGACACCACAAAGTGCAAAGAGAGGACCTCTGTACGTACGCATGTAAATGTGTGTATCTAAATGTATCCCAAATGAACACAAGTCCCTTGCTTTTAAAGGCTTCAATAGGCCAAGAGGGCCTTCCGATTCCTCACATCCACTCATCATGCACCGATTGATTTCCCAAAATTGGTGGGTTAGGTCAATTATGCCATTTGATTTAAATTGGATCCTCAAAAATAGACAGTTGTCATGAATGGTTGGCGGCACCGGACCTTTTCTCCACTTCTACTTTTTACCACGTACACTTTTTACCATTTCACTTTTGGTGAGACTTTTGCATGAAAGCTCAGATCTCATGATGTGTGGCCCATCGTGTTGTACTGACCCTCAGAAGTAGCTTTTGACCATCTAAAAGTTGGACCTTTCTTTCACCCGCCTGTGAGAGAAATACAGAAGGATAATTGCTTAGGGCCTTGAATTTGTTGCCTTTTAGCTTAATATGTCCCTACACAAAAGCAGGAATTTTGATATCCGCTTTGTGAACACCGAGAATAGAGTCATATTTGATTAGGTAAGCCAAGAGGGGTGTGGGGTGTGGTTGCGGGTGGGGAATGGAGAGCTGCGGGGTGGGAAGAGGAAGGGGGTCATGGGGGAGGAAGGTGGTGGGGTGTGGGGCTGGCGGGTGGAGGGGATGGTCGGGTGAGAGAGAGAGAGAGAGAGAGAGAGAGAGAGAGAGAGAGAGAGAGAGAGAGAGAGAGAGAGAGAGAGAGAGAGAGAGAGAGAGAGAGAGAGAGAGAGAGAGAGAGAGAGAGAGAGAGAGATGGGAGGGGGCACGCGGGGCTGAGGGGGGGGTAGCGGGGTGGGGAGGGGGAGTCAGCGGGGTGGGGTGGGGGGCGGGGTCAATGGGGTGGGCTGGGGGGCGGGGTGGGGGGCAGAGAGGGGGCTGAGTGGCAGGGAGGGCGGAGGAGGTAGCGGTGGGTGGAGGGGAGAGAGAGAGAGAGAGAGAGAGAGAGAGAGAGAGAGAGAGAGAGAGAGAGAGAGAGAGAGAGAGAGAGAGAGAGAGAGAGAGAGAGAGAGAGAGAGAGAGAGAGAGAGAGAGAGAGAGAGAGAGAGAGAGAGAGAGAGAGAGAGAGAGAGAGAGAGAGAGAGAGAGAGAGAGAGAGAGAGAGAGAGAGAGAGAGAGAGAGAGAGAGAGAGATGGGAGGGGGCACACGGGGCTGAGGGGGGGGGTCAGCGAGGTGGGGTGGGGGAGTCAGTGGGGTGGGGTGGGGGGCGGGGTCAGCGGGGCGGGGTGGGGGGCGGGGTTAGCGGGGTGGGGGCGGGGAGGGGGCTGAGGGGCGGGGAGGGCGGGGGAGGTAGGGGGGTGGAGGGGAGAGAGAGAGAGAGAGAGAGAGAGAGAGAGAGAGAGAGAGAGAGAGAGAGAGAGAGAGAGAGAGAGAGAGAGAGAGAGAGAGAGAGAGAGAGAGAGAGAGAGAGAGAGAGAGAGAGAGAGAGAGAGAGAGAGAGAGAGAGAGAGAGAGAGAGGGGGGGGGGAGAGAGAGAGAGAGAGAGAGAGAGAGAGAGAGAGAGAGAGAGAGAGAGAGAGAGAGAGAGAGAGAGAGAGAGAGAGAGAGAGAGAGAGAGAGAGAGAGAGAGAGAGAGAGAGAGAGAGAGAGAGAGAGAGAGAAGGAGAGATGGGCCATGGGGGGGTTGAGGGGAGTGCGGTGAGGGGTCAGCGGGGGTGGTGGTAGGGTCAGCGGGGTGAGGTGGTGGGGGTTAGGGGGGGTGGAAGAGAGAGAGAAGAGGGGTGCTACAACAAGTTTTCAGGCTGAGGGTCGAGAATATGTTCATTCCTTGGAAAGGTCTTGAGAAGACGGGTCCTAACTATAGTCCATAATGAATTGAAGAACCTCATTGAATTCATTTACACTAGGAAGTTAACACATGAAGTATTGAAAGAACATTCTAAATCCCTTATAGTGGTTGCTGACAAATATTACATACCACGAATGATCGAAATATGTGAAGCCTATCTCATTGAAACATTGAATACGGAGAACGTACTAGGAATCTCAGAGTTATCAGCTAGGAATGTGTTTAGTATATCTAAAGTAATAACTTTAAGAGCTTTAGAATATGTGTATAAATTTGATGTTATAAATATATAATAAAAATATGCACTAGAAAAATTGAAACATACATGTGTGTACTATGTGAAACATGTGTGTTTCCGTGTGTCTTTTCTAAGTGAACTATTAATTGAGTGTATGTGTGTGTGAGTGTTTGCATGCACATGTGTGCATTGTGTGAGTTAAAAGAGAGTGTTGTGTCATGTGCCTATGTGCGTGTACCAGTGTTTATGCATATAAATATGTGGTGACTGAGCTTCGTATGTTCTAATGTTTTTTCTATTTTCACATCCTCAATTTTCTTATTCTTTCCTCTACTACAGCATGCAAGAATACTTGTGTGTGTGAGAGAGAGAGAGTGAGCAAAAATGATGCTCTTGGTTGTTTACCAAATTGACATGTTGCACATACCTCCATACAAAAGTGTTATGTTTCCTATACACTCAATAGGATGTGATGTGTCTGTTGTATATTATGGAATCATGGAAGGTTAAATGGATTTTTAATGTTTTAAATGTCCAAAAGGTTTTGAATGTGGTGTGTTTGATCTAGCAGGTGAAGAAGCATGATGGCATGGATACAAGTGGATGCGTATAAATAAATAAATTCGAAGATTAAATCAAAGAATTCTAGAATAAGTTATGTTTAGGTTGAACTTGTTGTAAAAGTAGTGGTTCACTTTAGAAAGCGATGCCTTTTGTAAATAAAGTAGTTTTTCCTAAAAGTTGAAGCAACCGCTCTCATGTAACTTCTATTTTTAGGGCGTAATAGAAATAAACCTATGAATATGGGTACTCTGATAGACTCATCCATTCGATTACACGGGGGGAGATTGTACCCAATATCGCGTTGATTATCTCTTTGTTTATGATTCCTGTTCCATCTTCTATCTACCACTGTGTGTGCGTGCGCTGAAGATTCTGACACCACTGTTATCAGGATCTTCAGTGCACGCAGCACACAGAGGTAGATAGAAGACGGAACAGGAATCATAAAGAGAGAGATAATCAATGCCATACTGATAGGTTTAATTCTATTACGTCTTGAAAATAGAAGTTACATAAGAGTCGTCTCTTTTAGAAGCGACTTTTAGGAAAAACTACTTTATTTACAAAAGGTGTCACTTTCTAAAGCGAACCACTACTTTTACGACAAGTTAAACCTAAATATAAATTATTCTAGAAGTCTTCGATTTAATCTTTAAATTTATTTATTTATATGCATCCACTTGTATCCATGTCCTCATGCTTCTTCACTTGCTAGATCAAACACAACCACATTAAAACCTTTTGGAGATTTAAAACATTAAAATTCCATTTAACCTTCCATGATTCCATAAAAATCACCCACTTGAGGAACCACAATGGATACATAAGACTTCTCTATCACCTCATTATGATCATTCAATTTCTCCATATCATTCCCAATTACATTAAAACTTTCAGGTCTCAGATTCCATGCATGTGTTTTACATGGTTGATGCTTACTATTGTTCAGTGATGGGACATGCGACTGATCATCCATGCCTATTTTTCTATACATCAATTGAGGTTAGGTGCTTGTCAAGTGGGAGGTATGTTGTATATTATGGAATCATGGAAGGTTAAATGGATTTTTAATGTTTTAAATATTCAAAACATTTTAATGTGATTGTGTTTGATCTAGCAGGTGAAGAAGCATGAGGGCATGGATACAAGTGGATGCGTATAATAAATAAATAAATTCAAAGATTAAATTGAAGACGTCTAGAATAAGTTATATTTAGGTTTAACGTCTTGTAAAAGTAGTGATTCGCTTAGAAAGCGACACCTTTTGTAAATAAAGTAGTTTTTCCTAAAAGCCGCTTCTAAAATCAACGGCTCTCATGTAACTTCTATTTTCAGGATCAAATAGAATTAAACCTATAAATAGGGGTACTCTGATAGACTCGTCCATCAGAGTACACAAGGGGAGATTGCACCCAATATCACATTGATTGTCTCTCTATTTATGATTCATGTTCCGTCTTCTGTCTACCTGTGTGTGTGCGTGCACTGAGGATCTTGATAACAACACTGTTATCAAGATGTTCAGTGCACGCACACACAGAGGTAGACAGAAGAGAGAATAGGAATCATAAACTTGTTTCCTTTGGCAATCAATCATCCACTGTGTTTGTACTGTTCTACATATCACCCATCAGCATTGAACTTAACTTATCGTCCCTTGTCAACCATTTGTCCAATAGAAACCAGATTCTTTGTTATATTTGGAACATGCAGCACATCAGCAAGATGTTTTACCTTCGCGTCCTCCATAGAAAAGTGTTATGTTTCCTATATGCTCGATAGGATGTGATGTGTCACCACTCACTTCAACATATCCACGAACTCACATTTTTTGCAAACTACTAAATCATTTCGCATGACTGGTCATGTGATTTGAAGCACTTGAATCAACATACTAGACATTACTGTACGATTTTGAAATATTAACAAACATCGTATTCATCATATGATGTTGAACCATGAATAGCTTCTCAGAATCATATGCACTTGTGGATGCATAGTTGTCTTGCTACCTTCATTATTTTGATTCTTCAACCTGCAATTATGTTCAAAATGTCTAGGTTTACTACAATTTTAGAACCCTTTACTGTCGTTACCTAAATCATTTCTTTAGAAATTTCTGCAGCCTTGTTGGCTCCCCTTGCCTTCACACTATCCTCTACTTCTTGCATGATTGTGATGTTGACTTTAGTCTTGGTTGTTGTTTCCTCTTCCACGTTTGCAACCTCTACCTCTGACTCTTCCTCTTCTAGAGTAGAATACTTGCTCGAAACTAGAAATTCCTTGGGATTTTGAGTCCTCACCAAGATTCTTTTCTTCATTAATCAACATGGATACTAGATCAGCAAAATTTGGAATATTTTCCCTCGTATGTGTAGAAGTTCAGAATTTCTTATATGTAGATCCTAAACCACAAAGGCACACTTCCACCTTATCATAATCATCATGATCTACATTCATTCCAATAGATGCAAGTGACACACATATGCATTTGCTTTTCAAGGTGTAGTAATTAATTGACATGCCCTTTTTCTCCAAGGTATGTAGCTCATTCTTCAGTTGCAATGTCCATTACCTTATATTGGTGTCATACACTATGGCCAAATTGTTCCAAGCCTCTTTTAGAGTCTTGACATCCTGTATGTGCCCTATCATGCGATCATGTATGCTAATAGATAGCCAATACATTACCTTTTGTGCTCCTTAATTCCATTCTTCATATGCTCTTAACTGTTGGTGCAGCGCTTATTGTGGAATTCGCTAACACCACAGAAACTAAGCTAGAGTGATGTTAGAACACCTCTATAATCATTAGTAGCTTAGCAAACTTTCTGAAACTGAAAACTTATAACTGTATCTAATGAACACCAAAAATTCACTTTACAAAAACCTTCATGTTTCTTTCAAGCTTCAATTTTGAACTGATCTACTTCAGTCTTTACACTATTTTATTTGCTTACAGTTAAACAATCTTTGCGTCACTTAACTTTGTCAAAACTGTGTTTTGAACTCACCAAAATTTCACCGAAACTTCACCGGACTGTTATGTACACACATGTATACATACACACACACATGTACACATGCATACATACACACACATATATACACACATGCATACATACAAACATATAATCCTATTTTTATTTTGAAGTTTTTGTTTTACATCAAATATATAAAAATAGGATTAGGGTTTTAGGGTTAAATATTTAAGATTAGAGTTTTAGGGTTTTAAATAGGATTAGGGATTTAGGGTTAAATATTTAAGATTAGGGTTTTAGGGTTTTAGGTCTAGATATTTAAGATTAGGGTTTTAGGGTTTAGTATTTTAGATTTAAGTCTAAGTCTTTCTGATTAGGGTTTTAGGATTTTAATACGTAGATAACATATATACACAAACACACATATACATATTATACATACATACATGTAGATACACATGCATACAAAAATATACATATTTTAGATTTAAATATTTAAGATTAGGGTTTTAGGGTTATAACACCTACATAACATATATGCACACATACACATACACATATAATACATATATACATGTATATACACATGTATACAGAAATATACATATTTTAGGTCTAGATATTTAAGATTAGGGTTTTAGGGTTTAGTATTTCAGATTTAAATCTAAGTCTTTCTGATAAGGGCTTTAGGATTTTAATACGTAGATAACATATATACACAAACACACATATACATATAATACATACATACATGTAGATACACATGTATACAAAAATATACATATTTTAGATTTAAATCTTTAAAATTAGGGTTTTAGGGTTATAGCACCTACATAACATATATGCACACATACACATACACATGTAATACATATATACATGTATATACACATGTATACATACATATTTTAGGTCTACATATTTAAGATTAGGGTTTTAGGGTTTAGTATTTGAGATTTAAGTCTAAGTCTTTCTGATTACGGTTTTAGGATTTTAATACGTAGATAACATATATACACAAGCACACATATACATATAATACATACATACATGTAGATACACATGCATACAAAAATATACATATTTTAGATTTAAATCTTTAAGATTAGGGTTTTAGGGTTATAACACCTACATAAGATATATGCACACATACACATGCACATGTAATACATATATACATGTATATACACATGTATAAAGAAATATACATATTTTAGGTCTACATATTTAAGATAAGGGTTTTAGGGTTTAGTATTTCAGATTTAAGTCTAAGTCTTTCTGATTAGGGTTTTAGGATTTTAATACGTAGATTACATATATACACAAACACATATACATATAATACATACATACATGTAGATACACATGCATACAAAAATATACATATTTTAGATTTAAATCTTTAAGATTAGGGTTTTAGGTTTATAACACCTACATAAGATATATGCACACATACACATGCACATGTAATACATAGATACATGTATATACACATGTATACAGAAATATACATATTTTAGGTCTACATATTTAAGATTAGGGTTTTAGGGTTTAGTATTTCAGATCTAGAATTTTAAGATTAGGGTTTTAATTAAATATATATAATTAAATATATAAAATTAAATATATAAAAATAGGACTACATAAGGAAAAAAATCTGAATATATAAATAAATATATATATATAAAATAAGATAATTATATACATAAATAAATATAAAAAGAACTAGTGTTTTAAATAATTTAATTAAATATTTATAATCAAATATATAAAATTAAATATATAAAAATAGGATTACATAAGGAAAAAAATCTGAATGTATAAATAAATATATATATATAAAATAAGATAATTATATACATAAATAAATATAAAAAGAACTAGTGTTTTAAATAATTTAATTAAATATTTATAATCAAATATATAAAATTAAATATATAAAAATAGGATTACATAAGGAAAAAAAAATTGAATGTATAAATAAATATATATATAAAATAAGATAATTATATACCTAAATAAACATAAAAAGAATTAGTGTTTTAAATAATTTAATTAAATATATATATAATTAAATATATAAAATTAAATATATAAAAATAGGATTACGTAAGGAAAAAAATATGAATATATGAATAAATATTTATATAAAATAAGATAATTATATACATAAATAAATATAAAAAGAACTAGTGTTTTAACTAATTTAATTAAATATTTATAATTAAATATATAAAATTAAATATATAAGAATAGGATTACATAAGAAAGAAAATCTGAATATATATAAATAAATATATATATATAATAAGATAATTATATACATAAATAAATATAAAAAGAACTAGTGTTTTAAACTATTTAATTAAATATATATATTTAAATATAATTAAGTAAAGAAAAAATCTGAATATATAAATAAATATATAAATAAATATATAAATACACAAACACACATACTTATATACCTATCTATATTCACATATATATACATATACATATATATATACACATGCATACATATATATACATGTTTTAGTTCTAGGTCATTTGGATTAGGGTGTTAGGGTTTTAACACGTACATAACATATATACACACATACACATACACATATAATACATATATACATGTATATACACATGTGTATAGTAATATACATAATTTAGTTCTAGATCTTTAAAATTAGGGTTTTAGGGTTTAGGCATACATATAACTTAATTAAGAGGAAAAGAATCTGAATAAATAAATAAATATATATATATAAAATAGGATCAATCAAGAAAAAATCCGAATATATAGATAAAATAGGATAGCTATATAGATTAGGGTTTTAAAACTAGGATTTTAAGTTTTTTAGGTATTTAAGTATTTAGGTCTTTAAGAGTTAGATTTTTAGGTTTAATAAAAAAAGAAATGTTCTAAAATGTTCTAAAATATCCATATTGTAGCAGATGGCTTCTTTGGATCCTGAAGAGAGAATGGCATGTCCTTGCACACAGTGCAAGTATCAAATTTATCAAAAAC
This sequence comes from Ceratopteris richardii, assembly GCA_020310875.1. Classification (NCBI taxonomy): domain Eukaryota; kingdom Viridiplantae; phylum Streptophyta; class Polypodiopsida; order Polypodiales; family Pteridaceae; genus Ceratopteris; species Ceratopteris richardii. The sequence goes on from CM035429.1 coordinate 95,837,020, forward strand.
GATGGATTTGTACTGCACATGTTAGAGAGTATGGATCCTTTGATAGGAGTCGACTGGAAAACCTATGCTATCATTCGCATGGTCCCCCAGGTGAGCGGATGGATCCAAACGACATTGCACCGGTAACATCTCGTGGACAAAAGAGAGCAAAAAAGGACTTAGACGTAGAAGCAAGCACTAATAATATTACATAGAATAAACATATGGAAGAGATGCTTGAAGAATTTTATGAGATGGACGAAGATCATGATGGTGAAGAAGATGTCCACGAGAGTTTCATGGACACAACAGAAATTCCACGATCAGAAGTTGATGAAGAATATGAAAACATGCAAAGATTAGCTCGTTTACCACTTTACAATGGAGCAAAGATATCTGTACTACGTGCTTCACTCGCGATGCTCAATCTGCAATCCATTTATGGATGGTCAGATAGTAGTGTCACTGAATTTTTCAGGTAAGTGGAGAACAATTTGGCTTTCATTGTTGTATCACAATAACTTCATTTACTAATATCATTTTAATTGCTTATTGCAGGCTTCTTAAAGATCAAATTTTTCTAGAGGGCAATGACATGCCTCCAACACGTGGAGATGCGAAAAAACTTTTACAGTCCATTGGAATGGATTATACAAAAATTCATGCTTGTCCGAATGATTGCATTCTCTTTCGGAATGAGTAGAGCATCTCCACGTATGTCCAAAGTGTGGAGCAAATAGATTTAGAGAAGACGTTATAGGCGAAGCAATCCCCGCAAAGGTTCTTCGCCACTTTCCTATCATTCCACGAATTAAGAACATGTTTAGATGCAAATCTATAGCTGAGTTAATGTCATGGCATACAAAGAGTAGGTCTACAGATAATGTAATGTGAGTGCCAGCTGACTCTGATGCTTGGAAGCACATAGATAGTAAGTGGCCAGAGTTTGCTAGTGAGCCTTGGTCCATACGTCTAGGCCTAGCTATGGATGGAGTGAATCCATTTGGATTACATAGTTCTTCATGGAGCATATGGCCTGTATGTTTGGTCAATTATAATATCCCACCATGGTTGGACACAAAGAAAGGTCATTTATTATTAGCTCTTATTGTACCAGGTAAGTATAAGGTAAAAAACATGGATGTATATCTTGCACCACTTGTAGAAGAACTGCGCATTTTATGGGATGGGATCACTGTGCGTGACATGTCTCAACCTATAAGAAGACGAGACGTGCGAGTGCAAGGCATACTTATGTGGACAATGCATGATTGGCCTGGTTATGGTGAATGTTCAGGTTTATCGATTTCGGGTTACCATGCTTGTCCTTTATGCGGACCACGACTCGAAGCACGCTATTCCAAAGCACTACCTAAAACTGTCTATGAAGGACATCATAGATATTTGCCTGATGGGCATGTTTTACGTGAAGGACAAATTGGTCGACAAGCGCAACACCAAATGAAAGCTAGCAATTGGAAACAACTGTGGGATTCAGAAAATCCAGTTGCTGGCATGAAACGGTTGTCCATTTTTCATGAAATCCCTTATTGGAGTGAATTGGTGATCAATCATTTGGTAGACCCGATGCATATTTTCAAGAATGTGGGAGAGATGCTTTGGAAAACTTTGATCGGAAAGAAAGAAAGCAAAGCACAAAGGGACGACCTAGAAGAGCATGGTCGTATGCGAGAGTTGTGGGCAATTACTAAGCCCAACGGAACAGTATCGTTACCAAGAGCTCCTTGGGTGCTTCACAAGATGGAAGAGCAACAAGTTAAGAAAACAATTTCAGAGTTTCGTATACCTACTAGATGCATGAGATGTCTAAAGACTGCTTCCACACGAAACGACGATCTTGCAGGACTCAAGTCTCATGATTGGCACAAGGTTTTATAGTTTGTGCTCCCTGTAGCCCTAAAATATTGTCTTTCAGAGGATGTACGAAAAACCATTTATAAAATTAGTTGTTTAGTACGGTGGATATCTTCTAAAGAGATAAATAGAGATAGCATAGAGAGTGCAAAACTCAATGCTATCGAGGCTGTTTATATGGTAGAGAAATACTTTCCCACAAGTATTCTCACTATTCAACTTCATTTACTGGTTCATGTAGTAAATGAAGTTGCGATAGCAGGAACTGTCCATAGTCGATGGATGTTCTTCTTAGAGCGCTTTATGAAGACATTAAAAGGGTTTGTTCGACAGAGAGCACGTCTAGAGGGTAGCATGGCAGAGGGATGGCTTGTACAAGAATCTCTTGTATTCATTACTGAGTTTTTATGTATGTCGGATCCCGAAATGCCTCGCTTATGGAGCGATGATGAAGATGTTCGTCTCGTAGGCGATGAACTACAAGGTAAAGGATTGCAAAGAAAAACGAATGCAGCTTTCAGAGAGAAGGGAATGAAGTTTTGCATAGTTAACTCTGAGCCTATGCAAAAGTGGTTAGAAAGGTATGAGCTTGCCAAGGAAACTAACGCAAAGGAAAGAGCTCAGTTTGGAAGAAATCGTTCCACTCGATTTTTGCCTCTTCTAGAAAATCTTCGACCTCTCCCACCTTTTCCAACGAGCAGATGGCTAGATGCAGCGGTTTCACAAGCAAAGGCAGCGGGTGAAGATATCTCTGAAGAAGAAGAAGAACTCGCTAAAGGATGTGATTGGGAGTATATCAAATACGGTGCACTATGGTCTCATGGACGACACTTTCGAATCGCACGAATCGATCAAAACCGGTCTACTTTTGATCGTGGAGTGATGGTGAATTTTTTGCAAAAAAGTAGAGAGAGTGCAAGAGATGATAATGCTCTAGAAGGCGAGTTAGATTATTGTGGTGTGACTCAAGACATCTTGAAACTATCTTTCAGAAAGTTTGATTACTTTGTTTTTGACGTGAAATGGTTCAAAGTAGTCACCTCTAGAAGAAACGCAACAGTGAGACGAGATAAGGGCGGTTTGCTTCAAGTCGACTCCACAAGATTATGGACAGATGAAAGGGATACATTTGTACTTCCCGAAAACTTTGAGCAAGTTGGTTTTATACCAGATTCAAAAGACCTAGAGTGGCTATTTGTTTTACAAGTCGCTCCACGTAGTAGACAAATTTTTGAAAATGCAGATGTAGAAGAAAGTCCATCTCTAGTGGACTCAGAGATTCATTCGATAGTTGAGGAGGAAGAGATCATTGTTCAAGAAGAAGAGGTCATTGAAGAAGAGGTCATTGAAGAAGAGGTCATTGAAGAAGAGGTCATTGTTCGAGAAGACGAAGCAATAGACAATGATCAGGAGGAAACCAGCATAGCAAGCGATTTAGAAGCCATCAATTTAGAGATAGATATTCTCGGTGCATCGGATCTTCAAGAGGATGCTAGAATAGAGGACTTTTGAATAAAAGACTTGTACGTACTAATTTTTGTTTTTTTTTTTGTTTTTTCCCTATATTATTTTTCTTATCGCATGCTAATTATTTGAGTTCTTTTATTACAGAGCACGATGGGAGACAGTCCTCGAGTCACTCCACAGTCCATGACAGACGAGCAGTTTTTGAAGTTCATCTCTCAAGTTCCTCCTGCGTATATGGCCGCTGCATCACAGTATTGGATCGCTCGTGGTAGCAATCCTCCTGACCTCACTCCTGGAGGCCTTACTCCTGCCGACCTCACTCCTGCTGGCATCACTCCCGCCGGTGTCACTCCTGCCGGTGTCACTCCTACTGGTGTCACTCTTGAGGGTGATGCTACTCCCGTAGGAGGTATGTCTCCTAGCTTTGTGACTCCACCATGACCATCTTTGCAGCCATCTCCTACTGGATCTACTAGTAGACATGTGCGTTCAACACCTCAATGCGATACAGGGTCTGGCCCGTCTGGTAGATCAAGGTCACGCTCTAGAGCAGGAGGTTCTACGAGTGGATCTACAGGTAGGTCTGGAGGCGGAGGAGGTGGTTGTTGTGGAGGTAGTGCGACGGACGTTGTGTTGCCCGCTTCTACTCCTAGGACAAGTACCTCAAATGTAGGTACGCCACGCAGTACACCACGTACACCTTGGGGTGCTCATGACCATGATGACTCCAAGGTGTATAGTATCCGAGATGGAGCTCCGGTGATGGATGCGGCTGGCAAAGCAATGCGTGCACGCATACAACAGCTTTGCTCCATCCAGTTTGGACACTCCATCATGCGGAAATGGAGTGAACAGGATAAAGATCGGAAGAATTATATCACACAGACGATTTACCAGGAGTTCCGACCAGCCGATGGACAGTCCATTGTCAGTTCAGAGTGGATTCTGCATACCGCACGTGAGATCATGTCGCATCGACGATCCGAGGCTCGTGATGCATTCAGAGAAGGCTTACCAAAGCCTGTGTGGTTAGATGCTGAGGAGTGGGACATGATTCATGATGAGCAGCAACAGACTCCTGATCGATATCGCTAGCAGCGAAATGCCGCAGCCACATATCTAGACATGATTGGACCGTCACATTTGGGCAGTGGTGGATATGACACGATGCATCATGAGTTTGTAAGTACCATTTCATTTATTGAATTTATTTGTGTTAAATTTCTCATATATATTTCTCTAATCTTTTTATATTTGTTTCAGGAGCTGGCAATGGGTCGTCCTCCAACACGATCGGAGGAGTCTTATGGATATAGTCATGGGTTGACTGCACTATTGCAGGACTTGGAGGGACGCGGTGCGGTAGTTTCATGGGAGCGTTTGCGATGAGGTAATTAATTTATAAACTTGGTTTTTACTTGTTTGTAATTTTCATGTGAATTTATCTCATTCCATTAATGTTCTTTGTTGCACAACTGTTGATATGGAACGTTCTTTGCATGTGTATGGCAGTGGAAGACCAATATTTTGTATTTGATTTCCATATGGCAATACATTGCTTTGCGACATTTTTAAAAGCATCATATATGACAGTGGTTTGCCACACTCTTGTACATGCTTCATTATTAAAATATATAACTTCTTTTGTACATGGTTCATTGTTCACTCTCATTATCGATCTCTTTTGTGTACAATAATACTCTGTTTCATGAAATCATATTTTGGCTGTCATTAGAGTACACATCACATGTACTCGGTTTTTTTTGGGCAGAGTGTATTGTCTTTTGTTCAGCAACATCATGGTAATGTTGCTGTAGCAAAAGACAAAACATTCTGCCCAAAAAAAATTTTGCAGGTATGGTCGTCCGTATAAGCGACGGTACTCCCAATAGTGTCATCGGAATAACCGTCGATACACCCAGGAGGCGATGCAGCAGAAACCGGTTACTGACGCATATACCAGCGTTTATAGGGACGCATATACCGATGCATATACCGACGCTTTTATCGACATCTAGACCGACGCCTATACCAACTCTTTGGTACCGATGCGAAAACCGACCTTTACACTGGCGTCGCGGCAAATAAAGCCGCGTTAATTTTCCTCGGTTAAAACCTCGGTATACCATCAATCTGTTGTAGTGAGTTCATTAAAGTTCATTCTAAATAGCATAACAACTCGTTTATAATCTTGATGATTTGAATAATGCTTTTTTCTGTGTCATTGGGTACCAATGATATGGTACCCAATGTAAACGACATTTTTCCTTACATCCACCAAATTCAGTGAAGTATCTGGCGTTGCTAATTAATGGTATGATCCGAGGCTATTGAAAATGAGTGGTCTTTAGTGTTTACAATGCTCCTAGAGAACATATTGTAACAAAAGACAACCACCAATATGAAAGTTACAACAATATTTACTGAAGCATATGTGAAGCAATTCAGCTCAACAACTTTGGCAAATAGTACAATTATACAATTTAAATGGGCACATTTTGCTTCTCATTGCACGACCTCAAAGAGAAGGGATAGCTGGATGATCATATGCATAAGCCGAGGATTTACGATCAAACACATCAAGTGATCTCCAACGAGAAGGATGTTTCTGCAGAACAATAGTTTGATTGATGAACAGGTCATGAATTGCAATTTTTTGATTGCATGGAATGGCTAAAAGCATAATTTTTGATAGAGACTCTAGGTTCATATCAAACTTTTGGAGAGGGACATTTGAATCGATTGGAACTCAACTTCATATGAGTATAGCTTTCCATCCACAAACTGATTAGGAAACAAAGAGGGTTGATCGAGTACTTGAAGATATGTTGCATATGTATGCAAATGAAAAGCAAGATAATTGGAGTGAATATTTTCCCTTAGTTGAGTCTGCATAAAATAGTGCATGGCATGCATCTATAAAATTGACTCACTTTCATTTTTGGGTTTTTCAAGTAAAGTAGAAGTATCTAAAGAAATGCTTGAGAAAATGTATAAACTTGGAAAAATAGAGAAACACAGAAAAGAAGCTCAAAAAAGAGAAAAGAAATTCTATGATTTGAGGAGAAGACCACTTGAGTTTCAAATAGATGACATGGTATTTCTTGAAGTCAATCGTGAGTGATCTAACTTCTTGCTAGGGGAAGATCATTGATTTTCTCCTCGATACAAAAATCCTTTTAAAGTTTTAAATGAGGTATGATCTCTTGCTTATTTGCTGGAATAACCTCAACATTCAAATGTGCATCCTATATTTCATGTGCTTAATGTTTCACGATAAATATGTCCTTTTAAGGTTCTGATAAACATGCATTAGAGAATGAATGTGTCTCTATGAAGTTTTTGTCAATCATGGTTTAAGAACCTCGTTTAGGGCTCTACATTTAGTTCACTATAAGAAAATGCATTGATTTTATTTTCTCTAGAATTTCTAAACTTATAGGGATCAAAAGTGATACCAGGAGGCAGATTTGGACCTGGGCCCTCTCTAAAACTATTGTGCAGATTGAACAATTGAGTAAAAGCACCTCTCACAAGCTTAAGCTGATTCCTCACTCTTTGTGAGTTAGAGGGCTTGGAAGAGTTTTGGTTTTTTAGGTACTAATAAAAGAGGGCTTCTCTATTTCTATTTGGATACATGATTTTGATGCTTACATGTTGTCATGCCTAATTCTTGCTGTATTTGGATGTCTTTTTGGTGCATTTATTCTATTTTTGGATAGGTACCGCTAAAGAAAGCACTATTACAAGTGCATGCTTTTTGTGAAAGTTTTTTGGAGAATCACCTTTCTATAGATTTGGTGGATCACAAACTTCTTTGGGTGGTGATCAACTTTGCTATAAGAAGACCTGCACATCAAAGAGGGGGAAGCTAGAAATCAGAGAATTACCTTGTGATTGAGAGTGAGAGTGAGAGTGTGATGGAGAGTGTGAGTGTGAATGAGATTGTGATAGCTCAAAGATGTTCGGGAGGTAGAGGCTTCTTTAAGAAGCTATTTTCCGAAGCCATTGTATCAATTGATTCACATCTATACTATCAGAATTTCTCTGTCTAAGTCATATCTTGTCTATTGTTTTGCATTAAATTTTTCCTTATCTTGTGCAAATTCTCTTTTTCTCTCTTCCACTATAATACATGATTGATCTCAAGCTTGTGATTGGGGAAAAGCTACAACCAATATGTCACTTCATAGAAAGAGGTGTATGCATGAGCTTAAGGATCGTGTCCACCCATCTGAGTTTTTCTTGTGTAACTGCAAGGCACAATCACAATCACTATACTTGAAGAAAAACCTGGATCCATGACAACATGTGATGTCGTAGAAGAACTGTGGGGTCGCTTGTCAATATTTGCCACTATGCTCTATATTTGCAAAAAGAACATGTATAATCATGTAAGAACACATTGGATAGTTAGTCCTATCAAGCTTATCTTCAGTTTGAAGCATGCCAAACACCTCATCTTTTCTTTCCATTGCACCAAATCACTCCAAAGTAGCAAAATATGGATTCAAGGAAGCCCAAATGCAACTCACAATCTGTAACGCAATTGGCAGAATGGACTATGCGAATGGCTTTGAAAGGGGAGACTCGAGGGACACATCGGTGTAACATAATAAACTTTGAAATAACACACTTGTTTTTGGATGAGAGAAAAATTAAAGATGCATTCTTATATATGCATGCATGTGTGTGCCTATAGATCTTTGTTTGTACACATTTACATCCATATTATTTTCTGTGTGTATATGTATGTATGTATGTTTTTGTTTACATGTATGTATTGTGTGTATTTATCTTGAAACCGTCAATTTTCATTTAATTGTTCTTCACGATCATCGAGTGTCATTTATTTTGTGACCGCTGATTTTCATGTAATCAATTTCCAATTCTCCTACATGGAAGGCCACCCCATTGTCTTGTGAGAAATGAATGAGTACTTCTGCGGATAGAGTCCCTACCACAAGGAGAGTAATCATGTATGACTCTTGGCCATGAAGATGAGAATTGCTTTGGAAAAATCTCGCAAGGTTCTAAAGTAAGCTCAACTTTATCTGTAGAGGAGGCCAATATAAAATACATCACTACTACAAAGAGAAATCTTACTATCATCTCGTTTTTAGGAAAAATTAAATGAAGGATGGGAATTGTTGTTGGGTGTTGAGAGAGCCAATCACTAATCACACACTTTTCACATTCCTTCATATAGGAATGGAAGTGTTAAAGAAGGAATTGTGGTGGGAGAGTGTTTAGAATAATAGTGAAAGTAGAAACATGGGAAGTTCTCAAGGTCATAGTCTCCATCCTCAGCTCTTGCAATACTTGTGGAAGGGAGGCCACTAACGAGGTGTCTGTAGACAAATTTGGGTTAAAGAATCCTTCATGACATGGCCCATGCATGTCAATAGGTATAGAAGTTTTTGTCTTAGAAGTCATTGTGTCTTCCACTGATTTAACTAGATGGTTGAAGTTGATGGGTTGTGGGAACGTCTCCATCACAAAGGAGAAGGTGGAGTGGCTGAGAAATGCAAGGATGTGGGCTACGCTATATGGGGAAAGCTCTTCTTTTCTATATGCAAGCTTCACTAATGAGTGATATGTCATAATAATAAGAGAAGATGTTCTTTTATATTTCAAAAGTCTTATAAAAATAAAAGGCCCCCTATGTAATTAAAATAATAAGTTGCTAGGATTTGCTATTTTGACATAACCGAAAAAATCCTAGCCATTAAAAAATTATTTACTTGAGGTTTCTGGCCGGGAATTAATTAGTCTCTTTTGTCCTCTGATGTGGCATGAATCATGGATGCCACGTCAATGGGATGCAATCCTATAGCATGTAAACTAAGCTAAAAAGGTGCATCCTAGATAGATATCTAGTCCAGAATATCACTACCCATGCAAATTCTATTTTCCTAGGGCTCTAATTCCCTAGCAAGTCAGAGTTTTTTTTCATAAAGATATGCTTATAGGAAGTACTAAAATTCCAATCATGGTGCTCATGGGGATGATGACAAATCGAAGAGAATTAACTAGTAATCCAACCACCTACCTAATGAAACACTAGGTTTCATGCAACAACCAAAGCACTCTGACTATCACTCAGAATATGCATAGTAGCATCAATCTCCATGCTCAACCAAGATATACATGAGTCTCCAAGGAATAAGCAATTACCACTAGTGGATATGCAAGTATCATAACAACCACACCAATCAATATCTGTAAAAGCATGCAAGCATGTCTGCATATCCCTACCCTAAAAGAGACCTAAGCTCAAAGTGCCTTTGGACTCTAATTCCCTAGCAAGTTAGAGTCTCTCTCCTCGTCAAGTTTTGTGGAAGGTTCCTCTCAGTCAAAGACACTGGCATTTAGGTTTCTCTTGAGGCCTAGAGGGTCATTCTGGAAGCTTGGTAGTTTGGTTTGCATATAATTATTTCTTTAATACATGCAAAACAATATTCACAACTTCTTCAACACATGCAAACAACGTTTTCACAACTTCTTGAGTATATACAACCAACATAGTGCCATGTCTACTTTGATTTGCATATAATGATTGGTTCTTGGCATTCCTTTTTTTTTTCTAGATATATAGCTTTAGGTTAAGGCATTTACCAAGGATAAATCCCTTCAAGGAAAGGACTTTTCCACATATGATCCAACCCAAAAAAAGAGGACCTTGGTAGCTTTTGTGCGCTTAAGACAATTGGGGTGAAATTCTTTATTTCTTTTCGAACGGATTTCTTCAATACCGAACTTTATGATGAGAAACATGAGGTAAAATTTATTAGCTATGTTGCATTATGGTGAGATCATGAGAGAGACTCTATAGATGGGGAAACATTTACCTAATTGGTGATGTTGAAAACATGTTTATTGCTACAAATAATTCACGGTTTTTGCCCATGATTCAAGGGCATCTTATGCAAACTCTCAAATGAAGAAGCATGGAGAGGCCAAAGGATATGAGTTGGGGAGAAATTTCTGCTCTTCGACCACATATTGTACCAAAACACACCCACCAATATGAAAGTTAGAACAATATTTACTGAAGTATATGTGAAGTAATTCAACCCTATAGATTTGATAAATAGTACAATTATACGATATAAGTGGAGAAATTTTGTTGCTTAGTTCACGACCTCAAAGAGAAAGGCTACCTTGATGATCATATGCATAAGGGGAGGATTTGCAATCAATCACGTTGAACAACACTTTGACTAATGAACAGTTCATGGATCGCACATCCCGTGCATGGAAAACCACGCCATTGTCTTGTGGAAAATTGATGAGGAATTTTGTTGATAGAGTCCCTACAACAAGGAGAGTAATCATGTATGACTCTTGTTTCCATGAAGTTGAGAATTTCTTTGGAAAACTCTTGCAAGGTTCTAAAGTTTGCATAGTCTATGAGCTTATCCATCCCACAACTTAAAGCACTAGAAGCAATGATAACATCATCGTTTGAGAGATCA